>CM076584.1:583259218-583374218 GCA_034641835.2 Pinus albicaulis
TACCCTACTAATATGACCTAGGGCCTTGAGCCCTTTTTTGGTTGATGAAACAGAGTTGCTCTAGTCCTATTTCCACACCTTGATAGATAGATTTAAGCCCAGGTAAGGAGGGAAAGTTATCTGTGGCATGATTCTCCTCACAGAGTAAGAAAACCTTTATGGCATTTAGTGGACATTCATTTCTTTGGTGTTTTCTGGTACATCTAGGGAAAACTATAGCAAATTCTCTTTCTGCTTCCTCCTGCTTCCCTTTGACCTACATTATGTCCATTTTCAAATAAAAGGTGTGAAGCATGTCACTCTTGAAGTCCTCCATCATATTTCCTATCTCATGTTTGATGGAGTTGGAAGAGGAAGGGGTGTTGGTTATACTTTGGCGAGCTCCACCTTTCTTCTTAGCTTCCATAGAATGGTTCCTGAAGAAAATTTTGATTGTTTCATAAGGTATTTGATAGATATATCCTCCTGAAAACATATTGATGGTTTCTATAACCTCCTCGTTGATCCCTCAAAGAAGTACTAGTTTAAGTGATCCGGGATCAAGGGTACAATTGGCACTCTTATAGTTTAACTTCAACCTATCTTCATAGTCTTCTAAGGATTCATTAGGCCTAGATTTATCTTGAATATCTCATCCTTAGTTTCCTTGGACCTACATTAGTCCTTGTATTTATTGTTGAGGTATTCTTACATCTGTGCCTAGGTAGTGTCGATGTTGTTCCCACATAGACCCATGAACTAGTGCAAGGCTGCATTGTTAAGGGTAGATGGGAATAGCTTTAGCTTCTGATCATCTGAGGAATAGTCATAGGTCCTACAAACAACAGGAAATTAAAACATGAATGTATCAGGATCTTCTGAGGTAAGTCCATGAGAGTGTAAAAGGGCTGAGGGGCTAATGTTTTTCATTTTAGTCTCATCATCTTCCTCTCTAATGGGAATGGATTCTCGGGCTTCAATTTTAGCCATGGTTGAGATAGGTGATGCAGGTTCCTCAGGTGAAACAAGATTTTATTCTTCTCCAATAGGTTCTTCAAAAATTTTAGAAGGCTCACCTATGGTGTGTTTAACCTCACAACCACTGAAGAAGAGTGAAGGGTGACTATGAGGTGATGTGGGAGTTTTAGGTAAAAAAAATCCTTGAGGATCCCTACTTCTACGAGGGATGAAAATCATATTTTTTTGTATTTTTTTCAATATTTTTGAAACAAAATTTAAAAGGAAAGCAGAAAATAATCCTAAAACAAAATCAAAGCATCTACTAGACACTTTCCCAGAAATGACACCAAAAAGTTGTGAGCCCTGGTATTGCACCAAGAATGCTACAACTCTTAGAGGTTGCCCTACTTTACTTTATCAACCTAGGGTTCGTAAAAAAAATTCTGGTGACAGTGCACTATACACAACAGATTCATTCTACTCATGTCATCATCTTCTAAGCTTTACAAAAGGGTGCTACTTCTAGGGTTTCTATATGAATTCTATCACACTTATCAAATTAGGCCTAGCGCTAAAAATTATTCAAATACATGGTGCTATTAGCTAGTATAGAACTACGCTATGAGAAGAAATTACATATAACTATTTTTGAGTGAAACAAATATACTCATTAAGCTATGATAAGAAATGAAAGAAACCTAGGCATCCTGCATGAAGTAAATTTCTGAATTGAAATGGCATAAAGGAAACTAATCTAATCACACTTTACTGGGCCACATGGCTAAACACACTCTAATTACTCTATGCTCTATCTATCATGATTTTAACCATGAAACTACTCATGACCTAATTATGCTTGTAAATGTGTTATTTTGCAGCTAGGAGAAGAAAGTGCTAAGGTGGCTTATGGAAAGCTTGAAAACATGGGTGGATGGTTGAAGATGTATGAATGGTTTTTACAGGTCTAGAGTATGTGGATGGTGGTTTGTGGGCTTAAGGATGGGCCCACTGGTGCTATTTAAAGTGCTGCTATAGGTTTCCTGTAGTGCTATAGGAAAGTCTTGAATTTCTACACGAAACATTTTGAGGGCAATCCAAGGCCAAAAATACAGGGAAAATGGGTAGGGAAGGTGGAGTGAAGGTGGATTAGGATGAGTGGAAGGTGGCCTACCCATTTTCCGAGCTCATAACCTCTTGGGAGGCCTGTCTTGCACCCCAAGGGTTTGATCACAGTGTAGGGATGAAAAATAAAAAAAATAGCGCTGATGGTGGTTTTGATGAATAAAGGGATGATCAAGGGTGAGATATTAAGCTTAAGGTGCTCGTGAATTTCTCCTTGGCTGTGCTACCTGTACCTACAAGAAAAATACTTATTCATGCAATAAAAAGGGACAAATTCATGATAAAGACAATGGAAAAGATGACTTGAATTTGTAAAGAAAATCTACACTAATCTACAAAAAAATATCTAACACAACATTCTAAGCATATCCATGGAATCACAACAACTAATCTTATCTATTCTAGGAAATCATAAACTAAAAATCACTTTTGATCTATGGGCAAGGTCTACCCTCCTCAAGCTCCAATGACATAGATGAGAGGGGGAGGCTTTACTCACAACTTTCTAAAGTTATAACCTATTCTACCAACATTAAGCAAGCTAAATATACAACAAATGAAAAATGGAAGAAAACTAAAAACAATAAATGAAAATACAAGAAAACTAGCTAAACAATCATAAGAAAAAATAACTAAATGACATGAAAGTAAAGAATTATTACAAAAGAGAGGCTGAGGAACATGGATTGGACCCTAACCCAGAAGCCTAGCTCTCTAAAACTAGATCAGTAAAGCACAATCTGAATACTCATTTCATTTCAAAAGATAGCCTCATTACATCAATATAAAAGTATTGAAAACTGTTTACACGAGCAAAGAGCTTAATGGCTTTCTCCAATGTTCAAATCCTAATGAGCACTTTCTTAGCCCTATTTAACCTAAAGGGTAGCTACCAACAGCTCCCTAAAAAGTACGTGATGAGTCCAATTGACTGCAAGTGAAATATGGCTTTAGTGCACTTGATGTTGAGTTTTCTTGGCTACCTTTGATTTCGAGTTGTTGGAGGGAATCTCGAGGATCCCTTGGCTGCCTTTTGGAGTTAAGGAGGGTGGAAAACCTCATAGAATATCTCCTTGTTGTGTACTCTAAGTCTGGATGAAAAAATATTCACAAAAATTCAATATTTTTTTTCCTTCATTTAACTCATGTTAGGTACTCGAGGTATGATAAACCTCAATCACCATCTACACTAGCATCATAAGACAAAAATATAATTAAAAAGCAAGAAAAAGATACTTAATAAGGAAAAATGGTGACCATTAACCCCTCCAAATGTACCTAATGATGGAGCTCATCACCACCTAAACCCCCAGTTAGTTTCATCAATTTCCTTGTTTATAGCAACATTTACTATTTTTAGTAGTTTTTCGGGTCTTGAAAATCTCGAGCAATTTTAACCCCCTAAACTACGTTATTTTGAGGTCTGAAGCAAGCATATAGCTATAGGTAGGGGCCTATGTAAAATCCTCTATTAATTGGAGAGATATTTCCAACAAAGCATCATACGCCCCAAACAAAGATAATATGACAAAGTTACGACCCTGAGAAGTTGGTTGCCTAGGTAACCCCAACTAGGCCCACAAAATCTTGTGTTCCATCTCCCGAGGTTAGGGTTTTGGTTGTTTAGGGTTTTCTCTTGTTGTTCAATAATAAAAATTCCCTTTATCCTCATTGTAACATAGTTCAAAGGTATTTAGCTGCCACATCTCTTCTTAGAGATAAGCTACCATTGCCCAAGCTAATTTATTTCCATTATGTATGTAAGCATATTTCACTTCTTTGATATTAATGAAATGAAGTTTTATTTGTGATGCACTTACGTGTTTATGTTTTTCTATGTATTCTATTGTCTTCTTGCATAAGTTCAAATCAATGGTATCAGAATAGTCTTCTCTTTCTTAGTTTTTCTTTGCATATCCCCTATGAGGCCAGGGTATAGGCAGTTAGGGATCGATATTGTTGAACCTTTGTAAGATCAACATCGCAAACCCTAATGACCTCTCATGGTGGAAGAAAATAAAGATGAAGAATAAGGAGATTCTTTCAAAATATTTCTCGAGGAGGCCCTCAAGAAACAAATGAATGTGATGATATATACAAATCCTTTGACGTAAACCCACAAATGACACATTTTCATCTGAAAACCACTCTAGATGTGCCACTCCTTTTAAGGTACATGTCAATTTTTGAATTCCCATATTTAAAGGTCAGCTAGATGCAAATGTTGTAGATAAATAAAAAAACTCTGTTGGAAGGATATTTTTCAGTTCATGACTTTTCCAACTGGGAAACGATTTATTTTTCACTCTTGAAAGTCACCCACCATGTCAAGGATTGGTGGGAAACCTACTCTGAGAAAAAGGATGAGGGGGAACCCTCACTTTTCTCAGCCGCACCCATTAGAATTATTTCCGGGACGCTATCAATGAACAATATTACCTTGTGAGTAGCTATGAAGACAAATACATAAAGTGGAACATGTTGTGGCACGGAAGGGACCAAGATTTGTTAGAGTTCACAAATGGTTTTCATGCCTTTCGCATGAAGCAAGGAATCAAGGATTATGAGTAGCATTTGATACTAAAGTAGCACAGTTGTTTTCATAAGCACATCCAGGATGAAATGGAGTTTATGGATATATCCTCGCTTGGTGTCGCCTATCGATGTGCTGTAAAGATAGAGCATAAGTTTAGACAGAAGAATTGGGACTTTAGCTCTGTGAATCTGAAGAAAGGGAAAGGTGCCCCCAAACCGTGGAACAAAGGATAAAGCCAAGGCAAACAAAACAATTTTAAACAAAAATTATGGGTCCCTCTTCCAATAGGTTAAGTCCTCCATAGGGGATTGGTTATCCTATGCCCTTTTTTATTCCATGACAGTATCCTTCCAACCCAAAATACTATCAAACTGATGCTCCAAAATTTCTATGACATATGATACAGAAGGAGTATGCATGCCCTAAAAAACACAAATTCCTTACTACTCCTCATTTTCATCGCTTTGTGCCACGATCATTTAGATATATTCAATCTGAAGACCCATTAAATATTTGTTTTGTCTAGTGGATCATCCAAACTACCCTTGCAGCCAATTCACTAGATAATGAGACACTGGGAATCGATTCACCACTAATTCACCATAAAAATATACAATCCTTGTTCCTCCCTAAAACGACAGATTCTCTATTTTTTCCACAAGCTTCGTTAATGATTCGGATTTATGCAGGAACGCAATAGAATATAGAAATAACCATAAACATAGAGATGCAGCAGAAATAATGCTTCATTTCATTAATATCAAATAACAGAAATATGCTTACAGACATAATGGAAATAAAATAGCTAGGGTGCTGGTAGCGAGTCCTTGAGAAGAGATGTGGCAGATACAGACCTCTGAATTGTGTTACAATGAGGCTTGAGGGCATATTTATTATTGAGAAACAATGGAGAACTCTAAACGTCTAAAAATATAACCCTAGGAGATGAAGAGCCAAAACTATGGGCCCCGTTTGGGTAAACTGGTGTTTCAACTTCCCGGAGACGTAACTTCAGCATATGATCTTCGTTTTACATGTATGATACATTATTAGAAATATATATCCAAGGACTACAACTATTGTCATGAGTATCAATTATGGAACGAAATCATATTTTTCAGACAAACAATGCCCAAAAAACATCGTTTAGGGCCTCAAAATGGCTTTGGAAGTTCAGGACCCGAAAAACTGCTAAAAATAGTAAGTTGTGCTACAACTTAAAAACTGAAAGAACTGATGGTGGGGCTTCAAATGGAATAGGTTGGTGGCCACCAATGTCCACCTGGATCATTAAGGCCCCAAAACAGCTCCAAGAGTGCAAGACCTGAAAACCAGCTAAAAATAGTAAGTTGTGCTGAAAGTTAAAAGCTGCAAGAATTAATGGTGTTGATCCAAATGGAATAGGTGGGTGGCCACCGATATCCACTTGGATCATTCCTCCCTCCTTAAGAATCAATGGTCCCCATTGTATTGAGATCCTCCATGAAATGACGCACGTTTTGTTGTCAAAGATGTCATGGACCTGCCGGCAGACATGTTGGATGTAATTAGTAAATTTGGTTTCTTTATCAGCCTCAAATAGTACATGTGTAGATTATGTCTGTGTAGTCTTATGAGGTATGGAAACATTAGGCAGCGGTGTGTTGGGGGTCAGATCAATGGAGTGCTTGTCCTGACAGTGTAGAGGAACCTCTGTGAGTGAGGAGAAAATTTCCTCGTATTCCTTCATGACTTTTTTCATCTGCTGCAATCGTGCAGGGGAGCCTGTTTCGAGGTTGTGGCCACAATATTCTTCTTTCCCTGTGAGCGAGTTGTAAGGAAAATAAATTTCCTAGTTTGGGAAACAATCTTACTACGTTTTTTTGTAGTAGTCAAAGAGATGAAAGGAGGCAGTACTACCTCCGGTATCCTATACAAGTTATTTCCCAAAGTAATAAAAACAGCACGAGGCCTAGACTCATACATATCATGTCACCTCCACAAGTATGGTTGGCCCAATAATACATCAGCTACATCAAGAGGAACAACATCACACAATACCTCATCCGTGAATGGCTTGATACTGTATTGAAGGCGGCACTACTAGCAGATGCAGAGATCTCTCCCTGGGTGGAGCCACCTGATGGTATATGGCTATGAGTGTGCTATGGTTGGTAGGTTGAGCCGCTTCGCGACATCTGTTGAAATGAGGTTCTTTTGGCTTCCACTATCGACAAGAAATTGCAGCGGAGAACCCTTCACCCACATTTGTGAATGGAAGTGGCGCTCCCCCTCCTATGGATCCTCTCGATCCTCCTTCTGGATCTTGGGGGTGGAAATAATGGCACTGGGATCCGCATCAATGATCTTCTTCCATTTTTCATTTCCTTTATCTGGTTCTGACTCAGGATCAGAAAATGCATCTGATTCGGATGCCTTTAGTTCGACCACCAATGACTATTTTTCCCGACACTCATTTGTGCTGTGAGTGGGGCTATTATGAAATTCAAACCACTTCCTTATTTCCTTCTTTGGATTTGTGGTGTTTTTCTGAGTCACACTGCTTTGGCCTTGCCCCTTGTTCTTTGGTTCAGGGGCACCTTTCAGATTCACATATCTAAATTCTCGCTTCTTCTGCTTAAATTTATGCTCAATCTTGGCGGCATAGTGACATGCCATGCCAAGCGATGTAATGTCGAGGAACTCCAGTTCCTCCTGAAGTTTTTGTGTAGATAGCCGCGGTACTTTAGCACCAATTTAATAACCAACTTTGTGCGCAAGGTATGGAACAGATTCGTCATTTCATGCACATCTTTATCCCTTTGTTACCGCATCGTGGTCCAATGGATGTATTTGTCCTCATAGCTCCCCATGGGGTAATATTTTTCCTTGATGCCATCTCATAACAAATTCCAAGTGGGTGTGGCCGAGAATACAGGGGGTTCCCCTTCGTCCTCTTGCTCACAGTAGGTTTCCCACCAGTCTTTGACATGGGGGGCGGCTTTGAGGAGTGCAAAAACAATATTTTCTCGATCAAAGAAATCAGGGACCGAGAAATACCCTTGCAGCAAATTCAACCATCTATCTACGGCGTCTGCATCTATTTGGCCTTAAATACAAGAATTTGAAATTTTAACTGTACCTTGAAGGGAGTGGCGCCTCCAAAGTGGCTGTTGGATGTAGATGCATTGTAGGTGGGCAGTCGTTGAAGGATCTGAGCAAATTTATCCATCATTGCGTTCCTCTGTTTCTCGAGGGCCTCCTCGAGCAATATTTTGATAGGATCTCCTCCTCCCTCGTCTTTCTTTTCTTCTGCCATGGGAGGTCATCGGGGCTTGTGAGGCTGATCTTGAAAGGGTTCAACTAGATCAAGCCCTAACTCCTTATATCCTGACCGCGTTGGGGACATGCAAAGAAAAACAAAGAAAGAGAAGACCGCTCTGATACCATTGATCCGGATTTATGTAGGAATGCAACAAAATACATAAATAACCATAAACATAGAGATGCAGTGGAAATAATGCTTCATTTCATTAATATCAAATAACAGAAATATGCTTACAGACATAATGGAAATAAAATAGGTAGGGTTCTGGTAGCGAATCTCTAAGAACAGATGTGGCGGCTACAGACCTCTGAACTATGTTACAATGAGGCTCAAGGGCCTATTTATTATTGAGAAACAATGGAGAACCCTAAACATCTAAAAACCTAACCCTAGGAGATGAAGAGCCAAAACTATGGGCCCCGTTTGGGTAAATTGGTGTTTCAACTTCCCGGGGACATAACTTTGGCATACGATCTCCGTTTGACACATATGTTACATCGTTAGAAATATCTATCTAAGGACTACAACCATTTCTATGAACATCCATTCCAAAACGAAATCATATTCACCAGAAAAACGATGCCCAAAAAACATCGTTTAGGGCCTCAAAATGGCTCCAGAAGTTCATGACCCGAAAAACTGCTAAGAATAGTAAGTTGTGCTGCAACTTAAAAACTGAAAGAATTGATGGTGGAGGTTCGACTGGAATAGGTGGGTGGCCACCAATGTCCACCTGGATCATTAAGGCCCCAAAACGGCTCTAGGAGTGCAGGACCCGAAAACTTGCTAAAAATAGTAAGTTATGCTAAAAGTGAAAAGCTGCAAGAACTAATGGTGCGGGTAAAAATGGAATAGGTGAGAAGCCACCGATATCCACCTGGATCAATTAATTTCCTATATATATTACTTGTGAGGCAATGGTCTTAGGATATGTGAGGACGTCATGTGTTGATAGCTTGCATTCTGCTTCCCATCTTTCCTGATTTCCATTTATGTTTACCTGCATCATCCCTCCATCAACAGATAGAATAAGGGCATTAAGTTCTCCACAGGCTAACATTATCTTATGGGATGGGTATGTGGCCTATGAACTTACCACCAAGCTCACACATGCATTCCCCCAAAGTCACTCTGCAATTGGCCATCTCGTTGGCGGCCTTGTTTAGGATCTGGAGGATATGATAAATCTCAAATTGTTCAATTTTTTAAAAATAATATCCTACTATTAAAACAATTGAAGACTTTGCATCATTTTTATGAGCATCAGAGGACGAAAACACTCTTATAACTTATAGGGAGTCTCATCCAACTTTAATTTTATTTACTCCAAGGGATATTGCTAAGTCCAATCCTTTCCACAAGGCTAGTAGTTCTTCTTTATTGTTATTTTCCACTCCTATTCCCCATGCATACCTTATCTCAACATGTTCATCTGGGAAACAAAGTACTCGTCCTGCCCCCACCACCCCTTAGTTTGAAATTTATATCTAATGATAGATGTTATGTCAATTTATTAACTCCTATAAATTTTATTTCTATAAAAAGTGTTAAGTGGATTATTCAAAATGATAAAATAAAGCTCTATTTATAACTAATACTTATGGAATGTAAATGATAAAAAATATTTTAAATAAAATAAAAAATTAAAAGAGTCCATGGATGTAGAGTAGATGGTGATGAGGTGTTACGCTAAGGCATTATGCGGTGTAAAAGTCACTTGTTCGCAACTCTTTGGGAAAAAAGTAGCCACATTAAGGGCTCATGTGACCCACATCGGATGCGATCACCAAGTGATTTTGATGGCTTAGATGCCCCTAGGTCACGGTTGCTCAAGCCACAAGTTAGACATGCAAATCGTATCAAGGCTCAAAAAACCTAGAAAAATTCAAATAAAATAAATGAATTTGATTAAGAAAACATTTTTAAAAGTTATTTTTTTTTTTTAAATAAAAAATTTAAAACCCCCAAACCACATATCCTAAATTAATAGATTAATAAACAACTTAGAAAATTTTCATATACATGTCTTCATATTTGATTTTAATAAATTAATAAATAAGTTATAAAATTTTCATATACAGGTATTCATATTTCATTTTATTCGCATATATATTTAGATTTCATTTTATGCTAACATTTTCCAAATGCGCATTTATTAACATTTTTAAAAGTAAAAAGATGTATTTTTAATAAAATAGTTAAATCCCCCAAACCCCATCTCTAAATTAATATATTAATAAACAAGTTAAAAATTTGTCATATCTCTCTCTTTCATTTTAATAAATTAATAAATATGTTATAAATTTTTCATATGAATGTTCACCATCTGTCTTCACATTTCATTTTATGTAACATTTTCCAAACACACACATATATTTAGGTGGGTTGGAAAAAATGTCATTATTTTTCTTACTTAAATTCAATTCCTAATTTATTATAATTGATAAATTTATAACATTGTTGTAAAGACACTTATTATTTTTTTTGAATTAATTGAATTCATAAAACTTTCACATTAATAATAAATAGAAATACAAGTTTTTCCTTTTTATTTCTAGTAGTTATTTTAATTTTTTATATTTTAAATTTACATTTGATAATGGATCGATATTTTATTGATAATAGTTACTTTAATTTTAATTATATATATATATATATATATCGAATTGATATCACTTTTAATCACTTCTCATTACCAAACTTTTTTAAGAAATACAATGCTAGAATCCAATACAACATTAGAGATAGTTTGGCTCTAGGAGATTTTTTTCATTTGTTCCAAGAAACCATTTAAGAGAAACATGCAGAGACTAGTGAATTTTGGGTGATAAAAGAAAGACCATTGGGATCCACATTCAAAGAGAAAGAAGACCCTCCACATGAACTCAACGTTATCTTTTGAACAACATATTACATCATGCTCTCATTTGTGGCTTCATTCTAAATAGTTGTATTTAGAAAGGTTCGTCATCCTCAAATCTAAGTGGAAATAAAGGCCCGTTTTCTTATAATTACATATCGTGGCGGGGAATTGAATGAGGGACTTCACATCAAGAAGTGACGTAATAGAGCCCTCGATCACCATCTATCTAAGATCTTGTGGACTATTAATAAATTATTTCAAAAAATAAATTTAAAGAGTTTTATGTATTAGTTTAAAGATCCATAGCCATATTATTCAATGTGTTACTATACCAAATCCCACCTAGTGTATCACCTCATTCACAATGTAGGTTGTCAACCGTAGCAGTTAGACCCCATACATGAAATGTGGGCTATAACAAAATATATATTTCACTGCTTTCCCCAACAAAATGACACGAGAAATACACATATTTATTTGTGTTATTGAAATAAGAAAAATAGTTTAAATTTAACATTGATTAATATTTTATCATTTTAATTTTTTCTCCAAACGTCATTTTCATTAACTAGATTGACCTCTGACCTTTGAATTCTAACATTCCATTTGAACATTGAATTATAATTCTCCTCTTTCTTTTCCTAGAAATTATATAATCTGATTTTCACTCCTTTCTAATCATTTGCCTTTTTTTGGTCCCTAAGGATGGGTGGAGTGTCCATCTGAATGGGCACAATCCTAGTACCATATACATAGTAAATATATTTAGAAATAACATTAATATAAATTATCGATATGTTAAATCTATTGTTCTCATATATTGTTTTTCCCTTTGCATGTTGTTGTATTTAGTTGTCGAGTTTTGGTTTTCTTATCCTCTAGTGAACATGTTTAAATGAGAATTTGGTCTTTCCTATATCAATTTGTACAATAGTTTCTTATTTTCATAATGAAAAATACAAAAATGTCGTTACTCAACCTTCATGTGGGATGGGATAAAATGAGTGAATTGAATAGATACAATCTATTCTCACAAAAATGCTAGATATGTATGATTGACCATTGATATGCTTAGTTTGATACGTTTTATTTGTTAAAATAGGAGCAAGTCAAGGCCTACTCGAATACTTTGTCTTAATGGAGAAACTTATTCTATTTTTTATTTTTTCGTTAAATGTTACTTTGGTATCCTTATTTTCTAACACGTTAGGATAAATTTATTAAATTTACTTTTACTATATCAATATCTTGCACATCAAATGTCAATCACTTCCCATGATTTATTTATTTTCTATTTTATGTTACTTATATTTTCTCTTAGAAAAAGGAGAAAACCTAAAATATGTGATTTAATATATATTATGACAACGAGGTTTGGCTATAGTATAGAACTAGATACTTTAGTGGAAGTTTAGTATAGATAAAATAAAATTCTCATATTGGTTGTGATGCAATGAAATATAGATTTTCCATGTATCATCATTTCAAATGCAACACAGATAATATGATGGGGATTCAAATTAAGATCTAGGGCAAGAGTTTTCTAAATTATTTGAGGAGGGACGTAATGGAAAATGGTGTCATACTCTTTTTGAAGACACCAAAATCATCATCCTTGCTATATCCATCATAAATCAAGGAGAATTATCAAACAAGCATGAAACTATAAAATCCATCATTTAAATTTATTAGGCTATTATTAACACAACTAGTCAATAAACAAATTATAATCTTTTCAAAGATACAAGAGCTATCACTATCACAAACATAAATGGGGGATTTTTCAAAGAATTTATGAAACTCTGGAATCCATTGTTTTACTTGTCGTAGGATATGATTGGTGCCCCAATTCCAACCAATTTTTTTACAAAAGTGTTAGATTTGGAATTCAAAGAGAATTAGCAAACGTGAAAGATATTTTCCTATCAAAGTCGAAAAACTTCAATCTCTTACCAAGAGAAAGAGTGATTATTAGTTTCCCATTTTGTTAAAATCCCCACATTGCGTTCAAGAATGAGTATTAGTTGCCCGTTTTTTTGAAATCCCCACATTACATTCACACTAATTGCGTAACAAATTTTACTTGATTTTAATGACAAGGTCATCATTTCTCCTTAATATAACATACTTGGATCTAGTGAAACCCTTAATAGCTCTAAACCAAGCTTCAAGTTTTGAATCTCAATCAAAATCTAGCTCAAATTATTTATTTTTCATATCCATGTTTTTCCACTCCATAAAGGGTTTAATTTATCATGATGTGACCTTAACCTATTAACATAATCCATTTCTATAAATTGAATCCTACTTCTTAATTTCTCACCATTATTTGTGGTGATAATATTCACATTGTCTTGACATCTTAATTGTGAAACAAGGTTTTATTTATTTATTTACTTTTTTATTTTATTTATTTTATTTTTGTTTTTTATTTCTCCCCAATTTGAAATTTCAAACTGTCTTCTCTCTATCCATCTATTTAAGAATGTATTTTTTTGTCTATAAACTATGTAATTACCTCCTTTCCTTGCATATGAACAATTGTCGACTATATGCAAACAGACATTGATGTTTTCCATTATTTCTTAACCATTTATAAGGTGATCTAAATACGTTATTCATAAACCATATTCAATGGATTCTTTATTTGTTTCCTAAGAACAATTCAACACACTTTCTTGTTTTGAAATAATGTGTCATCTAGATTCACATTGGCATTCTTTTCCCATGGGGGTATGCTAGTTTAATTCATTTTATGTCCAATTAAGATGAGGTATTTCAGAAAATATATATTAGTAAAAAATTATTTTATACTTAGCCATAAATAAAACATTTCAATGTTTATATAAAATAACATAATTTTTTATTTTTTTAATGTGAAGAAATATCATGTAATTGATTTTTTATCTTTTAATAATTTCACTTTTAATAGGAATATAGTGTAAGTTATTCTATTCTTAATATGAGTAACATTATATATATATATATAGAGAGAGAGAGAGATTATTTAAAATAAGGTATCAAGGATATATTCCTTTCACTTCTTAATATAAGGAAGAGGTGCATTTAAAAATATACTAATAACCTAATTTTCTTTTTAACCTGAATTTGTTTTTCCAAATTTTTCTCTCTATAGATATCTTGTATTTAAAAAATTTAATCCTTTAAAACTATTTAATAAATATAGAGTTAACATAATTTTTTATTAATATTATATTGAATCAAACATAAAATTAAATTAAATTATGTTTTGAACGAAAATTCATACTGAAGTTAAAAAAACACTAACAAAATTTTTCATCTTTATCCCAAAAAAAGGGATTTTTTTTTTCTGGTTGTAAACAAACCCATTGGGGAACTTGAGAAGCCATACTAGGGGCAATGGAAAAAACTACTAGTACTCATGCTGGCTTTCAAATCCATTTCCAAGTTAACCTATAAATCTAAAATGAAACGAAGCACAAAGTGGTGCATGTCAATCATAACCAAATTGTGGCATGATTAGATAAAGATAGATATTCTCTTGTAATATGTGACGTAAAAAGCCAACTTTTCATCAGATATATTAACCATTTGGTTCAAAAATATAATTTTGTGGTGGGACATCCAATTTAAATCAATAAACTCTATCTCACTTCCTGCTTCAACAGAATGACATGAGAAATAGACATATTTGTTTTTGTTATTGAAATAAGAACAGCTGCCAAGAAGTTTCCCCGACACCTGATGCCTCGCTTCATAGCCAAGAAGTTTTCTTCACTACAGTTTCAATCAAGCACTCAGAAAAACATGTAGAGCTATGGATCCTGCTGCGCTAAAGATAAAATGTTTATCTCCCTCTAAATTAAAATTCTCAAAGAAAACCTCGAATCTATTATATCATTGTTGGGCTAAAATATTTATGGTAGTGGTGAAACTTGGAATATTTTGATCTTCCAATCTAGAGCCTAAAACAGAGAGAGAGAGGAACCAAAATTATTTTTCCTTATTCTCCTTAGACTTCCCAAAACTCACACTTCTTTCAGCTTCCCAATAACAAACTTCAAACTTATTCACGGTTACAAGAGATATAAAACTACTTGAGAGAGTGTGCTCCAAATGAATTCAATTTTATTCCTTTTATAGGATCTTGGTGAGCTTGAATAGGTGTCTCTTGGGCCTACATGATCCCCTTTAGGCCGACTGGATCTCTTCTAGGCTGACTTTCTGTGGAGGTCACATAATTCATATTTGGCTCAATATTAAACCTTTTTACATGATTCAAAATCCCAAGAATGGCCTCTTTAAAAGTACAATGACTATCAAATTAGAATAAATTCTAGAAGTTCTAAATGGGAACTTTGACCTAAAAATTGTGACCCAAGCATGAAACCCATGCTTTAATAAGTCACAATAATAATAATAATAATTCTTTTCTTTATTATTTTGTGTTGGAATGAGTAGAAAAAGATTGAACGATAAGAGTTGGATGCATTTTCTATCAACATATAAGTAAATTTATAATACATTCTTGTGACCCTCAGATTCATCTTCCAAGGTCTCTTGGACTCTTGTGACTGTTCAACTTCCATAATAACCCTTAGAGGATTAGGTGTCCAACATTACCCCCTTAATCTAAAGGGGTATATATGATTCCAAGAAGAGAGATATAATAATGCATGAAATCAAGGAGTTTAATGTGCTCTCTAAAATTTTGGCATAAGGAGTTGGTTCAAGGATGACCACCAACACTAGAATGCTTAGTGTAGTTCTCGAAACTCTTTGAAATCTATCAGGAAGAAAAAATATTCTTCTATAGGAAGTGTCCCTAATAATTTGGAGAGGGATACATTCAACCTGGAAAAGGGAGGTATGCAACCTGCATAAAAAGGGAGAACCTCAACCTGAAAAGGGAGGTCTCCACCTACGATGGTTTAAGGATGACCACCAACCTTGGAATTCTTAATCCAATTATTAGAACTCCTCCAAATTGGCAATACGCTAATGTCTTCTCCTAGAGGAAGTGTCCCAAATTATTTGAAGAGGGAGAAGCTCAACCCCGCATAGATGGTTTAAGGTTGACAACCAACCAAATGCATGCTCAGGCTACAACTCTAAATCTGATATGGAAAGTTGTGTCTCAGACTCACTTGAACTTCTACGTCTCTGGCTAAAACTATAAATATGGTTTGTAGGTTGTGGTTCAAGCTTGCTTGATGTGTCTTGAGGCTTGTATATGACGAACACTTCCCACCTGTCAGATACAAGGTGCGATTATGGAAAAAATATGACTGCAAGGAATTTTAATATCATAGAATATATTATGACATGTGAATGAAACATGTTCTTGGTTGTTCAAGCCCATTTCTAAGAAACAATCCATCTAGGATGAATATTTTTTCTTGCAGGAGGCTTGTTTTGGAAGCATTTTTTTGAAGGGTGAGTGGTTTTATGATAGTGCTTACATGGATAAAGATCAAAACAATGATATTTAATATGACCAACTCGATCACAGTGTTGGAATTTCATAATTTGTTGTTGTGGAGAAGGAGCAGAAACTGTAACAACTGGAGGTGAACTGTCATGAAGAAATCCAACACTTTTAAATTTAATGCGCTTGGAAAAGTCTGGAATATGAAAGGACACCTCCTGTTCATATCCAAGACCTTTTTTGTGCTTGTTATGGACAAGCGCTTCACAAATTCTGATGA
Organism: Pinus albicaulis; assembly: GCA_034641835.2. Classification (NCBI taxonomy): domain Eukaryota; kingdom Viridiplantae; phylum Streptophyta; class Pinopsida; order Pinales; family Pinaceae; genus Pinus; species Pinus albicaulis. The sequence continues at coordinate 583,275,676 of CM076584.1, forward strand.
TGGGCTTGGGAAGTAAAAGCTGAGCTTCTTCATTTGCATGTTAATATTCTCTTGAACTAGGAATTGAATGTGAATCAACCACAACTTTATATTCTTGCTGCTGCTGATGGGAGTCCATCTCAATGTTCTAAAAAAAAACAGGTTTAGAATGATGACTCCACTATTGTGATTCTTCTTGCTGAAGTTGAGACTCCAACTGCAAAAAGTGAATATTTTCCTGTGCATTATGTAGACATATTTTAATGTCAAAAAGAATTTACTTGTTGATTTTTACCATCTCATCCACATTGGAATGTATCAGAGTACTTAAAAACTATAATATATCATCAAGTTTGGCCATTTTCCAAGAGTTTAATTTTGTGGATTCAAATTCACTCCCAAAACCAAATAAATGGGTGCTCACTTTTCCAAGTGTTACACCAAGGCCAAATGAAGAGTTAGAGTATCAACATGACTTGCAGAAGGGCTAGTACTAACACTAAATGTAAGTATATTACCAAACCTGGATAATAGTGCAATGCTTTCTTTCACAAACAATGTATTACCACAAATACCAAAAAACTATAAAAACAAAATTTATATCTTGTTTTTCAGAGTCACAACATGTAATATCAAGACTGTGCAACTTTGGCAATCACTGGGAAAAGAATAAGTCCCAAGGATTCAAACCAATATCCTCAAATTAGAAGAAATCATGCGTTTTTTGGATGATCTTTTATTTCTCTAGGTGTTTGGTCCCAACAGATTTATAAATTCAATGTTGAACTCCATGATTTAAATGTCAATTCATCTTATAATCCAATGCACATATTTATCCAACGCACACTTATAAATTGACATATCAATTAGGAGCAATGAAGAGCATGAACCAACACATGAAATGAGCGATGATTAAAATTATTATTGACAAGACATTAGGAATTCAAACAACACCATTTTGAGTCTAATTTGAAGAGTATTCAACTAGAAATTCAATGCATTACAATGAGTGTTGTCCTTGTTCGTTAGTATTTTTTCTTGTTTGTAGAGGAAGCTTCGTGGTAGAAAAGTGATGTTCACAATAAGAAATTGATTGAAGTAAGAAGGGAAGAGTTCTTGAATCTTTCAATGTTTATTTCGTCCAGTTTCACTAGCAAGGGAAGACATCAAATTGTTTTCATAAAAGTTGAAGACATCAACATTGTGTGTAGTAGCATCACCAAAGACATAAAATGATATTAGATTTCCCAACATTAAAGGAGACAAAGTACATCCAATGATTGAAATAGCTTGTTCATATGCCCATTAAAATAATTTGTACCTTCAGGACGTTTGTATTCTATCCTTTCCACGTTGTCTAAAAGCTCATGAGTTTCACTCCACATAATTTCTATTACAAAATAGTGGATATATTCTCGTGTTTTTTATTTCTATGACAACATGACACTATAGTGAACACAAAACAATCGGTCAATTTTCATTTAATGTCAACATGAAACTACAGTGAAAAGACAACAATAGGAAAATTTTCATTTAATGTTTCCCACAAAACTTATTTTTCCTCCATAACATCAATCTTACAAAAATGCATAGATTTAATAGACAACACATCCAACAAACAAAGTGCATCATGGATCATACTGCATGTGAGGAGCTACTGCGAAGCTCCTCAAGGCTAAATTTCTCTCTGACAAAGAGGGAAATGCAAGTATCCACCATAGTGCAAGTGGCCCTTGACCTTGTCTTTTATCCTTTCAACATGAGACAATATGGATGGTAGACTAAAGAGATGGGTTTCTAAGAAACTGCCCCTCTTTTACCATCCACCTCTTTTCTATCATTTCCATGTCTTCATTGAATGTGTAGACCATAGATCCAATGAATGCAACTATACCAATTGAGGTGGAGATTAGTATTTTCAATCCTTAGGCAAACAAAAATAGATAATTGTGTCGCACATTTCCATGAGACCAAGGAAAAAATGTAAAGCTCAAGCTCTTGCCTTGCATGATGAAACCCACAACCCTAGGAATCCCTACGAAAGACAAGAAATTTGGATTTTAGCAGGAATACTCATTGCACATAAATATAATGGCAACAAGATCTCCTCCTACTTGTTTGGATTTGAGAAGGGCTCGAGAGACAAAGACAAAATGACATAATTTGGTAATATTGGTATCGCATAAACACAATATTGTAGTAACAATATTCTACATAGATAATAAAGATTGCGAAAGGAAATTTTTTCATCTGGTAGTGGGATTCTGCGTGGAGGAAGAAGTAGATACCATGCAATAAAACACCCTACATGAAGATAATTGAAACTTATCTTACACACATATCAAAAACCATGCAAGAATGTTAGACCAAAGTGCAAGTTATCCAAAAAGTCCCTTCTACGGATAGAAGCGACACCTCTAGCCCAATGAGTGGGTCTAGTAACAAACAAGACAAAAGAAAGCAAACTCTCCTATCTTAAATTATAATAAAATAAAGGAGAAACATGGCCTACCTCACTCCTATGAGGTCGACTATCAATGTTAATCATGATCTCCTCACTTCCAATCTCATTCCTCGCTATTCCTTTCCGTACGAATACTTGCAATAGGGATAAAATGATGACAAACAAGGAAATAATAGTATATTGCATTGTAATGTAAACCATATGACAGAACAAGGACCATCATACTATGTAAGAAATTATAAAAAATCTTATGTAAATCAATACATGATTTTTATTGTTGATAAATTGAAGAGGGAAGCATACAATCTATGCCTTGTTGTTGGAGACCTCCTTTAGAATGGGTCTCCAAGTCCAAGCCAAATACTTCAAGCACTCGCTATCCTTGGAATTTTGACAACGTTTAGGCACATTCGAGCACTAGGAAGGAAACCAACAATGATAAACCATTTGGGGAAGGCATGGAAATCATTTATAGGGAGGTACAAGGGCAAGAATTTAATATTAGGATTTTACCCACTATAGTCCAAATATGGTTCCAATTTTGTCATTTGGAGTAAGAGCTAAAGCTAGCAAGAATTGAGAAGGAGAAAGCTTGAATTTGTTCCCAAGTAAGTATTTCTTCAATATTTAAAGTTTATCTAGGGAAAGCACAATAGTTTTTGTCTTATTTGTTTCTTGATCAAGCTACTAGGTCAGGGTGGATTGCTTCTATCTACAAAAGGAATTTATCCTTAAAAAAATCCTTCCAAAAAGTCCCATAAATATTCCCCTATATTGAAATTGTCATAAATTTTTCTTTCAACATAATCCGAAGGAAGATTATCACCTCATAGTGGTCAAGTGATCCAGGTGGCTCTAGACACCCTCAGGAGACTAGGAGGGCTTAGAAATGGTCAAAATTCAAAGTGGTCGAATTCATCTTGAACTAGGTCCACACTGAAGTTATTGTCACCATGATTCCAATGGTGTGAATGGATCTCCAATCTAAGCCCATATGGAGAAGTTAGAGCGAGTAAAAATTTTGGTCAAAGTTGGGTAGTGGGTCAGGTTTAAGTGTCCCACAAATTCACCATAAACCGGCAGGGGACTTAGCTCCCGAAAATGGGCAAAATTGTGGTCTCGTTAAATTTCCCAGTAACCCTTATTTTGGAAATTTTTTAAAATAACTGATTCTTTCTAAAAAGAAAAATATATATATATATATTAAATGGGGTGGCGGACCACCAACCTCGCCACCCCCCAACGAACATATTACAAATGTTAAAACATTTTTGGGTCGACCGGCCATGACCCCCGCTGAACCCCATGGGAACCCACCTCATAAAACAAAAAACGTTGAATATGGGTTGGGTTGGGACCGTGAGTTGTATACCCTGCCCACCCAAAATTATTCATGGAATATGATTGTATAAGAAGAGTGGAGCTGACAGAAGTTGAATCCTCCCAGCCCATGTGAGTCGGCCCCATAAACATATTAAAACAACAACCAAACAATGGAAATTAAAAATTTTCCCCATATTTAATGTTTGTTCAAACAAAATGCCAATTCAGTTGGCGTCGGTGGGGTTGGAACCCCCGACCTCCACCTTAACAACTCCGCCCACAACCAATAACCCACACACTATTCATTGAAAACTCCGCCACCTTTTTTATATAAACTCTCAAATGCGGAGTAAGCCTAGGACAGAGAGGGCAGACCAACAGAGGATGGACTAGTGGAGCAGCAAGGCAGAATCATGTGTGGGAACATTTTTCGAGGCAGAGAATACTTTTCAGAGAATATTACTTGATGCCTGAAAGATTCCATGGGGAGGTAAATTTTCATTTTGTGAGAATGATATGAAGTTTACAGTCATTTTAACTAGAATTTCGCAAGGAACATGATGGTAAAGTCATAATGGCCATCTAAGAAATATATTTTTAGATTCCCTATAGAACAAAATCTTAGGGAATCTTGAGGGCATCAAAAGGATTCCTTGAGGCCCAAAACTTTCTGGGGTCCATTTTCGATAAAAATTATCATGATTTTACACCTCTCAACGACATGAACTCAATGGTGATGTATGTTTCAGTAGTACAACTTCACACGTTTCAGCCAGTTTCTATATTTGAGTGATGGTGTCAGATTATCAAGCATGGAAAATCGATTTTATGCCCCTCGACGCCACGAATTCGATGGTTCAGCAAGATTCAGCAGCTGAGCATCCGCTTCTTCATCCAACTTTAGGCATTGAGGTATATGAAATTTTAACATGTGCCTCTATTTTCTATGATATGTATTATGATTTCTAGATCCTTACTTGATTCATGTTGTAGGATATTTGTTTTACTTCATGTGAGATTATGTCATGCTGATAGGAGGTCCATTGTGAGTGAGAGTTCCTATAGCGGAACGTCCCGTGGAGAGACAAGCCACTCATGTTGAGGGAACATCCTTGTATGACAGAGAACATCATCCATGTACATATCCCCCTTTCCAACACTATATGAAGTGACCTACCCCATTTTGACACCGGTACTGGAGACGTAGCCCACAATGGGTGAAATCCGTTATCAATGTCTCATGTTTTTATGTTGTTGATGGTTGTCTTGTTTCCTATTTCTTAAGCATGCATATGTGTTATTTTGTGCTCTTTTAAAATGAAATCCTAGCAAAATCACAGAAGTAAAAGGTCATGGGAAAATCAAGTAGCTGACGGACCTGGATCAAGTAGTATCAGAGAAGTCTTCTTGCTGACGTGGATTGCGAGTGTGAACAACGATTGAATGTGTAAAAATGGAGGATGGAAAATATATGTATGAGGCCATGCTCAGGATGTTTAAAATGGTGGACATGATGTACGAAGCTCATGAAATATGGGAGAAAGAAGAGCAGAAATCGATGCTTCATCCACAGATTCTAGTGAATAGTCATCGCCCTCACCGTCTTCTCACCATTCGAATGAGGGGATCAAACATAGCCTTCAAGTAGATAACACTTAATTGAAAGTGCCTCTATGAGAGGAGAAATAGGATAAAAAGGGAGTGCAGCTCCAATTGCAAGCCGTTGAGGTAGCCTTGGAAGAACCGAAGTGCAACGATCAGAGCCTTCAAGAAAAGGATGTTGAATTAAGGAAGCTTATATAAGAATAGAAAGAGGATAAGCAAATACTGGAGCATCATCTATGAGCTACAGGCCTTGGAGGAGCTGAAGAACAAAAAGGGCTTGAATAAGCCATCGTCACATATTTCTAAATCGACATCTGAGGTAAACAATTTTGATTTTTCTTCAGTTTCATCTTCACATGCTATCATTTCTATGGGAAATGTGGAGATACCCATTACAGGAATTGGCATGAGAGTCCTCACCAAGATGGGATACAAAGGAGGAGGACTTGGAATTAATGGCCAAGGCATGATTCAGCCATTGGAGGTTGTGCAAAGACCTCAGTTAGAAGGTTTGGGATACATTGAAGGATAGTTCTTGAAGGTGTCAATAGCTTCCAATACATGGTTGAAACCATTTGGGAAAGAGAAGGATGGGAACACTTCACCATCATCATATGACAAAGCACGTGGCAGTGAAAGAGTTGAGGCAAGATATTTTCACCATTATTGCACCAAAGACCAAAAAGAAAGGTCTAACAAGTCTCGGTATTCTAATGTTCATATTGATTCCAAACTTGTCGCTAACAATGAACACAGATCATGGCATTGGAAAACATGTAGTTTTTGTGGATTACATAACCATGTATTTGTTGAGTGTTGGAAAAGAATGATAGCATAAAAGAGGATGAGGCATGAAAGGCCTTCTCCACTGTAGGAAAATAAGAAGGTAAAGCAAGTCTAGAGGATGAAGACTCATTGCAGTCATTGCGACAGAAGTGCCCATCAAAGATTCATGTGTTGGAGGCTCCATTCAGAGCAGCGTCTCAAGGAAAAAGTGTTCATACATGAACTAGTTGAAACAATTGTTCAACAAGAAATTGCGCCACAGAGAGATGACCCATTCACTTTGATAGTGAGAGATGGTTTTTGTAAGTTTGGTAGTGTGTTTTGCCTTACTTTTTAAATCATGTGTTGCATGTTAAAATGTAAAAGTGATGATGTTTTTTCCATCACTTGTTAAGAAAAAATGATATTTTGGCCTTGTATAGAGAGTTCGGGTATTGATTCCATTTGATGTAAACTTGATCACAGAGTATGGTTATAAGCTCGTGGCAAGTGTGTAAAATGATTGGGTCATATATTGGTCACTTAGTTAAGCATGTAATTTTCAAAATATTGTACTACAGGTTTGTAGAGGGTGTAGGTGTTGGTTCATCACTTATGGCTTCGAAGGAAAAAGGTGAAGGAGAATGAAGGGTGACCTTTAAGGATACTTGTGGTGTAGACAAGGTGCAAAGAAGCTACAAATTATTTTCATGATTTTGGTCGATCAAAATCTTCTCAATGGGCAGGATTGATCTAGGTGGCTCAAGACACCCTCAAGAGATCAAGAGGGCTCACAAATGGTCAAAATTCAATGTTGTCGGATTGCTCTCAAACTAGATCCAAACTGAATTTATCATCACCCTAATTCCAAAGGTGTGAATATATCTCCAATCCGAGCCCATATGTAGAAGTTAGAGTGAGTCAAATTTTTGGTCAAAGTTGGGCAGTGGGCGAGGCTTAAGTGTGCCCAAAATTCACCATCAATTGGCATGAGGCTTAGCTCCCAGAAACAAGTGAAATTGTGGCCTTGTTAGATTTCCAAATAATCCTTATTTTGGAAAATTTTGAAAATAACTAATTAGCTCTAAGAAAAAAATATATATATATTAAATGGGGTGGTGGGCCACCAACCCTGCCACCCACCAACAACCATATTACAAATGTTAAAACATTTTTGGGTTGACTGATCATGACCCCCGGTGAACCCCACAAGAACCCACCACATAAAATAGACAACTTTGAATATGGGTTGGGTCGGGGCCATGAGTTGTGGACCCCACCCACCCAAAATGAGTCACAACATATGTTTGTATAACAAGAGTGGAGTCGGCGGGAGTTGAACTCGCCCAACCCACATGGGATGGCCCCCAACAGGCGGCCCCATAAAGGTATTAAAACAACAACCAAAAAATTTAAATTAAAACATTTCCCCATATTTAATGTTTGTTCAAACAAAACTCCAATTCAGGTGGGGTCGACAGTGTTGGAACCCCCGACCTCTGCCTTAAGAACTCTTCCCAAAACCAACAACCCATGGGCTATTCATTGAAAAGTTCACCGCCTTTTTTATATAAAATCTCAAATGTGTAGTGTGCCCAAGATAGAGAGGGCGGACCAGCGGAGGACAAACCAGTGGAGCAGCAAGGAAGAATCATGTGCGAACACATTTTTTGAGGCAGAGAATATTCCTTGATGCCTAAAAGATTCCATGGGAGGTAAATTTTCATTTTGTCAAAATGATATGAAGTTTACACTCATTTTAACAAGAATTTCATAGGGAACGCAATGGTAAAGTTAGAATGGCCATCTAAGTAGCATATTTGAAGATTCCCTATAGAACAAAATCTTAAGGACAAAAAAAAAATCCTTGAGGCCCAAAACTTGTCAAGGTCCATTTTTGACAAAATTTATGTCACTTTTACACCTCTTGATGACAGGAACTCAATGGTGATGCTCGTTTCAGAAAGATAGCTTCCCATTTTTCGGCCATTTTCTATATTGGAGTGACGGTGTTAGATTCTCAGGTGTGGAAAATTGATTCTATGCCCCTCAACGCCATGAATTCGATGGTGCAGCTAGATTCAGCAGCTGAGCATCCACTTCTTCAGCCAACTTCAGGGGTTGAGGTATATACAGTTTGATCATGTACCTCTTTTTTCTGTGAGATGTATCATGATTTCCAGATCCTTTCTTGATTCACGTTGTGGTATCTTTGTTTTTATTCATGTGAGATTATGTCATGCTAATAGGAGGTCCATTGTGAGTGAGAGTTCTTGTAGCGGAACGTCTCATGGAGATACAAACAACTCATGTTGATGGAACATCCTTGTATGAAAAATAACATCATCCATGTACATTTCCGCCTTTCCAGCACTATATGAAGCGACCTACCCCATTTTGACACTGAGCCCAGAGACGTAGCCCACACTCGGTGAACTCCGTTATCAATGTCGAATGTTTTTATGTTGCTGATGGTTGTCTTGTTTCATCTTTATTAAGAATGCATATGTGTTATTTTATGCTTTTTTAAAATAAAATTCTAACAACATCCCAAAAGTAAAAGATCATGGGTGAATCTGGTAGCTAACGAACCCGGATCATCAGGCCTTGGACCTAGTAATTGGGTAGAGATGTACTTTATAGCTTAATATAAAAGATGTGTTATTGGTTTAATTAATATTATATAACATTATGTTAAAAGTAATAAATAATATTATAACATGACATTCGGTCATGACATCAATATACTAATTTTAAACTTAACATTTTATTTGCATGAACTGAAATTGGGTGAGGATAATAGCAATCATTCCTTCCATAATAATAGTAATATGGTTATGATGAAGTAATATATGAATGGCTAGACATGTTTTTGGTATTTATTGACCTCTTTAATTAACAACTTATTACTTATTTGTGGGCTTCATTGGGAGGCCTTTTAGATCACCTCCCCTTTGTCTTTTGCATGGTTCAAGATGGTAACAAGACTCCTTTGCTTTCTTGATACAACCACTCTTGGCTTCAGGAGGATGAATTTAAAACCGTAGTTGAGGATTCTTGGGTCCATCTTATAGATCCTAATCCACTTTCTTTTATAGCTTAAATGGTAGAAAATATTTCTAGGCTCAAGGATGTTGTAAAAATTTGGTGTTTCCTTTATAGGGAGAAATAACATTCTAATCTAAAGGTTGTGGAATAAGATATAAATACTATGTGTGATGATAAACCTAGTGATGATTTATTTGAAGGAAACATAGCATGTCATTGGTATATGGAACATCAAAGAAAATATCTATTAGAAAAGGAGGAAATTGAATGGGGGTTGAAAAATATAACTACCTAGGTAAAGGGGTTGGATGATAACACCAAGTTTTTCCATAATTTATTTCCTTATAGGAGGAACAAGAAAAATAATTTGGGAGAACATAAGGAATGATGGTTCAATGATACAGTCTTTTAGATAGATTACACTAGAACAGGTCATATATTTCAATTCTTTATTTTAATATCCTCTTGGATGTCCCATTTAATTAATCATGTAGGTGATCTCAAATTTTTCCTTTATTTTAAATAGGAAATGAAGCAGGCTCTAGAGGAGGACATATACGAAATTGAGTTAAGGGCTAGATTTTATCTATGTAGAAAGAAAAAATCTAAAGTCCTAATGGATTACGTATTGAATTCTATATGTATTTCCATGAATACCTTAAGGATTACTTGCTCAAGGTATTTTTGGAGTCTTAATGCCCAAGAAATGTTCCATGAGCTTTTATTTCAACATTTCTCATGCTTATTCCTAAAAATCAATATGGTGATTCCTTTGATGATTTTGAGACTAATATTTCCATATGTACTCTACTAATCAAGCATTCCTCTCCATGATATAGTTGTAGAAATTTCAAACAATATGTATACCAATGGATTCAATCCAATAATGCAATAATCTAGATAAATATACTTAATCCTTCTACAATTAATTTGTAGAAATTAAACACAATCACATAATCACACCAAGTAAGAGAAATAATAAAATCCACAGCACATGAAATTTTCTGGGGAAATAAATTTTCTCAAAACCCCTCTATCTACACTGTATAAAACCAAGGAATCATGAAACAATTAAAATGAAATTTTCTCACAAGAGTCTGTTGTACTCTACCAATTATCTCACACTTATTCGGACAAAATCGACCAACACTTAGGAAATTCTCAACCTGCCTTGCTTGCGCAATTATAAGAACAATTGATCCCTATTAATTTTGAAATTCAACCTTCCAAATCTTTGCAATACATCATGGGCAATCCTATGGTTTTCTAATTCCATGCTGGAAATTTACTAATAATACAACTGATAGAGAACATCCCTTTAACCTTTGTCTCAACTGGGTCTTCATTAGAACTGACATACATGAAAATATTAATAGTAAATCATCAGTCACTTAACAGATCATTGCATGTGAATTAAATCTGATTTAATTCACTGGACCTCTCACTAGTACAACAATAAATTACAACTAGTCAGACTAACCTTAACTCACTTAATTGAGTTAAATGGTTTCTCATGCATTAAACTAATACACTAACTGCAACTTGGACTCTAAAACAAATAGAATCACTCTACATGCTTCACCAAACATCCTCAACTCAAATTTCATGAGCTAACTGAGTCTATCACAGTCAGTTAAATATTACAAGTGATTATGAGATAAAATTACAATTTATCATCCAATTTAATTAAGGGAAAAGTAAATTAGACACACATTTCTTGTTGACTTTTCAACAATAGTCTTCTAGATCTATGATTCAACTTTTTAAAGGAATGATGGCATACTTGAATTATGAATTCACATCCAAATAATAGATGTTGAACTATTTCAACTTCCAAATGGAAAATAGTACATATAGATGGACATTTTATTCCATTTTTGTGCAATAGGAATTTGAAAGATCATATCTTTTCAAGTAATAATGATTAATAAAAAAATAATACAAACATTTTCCTTTTGTCTCTACTAGTATTTCAAGAATGGCCGATGTTGAAGGGTTTGGAATTGCAGGGTTTGCAGTGACTTGAAGCTCAACTCTGTAGAGTTTCTTGATAGGGGAGTTTACTGATTTGGACAGTTTCCACATATATGGAAGCTGCAGATATAAAAAATTCACACAAATTATATATATGTGCATATTTTGTATGACATATATTTAGTATCTGACCAACTTTTCAGATATGTGCACCTTTTGTATATACACATATACTAAATTTACACATATAAGGAAGATGTGTGCATATACAAAGATTGTGCATAAACAAAATATATGTGCATATACGAAGGTTAAATTTATGCACAACTTATGTATATGTATATATATAGAAGTTATGCATATATGGTAGATGCACATATATGAAAAAATACAATTATATGCATATCCAGAAGATGCACATATATTTTGTATGTGCACAACAACTGTATATATGCATAAATTTTGTATGTGTGCAACTTTCGTATATGTGAAATTTTTGTATTTGTGCATATCTTTCATATATGCGCAGCTTCGGAATATACACATACAAAATTTTCACATATATAGAAGTTGTTTGCATTTTTTGTAATATGCAAAAAAATTCTATATATGCACAACTTTTGTATATGTGCATATACTGAAGTTACGCATATACCAAAAATATGCATATTTACGAAAGATGTGCGTATGTGGAAGCTTATATGCATAAATTTTGTATATGTGCAACTTACGTATATGCACATATGTAAAATATTTCATATATGGATATCTTATTTATATGTGCATATAAGCTTCCTTGAAATTGAGATGAAACATGTTAAATCATCAAGTCATAAAAAATTGAGATCCATAATACCTATAAATTTGGAAGAGGCATATGCATTAAAAAACTTGATAGACAGAGCACATCAAGAATAGAATATAATGTTTTCCAATAATATAAATCCATACAAGATCAATATCAAGAGAAAACATACTTTCTTGAGCCTAGTCAATAAGAAAAGACAATGTATGAGCTATATGAACTATTGGGATATGTGTGATTGAATATCATTGTTGTAGCCATCTATTATCATGTTTAGTATTCAGTCTATTGGTTGAGTCATGGTGATATCTATGCATGAGAGAGAAATAAATACGGAAGATGTGCATATATAGAATTCACACAACTTCTATAAATGCACATCTTCTATATTGCATATCTTCCATATATGTGAAAATTTCATACATGTGAATATACAGAAGTTGCACACATAAGGAGTATATGCCCATATACTGAAGTTTCACATACACGACACATACACATATACTGAAGCTACACATATATGAAATATTGTTGGAAATTGTAACTAGGTCCAGTCTTCATTTAATGTATTTGAGTCATCATGTAATGTACATCTCAGAAGAATAAATAAAATATTTTATTATTATTATTTTTATTATTATTATTATTATTATTATTATTACTTATTAAAGCATGGGTTTCATGCTTGTGTCACCATTTTTTAGCTCAAAGTCCCCATTGATGACTTCTAGAATTTATTCTCAGTTAATAGAGTCGTTGTACTCTTAAATAAACCCTTCCTAGGCTTTTGAATCATGTAAAAAGGTTTAATATCGAGTCAAATATTAATTATGTGACCTCCACACCAATTTGGCCTAGAAGAGATCAAGCCGGCCTAAAGGCGATCATGTAGTCACAAGAGACACCTATTCGACCTCACCTGGAGCCTATAAAAGGAAAAAAATCAAATTCATTTGGAACACACTCTCTCAAGCAGTTCGATATCTCTATTAGCCATGAATAAGTTTGAAGTCTATTGTCGGGAAGCCCAAAGAAGTGCGAGTTTTGGGAAGTCTAAGGACAAGAAGAAAAATTAAATATTGGTGCCTCTCTCTCTCTATTTTGGGATCTGGATTGGGATATCGAAGTCTTCCAAGTTTCACTGTTGTTGGAAGTAGTATGTTTCCAAAATATGTTGCCTAGTCAAATTTTCTGGAAAGGGGTCGAAATTATGGAGGATGACTTGGTGTGGAGGGAAGTTCTAGTCTTGGTCTAGGGTGAATATTCGCAAAGAATACTATTGAAAGAAATAATTTCTTGACTAGGTTTTCCCCTTGAGGGGGGTTTTTCCCTAGTATATGCATATATCTGGTGTCCATTGATCTATGTGTTTTTGCTTTGGCAATTGCTTGATGAACTAAAATAAAGAAGATATAAAGAATCATAAGAATAAGAAACATCACAAGTAATTATCAAGAATAATAAAATATTTCTGCATTTCTGCATTTCTAACATGGTTTCAGAGCTTTGGTGAAGAAGGAAGAAAAAGGCAGTATTTGGCACTTAATCAAGGAACCACTTAAGTGATAATCTCAGGAAAGGAATCTACTACACTCTAGGAATATGTCTAACATAATCAATGGAGGAAAGAAACTTGAAGTAGCCTTAAACTATAGGTACTGGAAGAAGAGAGTTTATCTCATCCTTGAAAATAAGGTACTGAACTTGGTCAAATGAAATGTAAAGAAGGCTTCAGAGAATTTGAGTGATGGTGAAAAAGAAAAATTCATAGAACATGAATTGATGGCCATGACTAATGGTAGAAGGAATAAAGTAGCACCTTTTCTCATTCATAGCCAACATCGACCATGGTCAAGAAATGTATGAAGCCTTGTTGAAATTATTCACTATTAAGAACATTGGTCAAGTATAAAGTTTGAATAATGAATTAAGAACTACAGAAATAACTAATGAAGACACAGTGGCATCCTTATTTGTGAAGATAGCAAGAATCAGGGATGAATTTTTGGCCATTGATGAATTTTTTCTAGATAAATAACTCATGTTCACTGCCCCATTAGAATTTCCACCTAGTTGGAGTGCATTTTTTGCAAGACTTAATAGTTGGAAGATAGATCCCACTTTTGAAGAACTATGGGCTACCCGCAGTCAGGAAGAATTAAGGATCTCATTAGCTACCAATCCTGAAGGAGTATCAAATACTTACATTTCTCAACATAAAGGAAATAAATCGAGAGGACCAAGGAAGGAACTTGAAATGTCTAAGGTAGAATGCTATCAATGGAATAAGAAGAGTCACTATAGGAGTGATTGTACCGACAATCCAAGAAACAATAAGAGATAAATAGATCAAGCCAATATACAAGGAGAATCAAAGAAATTCAAGCCTGAGGAACCTGGCATTGGGGAATTTTGCTACTAAGTCCTTTGTTTTTAGCTTTAGATATCTTATTTTATATGTTTGATGTTTTAGGATTTATATATTTGTAAGATATTTTTGGAAAATAAATTTTATTGTTTATGGGTATCCCTCAGGATTCAGAGGAATCCCTCAACAGCTCCTAAAGATAGATATCTCATTTCCATTCAATTATTGGTTTCATGTACTTTTTTTAGTTTTGATTATATCAATAATAAATGCCTTTCTCCATATATTTTCTTGATTAGGAAAACATTTGCTATATTCTCAAGGTGTATCAAGAAGGATATCTCAAGAGAAGGTTTGTCAAGGAACAAAGATATGTATTATACTATAAGACATTGATTTCTTTATATTAAAGGTTTATTTATTTGACATTCTATTACTAACATTGTTATGTCTAGAAATATTGAATCATAATGATTCTAGTTATGGGTGATTCATCACTTGATAAATCTACCCACTCCACTCATATTCTTAACTGATTTTGTAGAACCCTGGACAGGATCTGGAAAACCCTAACTAAAAGTTATGTTGATGTAAATGTCCAAATTGTAAGATTATTAGGGTTATTGTGAAAATCTATCTGAAATTTTATTAATGATGTCTTATTTGGGATTTTGGTATGACAAGGAAAAGATAAATTGTTAGGTTTTAATGATAAGGTTTAAAATCCCGAACCTTTGAAGTTCTGATAATGATGGGTTTACTATGTTTCTACATTGAAGCTCTAACTCGCTAGGGTGTGCCAGAAAATGTAAGTAAGACCCTTATAAGTTCTTAAAATGATTTACTTGGTATGTGTGTGATCAAACCCTAGTTTTTTCTATTGATATTTTTGAAGTCAAGTTTGACTAACACATGATATTCTTATGAATTATTATGAATTCTTAGATATGTGTGTTGACATGGTTATTGATGGTCATATGTTTTAGGATTTGATGGGAGTTTTGTCTCATATTCTAGGATGATGATATTTGGAAGTATAGGGTCTTGTACCCTAGTAGTATTTAAATTCTCTAGTATGTGTGATGTAACAATTTGAGATATATTTAATGATTGTTTGGGTTGTGAGAATGAAATTCTAGGGTTTTGACGTTGAAACTTAGTATAAGTAAAAATATCTAATGAATAAATGATAATATGATGTTTTGAGATTTGTGTAAGATTGTCAAAATATGAGTTTTTATTATTGATTGAAAATCTAGTGTTCGCAAATTATCCTAGTGGAAGGTGGTCATCATAATGACTAAGTTGTGATTGACCCTGATTGATTATTTTGTATGAAATCTAGGATTTGTATGAATCCCTAGTGGGAGGTCTAACATATGAATTCTGAAAGTTGTTATATGTCTTGTAGATCTATATTTAAATTCTCTCTTGGGTTTTCTATATGTTTTATTAGGGTTTATTACACCTTTGAAAGAATCATTGAAACCCTATATAGATTGAAATTTATTATGTAGTCTAAAGTTGATGAAAAAGTCCCTAGAAAGATGTTGAAAAGTATATGTCTATTTTTTGTGATTGAGTTTGGTTATATGATATGTATAAATTTGAAATGCTTCTATGATTCTGAAATGGATAACTTCACGCTTCTATAGATTTGGTTGTACCTGCTACCTAAGTTGTGCAGGTACATAATCTTTAATATGGTGAATATGCTTGTTGATGTGATAAGCATAATGAGGATGATGATAAATCTAATGAAATGGTTAGAAGTCATGAAATATTATCTTATAATGAAAAGAAGAATTTGATTTCTTTAAGGAATCCCATATAGAAGAGATATCCCTAATATTAAGAGGGAGATCAGATGAAGAGATTCTTCCTAGTTGAGAGGGAGGGCATAACTTGATTGAAGAATGAATTTCATAGGATATGTTTCTACATTAGAAGTTAGAGAAGGAATGTCTATAATGAAGGAATATTCTATCAAACATTTAGTTGATAGCACTACTGAGTCAAGGAGAAATATCTAGAACAACCCCAGAGGTTTTTATTTGATTATGTACATGTGGAAGTATATTATTGATTGGGTTTTTGTTTGTACAAGTGAATCTCTCGAATTTTTTGATGGCATGCTAGTAATAGATCAATTTGATCAGGAGAGATTTATTGTAATTGATCTACTAGAGCAAGAAGTGTTGAGGCTTTGTGTGCAAAGCATTGCCTCAGAGGACATCTGCATGACGCTTTGTGTTGATGCCTAGGTCCCAAAGTTGAAAGGGTGGTGTCGGTCATTGAGGTTTGACCTCTGATACACACCTAGTTTTTTGGGTTGATAGTTAGCAAGTAAGCCTAATGGTATCTAGAGTAGTTGAAAGCTTGATTCAATATTAGTCCCACCCAGATAGATTTCCCTACTTAGGAATCTACTCTGTGGCATTGTGGTGCCTAAATTGTTGAGTGACCAATGAATATGTTTCCCTGGTCAAGAATCTATTCCATGACATTGCGGTGCCTAAAATTATTCATTGTTTATATAGTATGAGATCTTCCATTGTATATGTATATGATGAATATCTCCCTATTTAAGAGGGAGTGTTGGAAATTGTAACTTGGTTCAATCTTCATTTCATGTATTTGATGTAATTTACTTATCAAAATGTTGGACACCTAATCCTTTAAGGGTTAGTGTGGAAGTTGAATAGTCACCGGAGTCTAAGAGACCTTGGAATATGAATCCAATGGTCACAATAATGTATTATAAATGTACATATATGTTAATAGAAAATGTATCCAATGCTTATCATTCAATTTTTTCTGGTCATTCCAGCGATGGTATCAGAGCCTACTAGGTTTGACAATTTTCCAGAGCCTGTAAAATTTTCACTCTCCTTTCTTTATTTTTCAGGGTCTTTATTTTTCCTCCAGTCAGACGCCTTCATTTTTTACAACCTTTCCCTCTGCTTTGCTATTCTCCAAGTAAGAAAGCCATGGGAATTGTTACATAGTATTTAGTGGCATTTCCTATTCCTTATCTAAAGTGTCTTCCTTTGTGTCACTCATGCAACAAATGTCAGAAATCGACAAAAGCTATGAAAACGTGTTCACCATGAATAACATGATCAAAAAATCCCTGAAGAAATGGGGAGTCAATACGTTACAACAATTATAGAGAAAGCTTGTAAAAAACCCTAATTTGTAGCCCCAACTCAGTCCTCCCTTGTATTCCCTTGCGCTTGTCACCCTTTGTGTAAATGGTAAAAAACAATGGTAGCATGGGAATTAACGTTAAAATTCATGTTGGTCCTCTTCAGGCATGTTCTCCAAAAATGGAGTAGAAGTTTCTTCCTCTATAAGTCTTAAGAACAAAAATATAGTATTATTTAGGTGGATATTGAGTTGATTTCTTCCATTTTGAGTCCTTGGTCCTACCTTTAAGGATTTTACCCTTAATATATGGACCTTCCTCCCTCTTTTGTGGATCCTTAGCCTCTCCATCCTCCCTATAAATTAATTCCATCTCTTCCCCAAATGGTTTGTCATTGTTGGTTTCCTTCCTAGTGCTCAAATGCACCTAAACATTGTCAAAATTCCAAGGAGAAGGAGTTCTTGAAGTCTTTGGCATGGACTTGGAAACCCATCCTGAAAGAGGTATCCAATATCAAGGCACCAGTTGTATGATTCCCTCTTCAGTTTATCAACAGTACTGTTGGGGTTCCCATTTTTTGGCCAGATTGGCAAGACCAAAAGATGAGACAACATCAGAACCACTTTCAGACCTTAGGATCTAGCCCTCCTGGGTCCAGAGAGGGATCTCTCTATATGAGCAAAGGTTTTATGTCTATGAAGCTCCAATTTTAAGATGTTAGGCTACTTATGAGCACAGGGTTTGTTTGTTTGATTGTTTGATTTGGTTGCTGGTTGTCAGGAAAGAAGGGTTAAATGTAAGACCAGGATGAGCAAAGAGGGATATGGCAGAGGTGAAGTATTCTTGTAAATATTCAAAACCATTGGGCAATGGAATCAGGAAAGGATTTTCTTGCTAATCAATAGACAGGCTTTCAATTGGGCTAGTCATTTGAAACATAGGATCTTCAAGATGATTGTGTGATATGGAGAGTTAGAAGGGGAGGAAACAAAACAGATTCAGAGCAAAAAATTAAAGACTAGCTAGTCGTACAAGGATCCTAGTGGACAGGGTTAACTCTAATCCCCAGTGTTCCAAAATCTTCCAACCAAATCTATAACAAGAAACATCTAAGAACTGAATTCATTTAATTCATACATCAGAGAGCAGGAAATAACATCCACTACACTGGTTAAACCAACTGAAATCATTTCTTATATAATACATTCAGAAGAGAAACATTAATGGCAAGGAGAGCAGAAACATAGGGTACCTAACAAGGTTAAATCCTATGCCAATATTCTGATGCAAGCCAATAGAAACGAAATGAAATGAATTAAACAAAGAGGTAGGAAAACATCACCACTGCTTCAGATCAGGATCCAAAGAAATGTGCTTGTCATATTAAATAGCAATACCAATAAAGTACAACATTGCCAATAGCTGAATACTCAGTCTAAAAACATTTCCTTCCACCTATCTTACTACTTTACACAAATAATGTGTCTCAACAGAAACTACTTGCAATCTTCTGATAACTGATCAACAACCTTTACAATGTTTTTCTCATGAGTTTTATAGCTGAAGAGAAGCAGAGGAGGTAGGTAGAAAACTAAATGCAGCATTAACACTCAGAAGAGGAAGGGGGTCAAAGCCCATTCTATTTTAAACTCAGAGCATTAACCTCTGGCATTTTTTGGGTGCATGAATGATCTCCTTCAGGCTTCCAATTACTCTGATATGACCCTGGATGTACTCTGACTACAGTACTGTGCAGTACTTTGGTGTATAAACAAAATTACTGAAAGGACTGCCATGCTTGTGAAACAAATGCTTCTAATAGAATAGGATTGCTGCAAGGGGGGGAAAACCTTTATTGGACATAATATAAACTGAAGCCATAATGTGTATTGTGTCCTTATTCTGGAAGAAAACATTCTGCTGATTTGAACCCTGATTTCATGAATCTCTGCGTGTTGTACCTTCTGGATGATCCTTAGGTTCACTGATCTGTTGCTTTTCCTGTAAACTGTTGTATTAAGGTTCAATTCTTCAATACTGAATGCTGGAATCCTTGATCATTAGAGGGTTCTCTCTCCACTGCTCCATAAATGTCTCGATCTGCAAGATCTAGGATTTAATGGTGCCAGATAGGGCTTGCGAAGTTTCAAACTCTGTCCTTTGATGGAATTTATACTGCTGCCACCTTTCTTGACATTTCCTTGTAGTACCAGCTTCTAGATTTAATTATGTCTGCTCAATAAGTTGCTTACGATGATTCTTATGAATCATGGCAGTTTTCCACCTTTCTAGAAACCCTGCAAAAAAATGCAACTTGTTAAGAAAACAATGGAGGTGGTGGATGAAACGGGGGGTGGCTAGACTGACAATGCAAACTGGTTAGATGGTGAAACTATCGTGAAGACCCATAGTGTGGTGAAAATCGTAAAGATTACAGTCGGAAGGTGACGCGGGAGGAAAAATGAATGAAAGCCTTTGAACTTCGACCCTTTGAATGAAAATATAAGACGGGAGGGGTGAATGTACGGTGAGGCACGTGGAGGTGACGTGGCGGGACCGGTTAACAGCGGAATAGTCAACGGTAGGGAGAAAACCAATCTGGACCGTCAGATCTCAAAGGAGATC
The DNA here is from genome assembly GCA_034641835.2 of Pinus albicaulis. Taxonomy (NCBI): domain Eukaryota; kingdom Viridiplantae; phylum Streptophyta; class Pinopsida; order Pinales; family Pinaceae; genus Pinus; species Pinus albicaulis. The sequence continues at coordinate 583,295,780 of CM076584.1, forward strand.
GATGGTGGGAAACACGGGGGAGGATGACGAATAGTGGGCCAGGGGTACGGTGGTCGTGGGTTAAATCTAGCGCAGCTTCATGGAATGACGACCGTTAGATCAACTGCCCCAGATCAGACGAAGCACGTACATATCGCTGCGCATCCACGGACAAACATTAACGCACGATGGGGTAGTGGTTTTGGAACAGTGTCGCTGCCACGCATCGAATGCTGAGTGGAATCGCTGGCCGATCGAAGAATACCGCCCTCCACCCAAAGGCGGTGCGATAGAAACCACCGGGTTTTTGAAGTAGTACGCTACGGGGCCACCAGGATGGGGAATTATGGACCGTTGATCACGTGCAAATGAATGGCGATGGTGTAGCTGGGAGTTAAACAGGGAAAACACGGGTGCTTCGGAGTTTAACGATCGTCGTCCGATCTACAAGATCGACGGTCAGGAACGCTTCCAATCTACGATGGAAATTAGCGCCTTTGAGGCTAGCGCTGGGTCACGTGGAAGAGGAGGGAGCGGGGGCTAATCACAATTGGGGGAAGCAGAGCTTGCGATGCGATCGGAGGAGCGGACGAACGACTGATCGCATCGCAAATATTCGCGATCTGTAGTTAGAGCATTCTCAACAGGACGTGCTATTTTGTGATTTACGATCATGCGATCGGCCCCCAAGGCATTAAACGCTTGGTCTTCGATAGGGGTTACACGAGAAAGTGGTTGGAGCTTGCGGGAAAAGGGGCTTAGGCCTTAATATGGTCGGAAAGTGGGTTTTTAACCCTTTATTAGTGCATTCCAAGGCCTAAGGAGGGTAACGATAAAGGGTAGAAGGGGAAAATGGTGCAACAAAGGGTGAGGGTATGATTCGAAGGGAAATTTGGGGGGGAAATTGGGATGGAAAGGGAACTTTGCAAAGGGGAGAAGAAAGGGGAAACATGGAAAGTTCTGTAGAGGGAAATTTATCAAAGGAAAAGGCATAAGAGACTTCAAGGATGATGTGTCTTCAGGGGAGATGCATTCCTTGAAGGCTCAAAAACAATTTAGCCCCCTACTTTGCTCTGTCAAAAATTTATAGGGGGGCTAACAGTGGCTCCACATGGGGATGGCTTCTTCTTGAAGGAGTCAAGAATTCAGAGAATAGATTTTTGGAGTAGGCTAGTTTCCTGCTGCTTGGCACATCCCTTTTTCTTTGATCAGCTGCCACAATATGAAGACATTACATTAGCAGAAAAACATTCCCAACAAACTACCTACCCATCCTACAATCCTAGCATTTTTTCTTCTTGGGTGCATTTGAACTAGCAGACCCTTTTCATCATTTACTTTTATAACAGAAAATAAACCTATTCTAATTCTACCCTTATTGCTCCATGAGACCATATTAGACTGTTGGCCTCATACGTTTCTCTACCTAATCTAATATCTTCTGGGATTAAACTCTCCAGCAAATTTCTTCTTTACATTCTACAACATAAATTTAAAAATAGCCAAGCCAGGATTAGACTGTCTGAATTGCTGTGGATCCAAGGCATAAAGACAGTTTCACATGGACAAAATTTGCAAAAAAATGAAAACAAAACTGTGAAGGCTTGAGATCTGGAACTTGTAGTATCCTTCTTTTGTTTTTGTGACTCAAGTTTTGAGCATGTTAGAGTCACTTCCTTTTCTTCATTTCAGCTCTGGTTTTTGGCATGTTAGAGCTGATTCTTCTTTTTTCTTTGCTGGTCCAAATTTTGGGCATGTTAGGACCAGCTGCTTTGCTTTCTTTGGCTTAGGTTTTGAGCTTATTAGAACCAATATTTTTCACATCAGAGGTTTATGTTTTAAGCATGTCTGAACCTCTCCCTTTCCTCTGTTTTTTGAAACATTTTTCTCTTTCTTTGAAAATAAAAACTGTAATGGTATGTACAATGGAAATGAAAACTAGAAATTTTATATTAGCAGAAGTAATGTTTGAGCATCCTGCCATTGACAAGACCCCCAAATAGGTCAGTTCCATATAATTCTTGTAAGAAGAAAGCATTGGGACCCATAGTGGCATGGATGAGGTATGGACCTTGCCACAAACTGTCAAATTTTTTGTGCTTTCCTTTATCCTCTCTTCTCGAATCCCACTTCAGAACCTTATCTCCAACTTTGAAATTGGCAGCTTCGGTTCTTTTGTCAAACAATTTCTTTATATTCTCCTGAAATTTCACTGCTCTGTGTAGACCTCTTCCCTTGTTTGCTGAAGATGCATTGTTTGGTTTATTCTCCTCACCATACTATCTTCTTCTGTTTGGATCTCCTGGACCAGCTTGATCACTGGTATCCCAAGGCTGGTAGGAAACACTGCTTCTGTTCCATAGACAAGCTGAAATGGTGACATGCCAATGGACTTCTTTGTTGTAAGCCTGTCAGCCCACAAAGCATGTACTAGCTTGTTATGCCATGACTTTTTGTTCTCTTCCAATAGCTTTTTTATGATGATCACCAGGCTCTTGTTTGATGATTCAGGTAATCCATTACCTTGAGGGTAATAGGCAGTTGAATGACCAAGTGCTATTTGATACCTGTGACAAAAATCAACCGTCTTTTTGGATCCGAAAGTAATTATCAGCGATTATTTTCCTTGGGCAGCCAAACCGAGAGAGGATGTGACCTTCTAGGAAACTAATGATGACTGAATCTGTGGCATTCCTAGTGGGCACGACCTCTATCCACTTAGTGAAATAATCTGTGGCTATTAGGATCCATTTGTGTTGTGTAGAAGAAGTAGGGTGAATCTCCCCTATGAAATCTAGGCCCCATTGCAGAAAGGGACCCTCAACAGTGATGGGTTGTAGGGGTAAAGGGAGGAGTTTTCTTCTGCCTTCAAAGATCTGTCATTTGTAGTAGGAAACTATCATTTTATGGAAATCATTGAAGAGTGTGGGCCAATAGTAGCCATCTCTGAGTATTTTGTTGGTAGTGGCTCTCCAACTCAGGTGGCCTCCACATTCTCCAGCATGGAATTCTTGTTTAACCATCTCTACCTCATTTTCAGGCAAACATTTAAGCAATAGGCCATTAGGATTCTTCGAGTATAAGTTCTCATTCAAAATGTAGTAATTTCTGGATTTTAGCTTTAAGAATCTAGCCTTGGTCTTTGATAGTTCGGGAGGGGCATTGAGGTGTGTAAGCACATATAAAATGTCAGAATACCAAGGGGAGCTCTGAAATTTTTCCTCAACAATGGGATCATGCAATTCTTGTTGCTCATGCAAGTTATTTATCATGTTGATGTCTAGGGCTTGTAAGTTTGATTCAGCCATTAGTTTAGCTAAGCCCTGACCTTTAATCAGTTTGGTGGATTTTATCTCAAGGTCGTACTCAAGATCACATCTATCCACTTGCCCCTTTTCCCATCTAGGTTCTGGGACAAGATATCTTTGACTACAATGTTGGGCACATAAGCCAGGGTGTGAGAATGCAATATGACACCTTGAAGTTTTTCAAGGCCTTAATCAGAGCATAGGCCTATTTCTCCATGATGTTGTATTTCAAGGGTGCATCTCTGAGTGATTTTCTAAAGAAGGCAATTGGCTGTTCCATCCCCTCCGCATTTTTCTGCAGCAAGACTGCAACCACTGTATTCTCAGAGGCGAATGAAAATATCAGGAAATCTTTGGAGAAATGTGGGTTGATTAGGATGGGAGCTTGGGTAAGTGCAAGTTTCACTGATTCAAAAGACTGTTTAGCTCCTACATTCCATTTAATCCCTGCACCTTTCTTCAGCATGTTAGTCATTTTCCTAAGGTGTTCAGCCAGATTTGGAATAAACCTCCTAAGGAAGTTAATATTCCCAATGAAAGACTGTAATTCCTTGATGTTTCTGGGGTGTGTGATCTGTAGTATTCCCTCAACTCCCTGTGGGTCTATCCTGATTCCCTCCTTGGATATAATGTGGCCAAGAAGCTTACCTTATTGTAGCCCAAAAACGGTCTTTTTGGGATTCAAAGACAGACCAAACCTTCTACACTTTTCAAATACTCTCCTCAGATGTTTCAGGTGTTCTTCTTCTGTCTTGGAAAACACTGTTATGTCATCTAAGTAGATAATAATGAAGTTCCCTATCTCATATGAAAATGCTATGTCCATCGCTCTTTGGAAGGTGGCTCCAGCATTCATCAATCCAAAAGGCATCTTCACATACATGAAGGTACCCCATCGAGTGGTAAAGGTTGTCTTGAGTTGATCTTATGGGATTACTAAGACTTGGTTGTAACCTGAAAAACCGTCCAGGAAGGAGATCCTTCTAGAGCCTACTACCCTCTGAAGGATATGCTCCATTTTTGGCAAAGGGTAATTGTCTTTGAGTGAGGCTCTATTAAGGTTCCTAAAATCTATACAAAATTTGATTTCCCCCGTTTTCTTCCTCACCGCCACTAAGTTTGATACCCAATCAGAGAACCTCACAGGCACAATTATACCTGCCTCATACATCTTCTTAATCTCTTTTTCAACTGCGGGCAATTGTTTTGGATTGATTCTGCGAAGCTTTTGTCTGAAGGGCTTCTGATTTTCTTTCAAGGGTATTTTGTGCTAAATGATGTTTGTGTCATAGGCCTTTAAGTCTTCATAACTCCAGGCAAACACATAAATGAATTCCTTGAAAAGGTCAATGTATTTTTTCTTCATGTCTTCCGGTAAAGACTTAGCCAGTTTAATCTTCTTGGGCTTATCTTCAATGCCTATGTTGCATTCTTCCACATCAGAGTCTTCATGTTCTATAGTGGGATTTTTAGCTACATCATCAAAGTCAAAGAGGTCCTCTAAGGGCACTAGGCCTCTGGGTATATTCTTGTCTTTGGCCTGCAGTACCTCCATTTCTTCACTATCTGAATTTTCACATTTTCCGTTTGGATTTCCAGTTTGTTCATCTAAAGAGTTTATTTCTATATTACAGGGTGTTTCTTCCTCATCTGAAGATTCTTCATTTAGGCAACTACTGTCAGATTTGGAGTCTAAATAAGAAAACTCAAACTCATTTCTTCCTACCAGGAAATATTCAATATGTTTATCACCTTCAAAAACCTGCCAATATTTTTCGTTGTCTGGCACAGCAGGCCTGAATTTGGTCTGAATGATGATCTTTTGGTCACTGGGTGTCTTGGGGTAGGAACTGGCTAGGCAAGCTATACCATTTACAATGAAATTTTGACACCTAGGGACGAACACCAGTTTATGTTCAACAAATGTTTTCAATATATCTTCGGCGTCGTTCCTATACGCCCTTAGTCTTGGGTGCTTGGCTGTGTAATCTCTGTTCACTTGTTTAATAACTAATTCTGAGTCTCCCCTTACGGTTATCCTACGGGTTCTGATTTTCTTCAACAGATTCAGACCCAGGATTAGAACCTCGTATTCAGCGACATTATTTGTGCATTTGAAATGCAAACTACAGGTGTGGCTCTCAGCATAGTCATTTTCTGTATTTTGTAACCATACCCCTGCCCCTACAGTCCTTTTAGTACAGGACCCATCAAAGCTCATTTCCCATAAGGGGTTATTCTCATGATTATCATTGTTTTCTCCCTTACAGCTGGGTTCACTATTATATTTCTCTAGGGGGTCTGTACTAGGTTGTGGATCACTTTGTTCTTCGTGAAATGTATGAGGTTCAGGGATCTGTCCAGATGTTTGTTTACGCTCTGTTTCTTGTTCACTTGGGGTTAGGTCTCCACCGCATATCCTACAGGTTTCGTTGTGGTTTTCTTCTTCGTTGTCCTCTAAATCCAGAGCAGCCATTATGTTAAAGTCAATAGCTTCTGCCTCTCCATTTGTATCTTTGTTTTGGGACTCTGACACTTCTGAGGATTCATCATTACAAAAGATGAAGGAGTCAAGGTCTGTATGTACAAAATAAATAGGTGAATTTTCTGGTTTTTCAAGGCTACTGACTAGAAACTTCATCTGTGCCTCCCTATATAGTTTTCTAGGCTGGCCGAAGATAGGAATAGTGGCATATGAGCCATCCATCTGCATTGTACCCTGCAGCTTAGCTCCCCAAGATCTCAATAATAACATGCCACACTTGGGTGGGACATCTGCCACCACCACATCCATGACCATACATTTCGCTGGGATCTGGGTCAAACTCACACATAGATCTTTAATCAGGCCCAAGAATTTTACTCTGCTAGAGTCGAATGAGTATAAGTCTTTGTAGGGTCTAGTTATCTCTAGACCTAGTCTTTCCATAACTACCTTGGGCATTAGGTTGTGTGATACACCAGAATCATGCATTGCATTGTGAAGGATCTTATCGTGAATGTTGAGACTGATATAAAAAGGTGGGACTACCCCTTCTTGAAACTTCCCAACTATCTTAGGTCCGAGCAAAAGGGCAGGCTGATCATCGTTCAGATTTATGGAGTCACCATTCTCACCTAAGTTTAATGCTTTCAAATTTTGGCCTTTATATACATCCTGAGTGGCTAGCTCAGAAAGTGGGACGGAGATTTTAATTTTTGCAATCTCATTCTCCAAATTGAAAGTGGACTGACTCTTGGGAATGCTCAACGTTGTTCTATTTGCCACTGCCTTAGTGGCTAAATCAGTGGGCTGATTCTCATTATGTACAGTATTTGTGACAATTTTATCAGGAGAACTAACTGTAGTGCTAGTGCTACTGGTTGGTTTACCTTGTGTATCAATGTCTTGGTTGTCCTTTTCTTTATTCTTTCCAGAACTCTCAACTGCTAATTTGTTGGTTTCAGCAGTTTCTTTAGAAGTTTTCTCAGACCTCTTTTTGATGGTAGTCTCAGAAGCTTTGGGTTTGGCAGTTTCTTGGCTCTTTTTATTCCTAATTTCATATTGTGCTCTGACCTGCAGCATGGAATTTTCAAACCCTAATCTGTAATCCTCAGATTCTAACCATTCCTCCTCCCAACCAAAGGGTGAGGGATGATCTCCTTCTGAGTAACAGTTATGGATTGAATCTTCTGTTTCAAACATATTAATTGTGTTTCCCTCAGACTCTTCTATGATTCCCTCATCTTCATCAAGAAAATTCTCTTGGAATGGGGGAATAACTTGCTGATCTGATTCTCTTTGTCTGTTGGGAGTGTTATTGTTTCTTCTAAAGTTTTGGTTCTGGTTTTGGTTTCTGTTCTGGTTACTGACTGTGACAACCATTTTTTCCATCATTTTTTGTAACCTTTCCACATTTTTAGACAGCTTATTATAATTTTGGTGAGATGTAGAAGCTACGTTGTCATCTCTATATGTTACCCTTCTCTCAGACTTCAATCTTGCTCTCTTCTCAATCAGGTTGGCTTCTATATTCACTGCTCCTTTCTGCATGTCCTCCAATGTGTTGTACTCCTTATCTCTAAGCTCATAGGCCATGTCAGCATCAAAACCTTCAGGGTATTTTGCTAGGGCCATGCCTTGTGGAGGTTTCATATGTGGAGGGAGGGCATTGTAAATGTTGTTAAATCTTGTTGTGTAATCGTGAACACTCTCTCCTGCGTTTCTTTTGAGGGTCATGTATTTAGCCAGGAGCTGGCGAGGGTTTTCCCTAGCTTCCCATTTGTTTATGAAAGTCTGATATAAAGCTACAAGATCATTGATGCTGCCCGGAGGTAGGCCTTTAAACCATTTCTTCACATCTCCCCCTAAGCTCTGGGTGAAGATTCTCATTTTGACTGTATCATCATCTATTTCCATGTAATCAAAAGAATATTCCATCTTATCTACATGTTGTTGGGCTGTGATGGACTCTTTTGCAGTGAAGTGTGGGATTTTTTACTGATAATAATTTGGCAAGGGTACTAAAGGCTGAGGTAAAACCAGGGGTGCGTAACAGGCTTCCATGATGATGTTTTGATGAGGTAAAGGATTAACTTGGGTAGCTGGTATATGGATGACAGGGACATTATGACCAGTAGAAGACTGATGAGCAGACCTCGGGTAACTGAGCCCCAAGTTTTGTATGAAATGTATATCAAGAGGTGTAGATGGAGGGGTATGTCTATTCCCTAGGTGCCTACCACTTTGAGGTGGTGAACCAGGAAGCTCAGGGTCTGGCTGGTCTAAGCTACTAAATGACCTAGTTCTAGGTAAGCTGTTAGGTAGGTCTAGGTCAAGGTGAAAGTGTGATAGAGCTGCAAGATCTTCTGGAGCAGAATTAGCTCTATAGATGCGACTGGAAATAGTTGATATTTTAAGTGTAGGAGCTCCCTTGAGGATACTCTCGGGATTGTCAACTATTTCAGGTGGGTCTGGGTTAGGGTAAGCTCTTGTATGAATAGTTCTAGAAGCTAGAGTGTTGTTTACTGACCAAGCAGCTTAACCCTTCTTGTTACTTCAACTGTGGTTGACGTTGTTATGAAGGATGGTCTCCCAGTGGAGTCTAATGTGAACCAAGATAATCAGCAGGCCTACTAATCACCCATGGAGTCTTTAAACGTTTAGGGAATATGGAGTCGCCGGGTGGAAGGTTTTAGGATGTTTCGGAGAGTACACTGTCCACCACAGTGCTTATGAGATGTCCCTTTTCAAGGATATCTTGATAACACAGCAAACTCTAACCAGAGATTGACTGGGAGGGCATTTACCAGATATGTCACCTCTGAAAGAGTGTGAGATCTGGAGGCTACCTGGCCCTTTCCAGACTTTGTCCAAGAGTATGGGAAAACACAACAAATGGTATAGAGGTTGATGTGAGAATCGGAGTGTTTAACTACCAACCTAACCAGAGATTGTAGGTTTTTGAATGCCTAGGAATGTTTAAGGTGTAATGCACTTAGCTCCCCAGCGGAGTCGCCATTATGTTGGGGTTCCCATGTTTCGGCCAGATTGGCAAGAGAAAAAGATGAGACAACATCAGAACCACTTTTAGACCTCAGGATCTAGCCCTCCTGGGTCCAGAGAGGGATCTCTCTATATGAGAAAAGGTTTTATGTCTATGAAGCTCCAAGTTTAATATGTTAGGCTAGTTATGAGCATAGGGTTTGTTTGTTTGATTGTTTGATTTGGTTGCTGGTTGTCAGGACAGAAGGGTTCAATGTAAGACCAGGATGAGAAAAGAGGGATATGGCAGAGGTGAAGTATTCCAGGAAATATTCAAAACCATTGGGCAATGGAGTCAGGAAAGGATTTTCTTGCTAATCAATACACAGGCTTTCAATTGGGCTAGTCATCTAAAACATAGGATCTTCAAGATGATTGTGTGATATGGAGAGGTAGAAGGGGAGGAAAAAACACAGATTCAGAGCACAAAATTAAAGACCAACTGGTCGTACAAGGATCCTAATGGACAGGGTTAACTCTAATCCCCAATGTTCCCAAATATTCCAACCGAATCTATAACAAGAAACCTCTAAGAACTGAATTCATTTAATTCATACATCAGAGAGCAGGAAATAACATCCGCTACACTGGTTAAACCAACTGAAATCATTTCTTAGATAATACATTCAGAAGAGAAACATTAATGGCAAGGAGAGCAGAAACATAGGGTACCTAACAAGGGTAAATCATATGCCAATATTCTGATGCAAGCCAGTAGAAACGAAATGAAATGAATTAAACTCAGAGGTAGGAAAACATCACCGCTGCTTCAAATCAGGATCCAAAGAAATGTGTTTGTCGTATTAAATAACAATACCAGTCAAGTACAACATTTCTAATAGCTAAATACTCAGTCTGAAAACATTTCCTTCCACCTATCTTACTACTTTACACAGAGACTGTGTCTCAACAAAAACTAATTGAAATCTTCTGATAACTGATCAACAACCTTTACAATTTTTTTCTCATGAGTTTTATAGCTGAAGAGAAGCAGAGGAGGTATATAGAAAACTAAATGCAGCATTAACAGTCAGAAGAGGAAGGGGGCCAAAGCCCATTCTGTTTTAAACTCAAAGCATTAACCTATGGCATTTTTTGGGTGCACGAATGATCTCCTTCAGGCTTCCAATTACTCTAATATGACCCTGGATGTACTCTGACTGCAGTACTGTGCAGTACTTTGGTGTATAAAAAAAATGACTGAAAGGAATGCCATGCTTGTGAAACAAATGCTTCTGATAGCATAGGATTGCTGCAAGGGGGGGAAAACCTTGCTCGGGCATAATATAAAATCAAACCATAATGTGTACTGTGTCCTTGTTCTGGAAGAAAACATTCTGCTAATTTGAACCCTGATTTCATGAATCTCTGCGTGTTGTACCTTCTGCATGATCCTTAGGTTCACTGATATGTTTCTTTGCCTCTAAACTGTTGTATTAAGGTTCAATTCTTCAATACTAAATGTTGGAATCCTTGATTGTTAGAGGGTTCTCTCTCCACTGCTCCATAAATGTCTCGATCTGCAAGATCTGGGCTTTAATGGCGCCGGATAGGGCTTGCGAAGTTTCAAACTCTGTCCTTTGATGGAATTTATACTGCCACCACCTTTCTTGACATTTCCCTGTAGTACCAGCTTCCAGATTTAATTTTGTCTGCTTAATGTGCTGCTTACGATGATTCTTATGAATCATGGCGGTTTTCTGCCTTTCCGGAAACGCTACAAAAACATGCAACTTGTTAAGAAAACAATGGAGGTGGTGGACGCAACGGGGGGTGGCTAGACTAAAAATGCAGACTGGTTAGATGGTGAAAGTATCTTGAAGACCTGTAGTGTGGTGAAAACGGTAAATATTATAGTCGGAAGGTGACACGGGAGGAAAAATGAATGAAAACCTTTAAACTTTGACCCTTTGAATGAAAATATAAGATGAGAGGGGCGAATGTACGGTGAGGCACGTGGAGGTGATGTGGTGGGACCGGTTGACAGTGTAATAGTCAACAGTGGGGAGAAAACCAATCTGGATCATCATATCTCAAAGGATATCGATGGTGGGAAACACGACAGAGGACGACGAACAGTGGGCCAGGGGTACAGTGGCCTTGGGTTAAACCTAGCACAGCTTCATGGAATGACGACCGTTGGATCAACTGCCCCAGATTGGACTGTGCACGTGCATATCGCTACACATCCGCGGATTAACGTTAACGCGCGATGGGGTAGTGGTTTTGGAACAGTGTCGCTACCACGCGTCGAATGCTAAGTGGAATCTCTAGCTGATCGGAGAATACCACCCTCTGCCCAAAGGTGGTGCGATAGAAACCACCGGGTTTTTGAAGTAGTACGCTGCGGGGCCACCAGGATGGGGAATTATGGACCGTTGATCGTGTGAAAATGAACGACGATGGCGCGGTAGGGAGTTAAATGGGGAAAACACGGGCACTGTGGAGTTTAACGATCGTTGTCCGATCTACAAGATCAACGGTCATGAATGCTTCCGATTTACAATGGAAATTATTGCCTTTGGGGCTAGCGCTCGGTCATAGCGCTGGGTCACATGGAAGAGGAGGGAGCGGGGGCTAATCGGAATCAGGGGAAGCAGATCTTGCGATGTGATCGGAGGAGTGGGCAAACGACTGATCGCATCGCAAATATTCGTGATCTGTAGTCATAGCGTTCTCAAAAGGACGTGCTATTTTGCGATTTGTGATCATGCGATTGGCCCCCAAGGCATTAAGCGCTTGGTCTTGGATAGGGGTTACACGGGAAAGTGGTTGGAGCTTGCAGGAAAAGGGGCTTAGGCCTTAATATGGTCGGAAAGTGGGTTTTTAACCCTTTATTAGTGCATTCCAAGGCCTAAGGAGGGTAATGATCAAGGGTAGAAGGGGAAAATGGCGCAACAAAGGGTGAGGGTAGGATTCGAAGGGGAATTTGAGGGGAAAATTGGGATGGAAAGGGGACTTTGAAAAGGGGAAGAAAGGGGCAACATGGAGAGTTCTGCAGAGGGAAATTTATCAAAGGCAAAGGCATAGGAGACTTCAAGGATGATGTGTCTTTAGGGGAGATGCATTCCTTGAAGGCTTAAAAACAATTTAGCCCCCTACTTTGCTTTGTCAAAAATTTATAGGGGGGCTAACAAGTACAAAGAATTTTTTTCTTTCCATAAGCTTGTTTATGATTTCTTGCTTAGTATGATGTGTTACACAACACTTTTTCATTGTCCCTACAATCCCCAACTCGCACATTGGAGGGTCATTTCTGTGACCAATACGTAGTGTCACCCTTTGCAAATACCATCCTTTCATCCCTTTTTATGAAATCAACATTCTTCTTGTTGACATTTCCCTAAGTAGAGCTGTGAAAATCCCTATTTTTGCCTTAGCACGAGTAGCCAGTTACATCCTCACGCCGACCTGGAAATTTAACATTGAGCCCGCGCCACTTGGCACTTTGTGCTAGTTAGACACCCGCGCCAAGCTATTTATGGAATTTGTTTTAAAAATAGAGGTGAAGGTTCCATTCCAACCACCTCGAGGATGATTCATTGGGAGTGGTTGAACTGAAACAACCACGGGCTTCCTCCTTTAGTTAGTAGTTTCCACCTCCCTTGGAACACTCCTAAAGGATAGGCCTCCCTTCCACCTTTGTATGGATCCCAACCTCCTCCTTTTCCTCTATATAAACAAGCCTTCTCCCTTTATGAAAGCTAGCTGAGCAAAGAGAATTATACAGCTGAAGTGTTGAACTTGGAGAACTGAAGTATAGCTGAATAAATGAGTGTAATATTCCTAATTAGCCTAAGATAATAGGAGTATTCAATTTTTTTTTACTTTAATCTGTCTCATGAACAAAATTTTAAAGGAGGACCAATATAACTCCTAAGCAACAAAATAAATCAATGCTCAATGCGAAACAAGCTCAATCTGAGCTATCTTCATAAACACACTTAAGTGTGAAAGAGGCTGGATCAATTGACTGGGTCAACAGGACCAAATCCATAGTGTTGTCTACATGCAATGTATCTCATAAAGGCATAGCGCAGTTCATGTTGGAGGCCATTCATGTGAATGGAGCTAGATCATCAAGGTGGTTTATGGTTTGACAAGATTTCCAAATTATAAAAGGAGGAGGAGGACACCAAGGAGAGGGTTGATTATTTCATATTTCTAAAGGTGTTTTCTGTTTAGACATTCCTTATTCTCTGGATGTTTAGCTAAGAATAGTGTTGCTTAGCACTTGGGTGTTCCTGGTCGGGAATCCCACGTCCTTCCTTGAGCAGCTCTTGGAGGAGACTTGTTCTATCTTGTCCACTATCAGGCTTTGGGCTAGGCTTCATCTTCCAACCAAAATTTAGATCATGTTGAGGGTTTGATTTTTTTTTCAAACTGCAGCAGTGGAAGCAAGATCTATTCAGATCTAGGCAAATCTAGTGCCTCTTATTAGTGAGTGTGTCTTTTAACCTCCTGGAAGAGTGTATTGGATCATTAGAGCTGCACTTCCAGATCTAGGAATTAGGCCTATCTAGTACTGAAGCTAAAAACACAGTTTCTCTCCCGTAACTGTGTTATCTGCAAGATGGAAGTTGCAGGGTGTTTGAGCAACATTTTGGAGGAGTGATCTCTAGTGTTAAGGGGATCTCCTTGCACTGTGGTGATCCATGGATTGGCCATCCATTCCATGTTAATTTCAGATATGATTTGCATATGGTTCTATTTACTACAGAATTCCTGAATATTACTGTAGGACTACAAATTAGATCTCAGATCTACTCACTGTTGTTCATGATTTGCTCAGATCCCCAAGGGGAGTGTATTATGGAGCCCATCTAGTACACAGATTTGTATTGGATATATATTTTTGTGTAAAGATCTGCTCTAGATCTGATGTGTAATATATATCTACTGTAACAAAAATAAAATAACACTTTCATGCTTTGCAGTCTCCTTTTTTTGTTGCAGCACCTTAATCTTTAGGGATTCTTCATGTAATTCTTCTATTTATCTATTGTACATTGTATGAACCATGCTATAGATCTTATTTTCTGATATACATATGATATTTCATCCATCACCTTCATAAAATCACGCCTTCTGTGCTTCAATAATTTCTGCAGTAATTAAGTCATGGGGATTGGGCATTTCTAAGCAATATCGAGAGTGGGAAGCATGTTTAACATAGCTAGAGTCATTTTTTTTTGCTAAAATTTGGTATGTGAGCCCCACATGAATTAAGCTACGAGATCCCACCATCAGCTGCCCTTACTTTTACACTCATATCCAAAATTAACCTTTCTAGGGCATACATTGCTACTTTTACCCAACTTTTGGCTCATAAAATAAAGTATAGTTTGTTGTTGTAGCTTGGATTGATGGCTATGTGTCTTTTAAATGTCCTATGAGCTTATTTGATGCTGAATATACATTACTGATTTTATATATTGCTACAGTCCCTCATTGGGCAGTTATCAAGCCATACTAGGTGTGGGAGGCCTGTTTGCCCCACCTAGAAGGATTTGTTTTGATATCCTCTTGGATTTAGGACTTAGATACTTAGATATAAGGGATCCAAGTGTTGGTTTCAAATCTTGTAGTAGCCATTCCTAGAAAATGCATTTTCTTGTCATGCCTTGCTGACAGTTCTCATTTTCGGATATTACAGTGGTATCAAAGCATGATCTCTGGCTCAGCCTATGAGATCTAGCCATCAGAAGAATAAAGAAGAAGACTGAAGAAATATTACACAGAGGACAAAGAGAAGAGTTTTTCTAACACTCTCTCTCACGCCATGCATGAATTGAAGGAAGAAATAAGGGGAATGAGGAGGGGAAGACATGCAAATCCCTCAAGGAGTTATTCTCATGAAGAAATCCCCAATACTTCTTATGTTGTGTGTGAGCAGCCACACAATCTGATCTACAACGTTGTAACATGCCTACTTTCTTGTTGAGAGAAAGAGGAGAAGGAGGAATTACAGAAGAGGAGATATCCCTGCTTCTTTTCCAAACCTTGGAAGGTATTAAATAAGATCTCAAGGAGATGGAAGGGGAGGAGTGTAGAATATTTTTGGAAGGGTTCGAAACAAGCCCTAACTATTCTCATGATGGGTGTGAGCATTTAGCCACACATGCAGATCCTCACAACAATCTATTGCCCACATTTACTGCAAGGAGGATGGAGGAGGAAGATCCATCACCACATGGAGGTGAAGGGGGAGCCATTGCTTCCATTAGAGGAGCCCTTGTATCTTTACAAGGAGTTTCAAAGATTCAACATGTGGGGACCAAAACACAATTCTAGAGCAACATGCAGTAGCATTGCTGGATTGTGAGATGGGAGGAGAGGAAGAGAAGAAGGATCATCATTAAGGGATGATGAGCATTCACCATTATATATTTCATAAGAATTATACACAAAGGAAGGAGACTACACTATGCAGAGAAGAGAGGGACAAATCAGTCCACTCATACATGTAGTCCACTTCATATTTTGATGTCTCACTACAGGGAGGCATTCCACCTAGGAGGCCACCAGATCTAGAATTAGTGAGAGACATCTTTCCTCTTCGCTCACCGTTCTTGGATTCCAGGGAGGTGAGGAGTTTGGAGGATGACTTTGGCATGAGGGATGTCAAAGTAGTAGGCAGTAGCATGAGGAGAGCTTCATATGCTAGATCACCAGCACTGTCTCTTAGGAGGATTGATTCCTATTGGAGGTCTCAAATTTTGGTAGAGTACTCCAAGGATCTTGGTGCATGCATGATTCTCAATGACCGAGATAGAGATTATGAGTATATGGTGGATGATGTGGTCATCTATTCCTATGGTAGGATCTTCTTGACTAGATATTCTAGTCTCAAGGAGAAGTTGCTACATGCAGCACATGAGGACTTCTCTTCTATGCACTTTGATTCATATTTCCATTTGATGGAGGAGTTCACTTGGGAGGGCATCCAGCATGACATATTTCAGCATATGGAGAGATGCATAGCCCAGATGGTAATGAAGAAGAGGTCATAGCCACTTCCCTACTCATTGGAGGTGAGGGAGAAACTCCAATTGAGCCATTTCAGCTCAAGATCTCAAGTGCATGATGGAGGAGGTATAATTTCACATTTTGTATTGTACTTCTTTTCCTTGTTTGAGCAGCATGATGTATCAAGAAGAGTTGTTCCTTCTTGCATATTGTATAATGATGTACTTGCATCCTTTTGTAGCATTGAGATTGGCTATCTCATTGGTGGTTTGTGGGGGAAGCCACATGATTTTTGGTGTGCACCATTGACACCACTTTGTACTTTCATGATGCTATCTTGTAAAATTATTGTGCCAGCAAAAAAGTGGCTAGAAAATCACTTGTAATTGTTTGGTTTGATGTAGGCAAAGGATGCACTGCACTGGTTCCATGAGAGGAACTATGATTCACTCTTCAATTGTCATTTGGCAACTTGTTTTCATTGTATTTTTCTTCCATATATTGTTGATATGTTTATGCTCATGGGAAGCTTTGTTTGGAGAGTGGGCTTGAAGTTGAATATGCCCATTGGGAGTATGATTCTCCCTATTTCACATGATGTATGTTTCAGGAGAAACAATGGGCACACCATGATTGCCATATCACCCCTCTTCCCTTCATGTAGGGGGAGCCATTGGGAGAAAATGCGTTATTTGAGGGGGCACTTCATGGTTGATTCATTTTGTGGGGTGGCTTGGGCCAATTTTGGAGGCCATATGATTTCAGCCCAAGGGCATAAACAACCTCATACTTACCATAAATGGAGGGATAAACAATTTGAATGGGAAAATCTAAACTCTCCATTCAGCCCCAACACATTGCATAGATCCAGGGTTGAAGTATTATTTGATGAGCTACCTAGAATGGCTCATTTCATTTGGATGATTGCATGGGTGAGGGAGTCACTCATTGGGAACAAGACTTCCCATGCTTTCATCACTCCTACCTTGAGGACGCCATTGAGAAACAAGGATATCACCACTTGTACCTTCAATTTTCTCATGATGTAAATTTTGTTATCTTACACTTGGAGGGAATCATTGGAGGGTAGATTCATTGCCTATCATTTTCAGCCATGGTGGGATCCATTGATGAGGCCACAAGAAGAGGAACGGAGAAATTTTGCTCTACCTTGCAGTTTCTTGAGGACAAGCAACGTTTTGAAGGGGGAGGACTATAATATTCCTAATTAGCCCAAGCTAATAAGAGTATTCAATTTTGTTTTACTTTTATCTGTCTCATGAATAAAATTGTAAAGGAGGACCAATATAACTCCTAAGCAGCAAAATAAATCAATGCTCAATGTGAAACAAGCTAAATCTAAGCTATCTTCATAAACACACTTAATCTAAGGACCAAATCCACAGTGTTTTTTGCATGCAATGTATCTCGTAAAGGCACAACACAGTTCATGTTGGAGGCCATTCATGTGAATGGAGCTAAATCATCAAGGTGGTTTAGGGTTTGACAAGATTTCCAAATTATAAAAGGAGGAGGAGGACACCAAGGAGAGGGTTGATTATTTTATATTTCTAAAGGTGCTGCCTATTTATACATTCCTTATCCTCTGGCTGTTTAGCTGAGAATAGTGTTGTTTAGCACTTGGGTGTTCCTGATCGGGAATCCCACCTCCTTCCTTGAGCAACTCTTGGAGGAGACTTTTTCTATCTTGTCCACTATTAGGCTTTGGGCTAGGCTTCATCTTCCAACCACAATTCAAATCCTATTGAGGGTTTGATTTTTTTTGCAAGCTGCAACAGCGGAAGCTAGATCTATTCAGATCTAGGCAAATCTAGTGCCTCTTCTCAGTGAGAGTGTCTTTTAACCTCCTAGAAGAGTGTCTTGGATAATTAGAGCTGCACTTTCAGATATAGGCATCAATCCTATCCAGTACTGAAGGTAATAGCGTAGTTTCTCTCCCATAACTGTATTATCTGCAAGACAGAAGTTACAGGGTGTTTGAGCAATGTTTTGGAAGAGTGATATCTGGTGTTATGGGGCTCTCCTTGCACTGTGGTGATCCATGGATTGGCCATACAATCCATGTTCATTTCAGATCTGATTTGCATCTGGTTCTATTTACTATGTAATTCCTAAATATTATTGCAGGACTGCAGCTTAGATCTCAGATCTACTCACTGTTGTTCATGATTTGCTCAGATCCCCAAGGGGAGTGTATTAAGGAGCCCATCTAGTACACAGATCTGTATGGGATCTATATTTTTGTGTACGTATCTTCTCTAGATCTGATGTGTAATATATATCTGTTGTAGCACCAATAAAATAACGTTGTTAGGCTTTGTAGTCTCCTTTTGTTGTTGCAGCACCTCAATCTTGAGGGTTTCTTCATGTAATTCTTCGGTTTATCTATTGTACATTGTATGAACCATGATATAGAAATGATTTTCTGATATCCATACCATATTGCATCCATCATCTTCAGAAAATCATGCTTCCTGTGCTTCAGTAATTTTTGCAGTAATTAAGTCATGGGGATTGGGCATTTCTAAGCCATATCGGGAGTGGGAGACCTGTTTAACATAGCTAGAGTCATTTTGTTTTGCTGAAATTTGGTATGTGAGTCCCACATGACCTAAGCTATGATATCCCACCATAAATTTCCCTTAATTTTACGCTTATCTCTGAAATTAACCTTTTTAGGGCATAAATTGCTGCTTTTCCCCAATTTTTGGCTCATAAAATGAAGTACAGTTTGCTGTTGTAGCTTGGATTGATGGATATGTGTTTTTTACATCTACTATGAGCTTAGTTGACACTACATATCCATTAATTCATTTATATATTGCTGCAATCCCTCATTGGGCAATTATCAAGCCATACTAGGTGTGGGAGGCTTGTTTGCCCCACTTAGAAGGATTTGTTTGATATCCTCTTGGATTTAGAACTTAGATACTCAGATATAAGGGATCCAAGTGCTGGTTTCAAATCCTATAGCATCCATTCCTGGAAAATGTGTTTTCCAGTCATGCCTTGCTGACAGTTCCCATTTTGGGATATTACACTGAGTTATTGAGAAGGTAGATCAAGAAGGAACTCCTTCGAGAGGGCCCTTATCCCGTCTGAATTCCCTAATGAGATTTGAGATTTGATTTTCCTGAACCCCACTGGAGGAGACCACAACTGTTACACCATTTTTTGGTCATCTAACTTATTACCATTAGATGGACCCAAGTACACCATGTAAGACCAGTTTTATCCTAAGTAAAACCACTTTCACTATGTTAAAACAGGAAACCCCAAAAGGAAATATTAAACAAACCCATGTTTGTTTGACTTTCCTCATGAAATAATTAATTAAACCATAATTTAATTATTACTCCCAGTCATGTTTAACCCAAAACCAAAGAAATTAATTAGATAAACCTTTATTTATCTCATTAATTTCTAGGAATGATTATTTAAATCTTGTTTAGATAATATTCCTTGTTAAATATGACCAAATCACCCACAAATAATTAAATAAATCATTATTTATTCGATTATCTTCCAACCACTTCCTTAAAAAGATAAATAAATCATTTATTTATTTATTTTTAACTAATCAAGGGATTTGACCCAAGTCAAAGACCCTTTCCCTCCAACAGATATAATAAAATATTCCATAAAAGGTGGATCTAGATTTGGTTAACAATATTTTAATCATGCACCAAGATCTAGAATGACCCAATATTTTGTTATAAATAGGAGGGTTTTCCCCATCATTCTTCACCTTTTGTTGCCTACTAGATCACTCTGGATCTATACACTTGGTCTCACTTTTCCATCATTTGCTCCCATTGAGCTTCATTTTGCATTGGGTTTTCTACATCTACAAGAGAGAGAAAGCTTAGATATGAAGTGCTGAGGACTACAAAGAACCCATCCCATTGAGGAGAGCTGGATACACCTTCTTGTTTTCCTCCCAGGTGCCCTGTAATATAAAAATTCATTCAAAAATCGTGTTCTTGTCTTGTCTGTTGGATGCATGGAGTAAACCCTTTATTTTACTGTTTAATGTCTTTCCATTTATAGATCTGTTCGTTGCAGCATTTTAACTACTAATCGCAAAGCTGAAGATGTTTGGCAGCCTCTATTGTTGTTAGGGCTATTCGTTATGCGTAGCTAAAGTGGTTCTTTTTCGTACACTTCGACAAAGAATTCATACTAACAAATGGCGACTCCACACGGGTTTTAAATTATGACCGCTGTCGTTTTCCATATTCCTGCATATCCAGCTACTTCAGGCCCTAGGGCTTCTTTTCAACTGCTTAGTTTTCCTCTTTTTATGTCATTTTTCTCACCTAAAACCCTAAAATTTTAAAATTTCTAACTTCCGCGTGTTTCTGGCCCTATTGCGCAGGTAAGCGACACCAGCCGCAACTGAGACGGCAACTTTTCTGAAAATCTGCCGCTGAGACAACCAGAACGGGGGGTCGCACTTTTTGGCCCATAACCTGCGACCTGGAGCTCCAGGTCGCACTTTTCTGCCCAAAATCTCGCGACTCCGCACTGGAACAGTCGTAAAACCTGCGACTCCGCGCCTTTTCGTTGATTTTTCCGCAATTTTTCCGCTCCCGCTGGCGCCTTCGCCAGGGTCTTCCAAATTCTCCTGTCTCAGCCCGCCTTGACTAAGATCTGATCTGTTTTTACTCATCTAAGTGGGAACCCAGCCCCTTAGGGCTTTAGTACCCTCCACTTTTTGTGGAAGAGTTTTAGCTGTTTCAGCTGTCGGTTTCAGAGCTTCAGCCCCCTCTTTTCCAGATTTGTTACCTCCCTTTCAGATCCATTGAAATTAGCCTCTTTTCCTTTCAAATCACCTCTTGTCGTTTTGTTTGGACCTCCTTTGAAGGCCTCCACCTTGCCCCTCCGGTTTTTTGCTGATTTCCTTCCTTTTTCCAGCCACCTTGCCTCTGTCTCTTGGCTGTGATCTGCACCTCTTGCCTGCATCTTTATCCTCCAGATCTCTGTCCCTTTCAACCCTAGATCTGTTGAGCTCCCTTTATGTGTGTTTTACATAGTTTTTCCCTTTCTTTTCAGCATAGTTTTGAGAGACCCACCTTCTTGGGTTAGATAGATGCACAAGTAGCTGTTATTTTTCTATTATTTCAGCATTCTATTCTATTCTCTGTAGGTTTATTTTCAGCTACGCAGCACACTTTTTTCTTGCTCTCAAAACGGAAAGGGTTTAAAAATTAAAATTAACGCACGCCACACACTGACCCTAAGCGAAGAAGCGCCTGGTTAACACCGCCTGGCAAAGACTCTAAAATCAATTGTCACTGCACCTTATCTGCCCTTGACATTACTTGATTCTGTCCCTTTCTACCCCTGTCGGTTTCCTTCTTCCTGTCATCATTGCGCCCCCAAGGCGCCTTTCCTGAAGACTTCTTGGCCTTCACCCTCAGTTTCCGGTTGATCGACCTGCTCCGCACCGCCATCGTCGAGCCAGTCCACCTTCGAGTCCGCACCCGACTCCTCCCCGGGAGCAATTCCTGGTCCCTTTCTCCTCCTGGTTCTCCCCCTGTCACCTTCACCATGTCCGGTCCAGGGCCTAACGCTGGTGGTGCTCCAGGCCCTAATGTTGGACCTGCCACTAGCGGAACCGCCACAGGAAATACCTAAGCCACACCCTTGCTGCTGTACATTGCAGGCCTCAGCCTCCCCGATTTCAATCAGTTGATCAACGACCCTATCCGCCACGATGTTGGTTGGCCTGCTATGCCAACCAAGCTCCCCTTCGACATCCCTAAGTTCGAAGGCCTTGCTGGAGAAGATCCAACCAATCATGTCCGATCTTTCCACATGTGGTGTTCCTCCAATTCCATTACCGATGACTCCATCCGTCTTCGTTTGTTCCAACGCACGCTTACTGGCGAAGCTTCTAAATGGTATGTCGAACAAGCCACCTCTTCCCATACCACATTCGAGACTCTTGCCCAAGCCTTTTTGTCATACTTCTAGCTCCCTCTCCGATACGACACTGGCACGGAGCTCTTGACTTCCTTTAAGCAATCCTCTTCAACACGCCTTTCTGCCCATGTTCAGGAATGGCGACGAAGACGGAGCTTATGTCGAGCCCCTCCCTTTGAAGATCGGGTTTACATGGACTGGTTCCTTCACACCCTTCCTTCTCCCATCGGCAAAGATGTCGCCTCTCACTTTCCTCAAACTGAAGAAGCCGCCCTCCAAATAGCCTTAAAATATGACCTGATCTACGCTCAATCTGGTTATGTTTATACCGTCCTTCCTGACATCCCCAGGCCCGGTGGCACTAACGCCCTGGGGGCATCTCATTCCGCCGACGGTATCATTGGATCTCTTTCCCATCCAGCTGCTCATCCTCCTATGGGCTATGGTCTCCCTCAGGGAGGGGCCAACACCTCGAGCACTCTTCCCCCACCCGGCAACATGTATCCAGGATACGGCATGCCTCATCCTTTTGCCCAACCTCCTGCTTACCTCAATGTTGCTCAACCCAACCCTTACCTTTATCCACAGCCTAGTGCGCCAGCTCCTCCAGCATATGCGCTTCCACCACCCTTGCCTCCTCACAACCCGCAACAGCACTTACAGCCTCCTCCAGGGCAAGTATTTGCACAGCAGGGCGCGACTAATCCCCCTTCTTCTCAAAGAAGGCGGAGAGGCAACCAAAACCAATCTGTCCCTGGTAACCGCGGACCCAATTCTGGTATGGACCCTAACACTAGAAACCAGCAACAGGGCCTTCCGCCCAAGCCGGACAGGCCGCTTCGCACAAATAAGCCCTGTTCGTGTCGCGGTGTTTATGGTCATTACACTCACGATTGTCCTCTCTTACCCCAGATGCGGCAGATGTGGGAGTCTCAAGCCACATTGCGCGGACAACATGCCTCCCCTCATGCTCCTCCTAATGTGGCCACTACCCAGCCAGCTGTGTTCACTAATCCTTTCCCTCAACAGGGATTCGTGGCTACCCAACCGCCCGACAACCAGGTAGCCACTCCCCCTTCCATTTCTGGTTCCTCTGATTACCAGATCCTTATGATGCACTCCGATCCTTCCCCATCCGTCGACCTTCACCTTCAAACTCGGTCTCGCCAGTACCCCAAGCCTCCTGCTCAGTTTGCTCCCGAGCCTCCCTCTTTAGGTTCTACAGAGCCTCTTTCGACATCCAGTGGCCCCTTACACATCCCTCAACCCAAAGTTGAGGTTCATCCAAAGATTCCAAAGGGCCCATTACGCCGAAATGCTGCTTCCGGTCGAGCCGCTCAGTCGTATAGTATAGTAGACGATTTGGCGCAATCCCCTGCTGCCATTTCCACACTAGAACTCCTCCAGTCGTGCCCTTCCCAAAAGAAGGCTCTACTATCTGCCGTGGGCGCTGTCGATCCTGCTGATGACCAAATGATTGTTTTCGACGCCACTCAATCGGACCATCCCCCTCTTCCTCCTTCCGTCGCTTTCCAAATCCCAGTCAAAATCCGGAACGGCAATGTCTCCCGGTGTATAATTGATGAGGGGGCATCCACCTGCGTGATGTCCGCTTTGGTTTGGAAGCAACTCGGATCCCCTGAGCTGGCCCCATCCACGATCACCCTTCGAGCGTGGGACGGTCACGCCTCCCAGCCCATTGGCTTGTTTCGTAACTGTCCCATCATCCTCGCCGGTAAGACCGTTTGCGTTGACGTCGAAGTCATTGACACCCCTCTAGGCTACAACATTCTATTGGGGCGAAGCTACACCTATGCCATGTCTGCTGTCCCATCCGCGGTTTTCCGCAAGATGTCTTTCCCACATAATGGGAAGATAGTCACCATCGACCAGCTATCTTATCATGAGCCGTCGTCTCAGACCTTCTCCGAGACGACCATCTCTTCTGTAGCCAACAAGCAAACCGTCGATTCTTTGACCAGTGTCTCCCCCGGCGTCTATAAAGATTCCACCCTGCTCGGTACTTTTCCTCATCTTCCCCCCCCTCCTGTTACTGATCCCAGCTTGTCGAATGTTTGCATGATGCAATCGTCTCAGGCTGCCCATAAGCGGCCTGCCTCGGCTAGTCAGCAACCTCCCCCCGGCCCTCCGCAACCCGCTCCTAGCCATTCCTCTCAGCCAGCCGGACCTCCTCCTTCTGGCCCTCCCCCTACAGCTGGTATCCCTGAACCTCTTTATCCTCCCGGATCAGTTCCTCCTGGCCTCAACCATCTTGAAGCCGTCCCTCCTGGTCATTTCCCTGCTGGGCAGATCCCTTTCCTAGTTCCCCCTCCCGGCGTATATTCTGTCCCCGTCATGGCCACCCTCTCCCTCCCTAACTTGACCTTGGGCATTCCGGTCTGGTACCTTGATCCCCCAGCCGCCACCCCTCATGGTCACCCCAAACCTTACATGGCTTTGACACCGGTTCAACCGGTTCCCCTCGCTTCCTCCATAGCCACTGTGCCCCCAGCACCTCCACAGGACCCTTCTCCTGTTGTGACGGCTCCCGGGAAGAAAGGCAAAGCCCGCAAGGGGGCAACCAAAGACCAGACCACCACAACCGACCCGGCTCCTTCTCCGCCCGCGAAGCCTTGTGCCTTATGTGATGTCACTGGTCATGCCACCCATGCTTGTCCCGAGTTACCCCGTATCCGGCCCATGGTTAAAGTCGCGTTCCCCGACGCTACGGTCCCTGAAACCCCCACTCCTTCTTCGTCCGTTCCCAAGAACCCCAAGACTCTTCGCACCAACAAACCCTGTGCCTTGTGCGGTGTCCATGGCCACTACTCCCACCATTGTCCTCACCTGACGCATTACCGCGCCTCCCTAGAGGTGATCCACGAGTATGAGGTTGAACAAAATCAATCCGCCTCTCCCATTCTCGCGCAGTATGCTTCAGGCCAGCCTGAGGATCCCCCCGCTTCCATCGACATTCCCCCCCCTGATGTTCAGATGACGGAGTCTACGGTCACCATCCTTTACCTATCCTCCTCTGCGCGACACTCGGAGCCTAGCTCGTCTGCATCCTCTCCTGTTGTGTCCCTTGATCACCCTATTCCCCCTCATGCTCGAGATCACTCCACTTGTGTCTCTGTTGACCTCCGCAGCCCGAGTCCTCACCATGTTTCCGATAGCTCTCATACACCACCTTGTTTGAGTCTTGATCATCCTGCCACTTCCCCCTCCTCCCGCCATTGCCGCCCGATGACTTTTGTACCCTTACACTGCCGTCATTTCCTTTCATCCCCTCATTTATTGTCTTGTCACACCATTCTGCAGGACCCCCCGTCCACACCCTTTATCGGTTACGCCGATGGTGCAAGTCGCTACTCCAGGAATCTTGCCTTGGCAGGTTGGGCCATCTTCACCCCCTTGCATGACCTTGTTCTTTCTAACGGGGTATGCATTGGTTCTGCCACCAACAATCAGGCTGAATATGATGCAGTGCGTGGCCTATTAGCTGATGCCCTCTTTCATCGCATCCTCCATCTGCACGTTCGTTTGGATTCCCTGCTTCTTGTAATGCAACTAAATGGTGTTTATCGTGTGCATAACCCTGTGCTATTTCGACGCTATTTACGAGTGAAAGTCTTAATACGTGCGTTTGAAACCATAACTTTCAACCATGTACCCCAAGACCAGAATCACTATGTAGATAGTATTGCAAACCATGTTCTAGATTGGCATTTATCACACACATTTCATACAAGACAATAACATTAAATCAACCACCAAAAGACGATACATATCCATAATATGTGTCACAAAACATATATTTAGAGTCCATCTACTCTGATACATACGACATGCCCATAGCATGTTACAAACAAAAAGCCAAAAATTGGGGGCACCACCTGCCCCTACATACATCATAGGGGGCACCACATGCCCCCACATACATCAGAGGGGGCACCACATGCCCCTACCCCTAATCACTATCTGGAGGCTCCCGGGCCAATGGCTCTGCCCCTGCAGCATGTAGATCACGCATAGCCTGACCGGCCATCGCCATGCGCCGCATGATACCTCGCCACTCCGAGGAGAGACCAACACATGGCTCTATGTACTGGTCGTCTAAATCCTGCCACCCGCGCTCTGATACTCCAGTCAACAACTGCTCACATCTACGGCGGATGTCCTCCAGCAGGGCGGCTGCATCCTCATTCTGCGCTGCTCTCGACCCACTTGGACCTGTAGCTCCAGACGCTGCCGGTCGTCCCATATACCCGGCCGGTTTTACCGGTGCTATATCTGCATACCAAAAGTACATGAATCAATATCATTAATTACTATTCAAAAACTTTAACATGCCCACACAAGAATAGCAATTTGTCACTTACCATCGGGCCCCCAGACTCGACCAGGCGGAAGTGGCAGATCCGGATCCCCACAGTAGCTCATCCCACTATAAGGGTAGTCGTCTATGTACAACGGCATCTGATCCCAATGGGAAAAAAAATCCGGTCGAAACACTCGCCCGACCGCCCCTCCTCCTCCCCTGCAGAGTAGTCGTCCCCAACGACGCATCCTGGGCTCTCTCGGGCCCCCATCTGGAAGCTGCACACGAGGCCTCAAGGTCGGGATCTTCTCAAAGAAGAAGGCGCACAATAAAGTCCCATATGAGAAATCATGATTCACCTGCCGCCTGCATAGAGACAACTGTCGCTTTAGCGCCACCAACATCATTTGGGCCCACCAAAAGTAGGTCCCACCCAACACACTCTCCACTATCGTCATCTGCCCACCGGTGATGTGATGGAACGCCTGGCTGCCCAGGATTCGCAGCACAGCTGCGGCCACTGCATGGGTTTCTAGCCTCTCTAGATCCCTGATCGGTATTCGAGTCCCCTTGACTTGGAGACCCGGTCGACAATGGCGTTCC
This sequence comes from Pinus albicaulis, assembly GCA_034641835.2. NCBI lineage: Eukaryota > Viridiplantae > Streptophyta > Pinopsida > Pinales > Pinaceae > Pinus > Pinus albicaulis. Next base: position 583,322,433 of record CM076584.1, read on the forward strand.
ACGAACTCCATGATATGCCGCCCCCGCGGCAGCACTGGCTGTGTGTTTCCCACCATCCCCAGTGGTGGGAGGCCAGTCAGGAAGTACACGTCCTGGACCGTCAGTTCGATCCTGTGCCCTTGCACTACAAAGATCTCCTGATCTGGATCCCAATAACTGATAATCCGGGCCAGTAACGGTTCCCCTGCTCTCATCAACGGGTTCTCCAAAAACTTGAGAACCCCAAATCTGGCCAATACACGGCGGACGCCCTGATCCGCCTGGATCTCTGTCCGAAGTGTTCCCAGATCCCTCTCTCTCCAACTGACCCGCAACTCTGCCATACCTGCACAAACACATCATTTTTGTCAGGGTACAGATCGGGAAAACCATAACCAAACACCAAAACCCAACTCCCAGCCATAAAACAACACCAAAACCCCCCTCATCTCCCAGGTCGCAGTTTTCTGCCATTTTCTAGACCAGGTTGCACTTTTTTCCCTGATACCTGCGTCCTGGGTCGCACTTTTTGCCCCAAAAAGTGCGACCCGGCCGTAGAGATGAAGGAGGGGCTGTTTCTGGGATTTTGGGCCCTAAACTGCAAATGTAATCCATCAAAATGCAAGAGCAAGGTTAGGCCTCTTACCTCCAACTGACAGATCTCGATTCCAACGGTCGGTTTGTCCGCTACGTTCGCCGCAAGATTTAGGGCCTTCTCTCCTCTCCACATTCACCACAACAACAATAGCAAATGAATGATTTTGGAGGGAAAACTGCCTCATTAAAAGAGAACCCCTGTTTCTTCTTTCGACTGCTGCGACCACACCGTAGCCCCGTTCGACGAACCGTCAGCACCGCTGGAAATATCTCACCGAGCTCTCAAATGGGTTTCTATTAGTTTTTGGTGATTTAATACTTCACCTGGACACATTTTGTCCAAGAAGGGTCACTTCACCGCTCCTTAAAATCGAATTTCATCACTTACGACACTTGTACTTGGGGCACCATATCGCTCCCTTACTTGTCCATGTTCGTGTCGATTTTCGTCATGAGTGCCCACCTTGTACTCATGTTTCCATGGTCCCCCATTGGGGCCTTTACTGTGTGGCAGCACTATCAAGTCGCCCTTGTTTAGAGCATCCAAGTTGAGTCATCATCGCATTCATGGAGTCTATCCTGCGTCCCTTTGTACCCCACTATAGCCCTCCATTCTTCATTGCTTGGTTCCTCTCTTGTGTCACATATCATGACCTTCAGCCCCACTGTCCCCTATCCCTTCTGATATTGTGTCAGTCGCTGCCATGTCATTCATGCCCTTTATGCTCTAACAAGGGAAGTCGTCCATTCGCCACTCCATCCTTTCCATTTCGCCATCATCATTAGTGTCAGTCTGTCCGTCGCTCTACTATTTTCTCTCGTGCCTTAGTTGAGGATCTCTCATTACCTCACCTATGGCGGACCTCCTTCTGTCGACATCAGCACATTCATTCCAGAAGACAGGTCTAGAGGGCGGTGTACCTTGGTTCCAGCTTCCTCTCTTGTTCGGTGCCTCGGATCAGGCAGGGGGATCTCTCATTTCCCTTTGACTTGATTGTTTCTCCAGCTCCTTTCAGCATGATCGATATTTGTATATTGGACGGTCCAGTGACCCAGCAGTAGCTCTTGATGATTCCCGGGTATGTGTGAGATGTCTCAACCCTCATGAGGGGGTGGCCCTGCAGGTAGCCCCCCACATGCCCGGATGACCTCTTCTTTGCAGCCTTTGATGCAGCTCCAGATATTTGATGATGTTGGCCGTAGCCACTTACAGCGTCTCTTCAACTTGCATGTATCAGTCAGATTTTGTGATCCCTTCCCCATTTACAGGGGGCATTTGGGTTGTATTTGTATCTCATGTACTCAGATATTATTGTACAAGTCCTGGTTGTTATCCCAGGCACAGCATGTATGTGGGATTCCTCATTGTATTTTTATCTGGCTCATGATTATGCCAGCTTTACTTTATGGTTCGGTCCCTTGTTTACTGGACACACTATTCTTTTGTACTTTGTCTCGGCGGGCATAGGTATGCCTCCCCCGCCGCCTTCAGCACAGGTACCCTCTCATAAAAAAGAGACTTGTTGCACCTGCGAGTCTCGTCTCCTCAGGGTCTAGTCCTTCAGCACACTATCTACCTCCCCTTTCTCTCTTTGACACCCCTTTTGTTGTCTAGTGATTGTGTTCTTACAACGTACTTCGGTCATACGATTTGCTCCTGACACTCGCACGCTGGGGGGCAATCTGTTACACCATTTTTTGGTCATCTAACTTATTACCATTAGATGGACCTAAGTACACCATGTAAGACCAGTTTTACCCTAAGTAAAACCACTTTCACTATGTTAAAACAGGAAACCCCAAAAGGAAATATTAAACAAACCCATGTTTGTTTGACTTTCCTCATGGAATAATTAATTAAACCATAATTTAATTATTATTCCCAGTCATGTTTAACCCAAAACCAAAGAAATTAATTAGATAAACCTTTATTTATCTCATTAATTTCTAGGAATGATTATTTAAATCTTGTTTAGATAATATTCCTTATTAAATATGACCAAATCACCCACAAATAATTAAATAAATCATTATTTATTTGATTATATTCCAACCACTTCCTTAAAAAGATAAACAAATCATTTATTTATTTATTTTTAACTAATCAAGGGATTTGACCCAAGTCAAAGACCCTTTCCCTCCAACAAATATAATAAAATATTCCATAAAAGGTGGATCTAGATTGGGTTAACATTATTTTAATCATGCACCAAGATCTAGAATGACCCAATATTTTGTTATAAATAGGAGGGTTTTCCCCATCATTCTTCACCTTTTGTTGCCTACTAGATCACTCTGGATCTATACACTTGGTCTCACTTTTCCATCATTTTCTCCCATTGAGCTTCATTTTGCATTGGGTTTTCTACATCTACAAGAGAGAGAAATCTTAGATCTGAAGTGCTGAGGACTACAAAGAACCCATCCCATTGAGGAGAGCTAGATACACCTTCTTGTTTTCCTCCCAGGTGCCCTGTAATATAAAAATTCATTCAAAAATCGTGTTCTTGTCTTGTCTGTTGGATGCATAGAGCAAACTCTTTATTTTACTGCTTAATGTCTTTCCATTTATAGATCTGTTTGTTGCAGCATTTTAACTACTAATCGCAGATCTGAAGATGTTTGGAAGCCTCTATTGTTGTTAGGGCTATTAGTTATGCGTAGCTAAAGTGGTTCTTTTTCGTACACTTCGACAAAGAATTCATACTAACAACAACGTTAGAGCATGGTTGTATCTCTTCTTTCTACCTAATAATATAAGTGACTATTGTTTGGTTCCCATCTTGTATTTTGTCTTTATCGAATGTAATATGCTTAGTCTTCTCTGACTGACTAGTAGTTTTTGGATGAACTTGGTATGTGGTATGTGGTTATAATTTTCTAATCTCTATGCAGGTGTCCAAACATGATAAGCGAAGGGGTTGTGACTTGCCAAATCAGGAGCGAGAGGTTCCCATCACTATTACGATCGTCGATGACAGCATTGGACCACAGGTAGGCCATTTTATTGCGTCCTCTTTCATTCAAATATCTAGGAACCTACACTCTAGCATGATTCCTTGTTACTAGACCCACTCTAGGGCTAGAGGGATCGCCTCTGTCTACAAAGAGGATTTACCTACATAACAAGTTGGCGACTCCACTGGGGATCAGTGCGAGTTTGTATTTCATATTGTTGGGTCATTTTTGGGTTTTCTGTCTTATTGTTTACCTTTCTGGTTGTTTTACTATGATTCAAACCCTTGTTCAGCCCCAGAATGTCAAGATTGACCTCTGCTCTATAAATTTTTTCTCTTTTTCCTTGGTTAACTGGCTTGGCACAATTTTTTGCTGAACAGTCGTGCCGATTGGCGCATGTTGCCTTTGTAGCGCTCGCGCCATCCCCTGTTTGGCGTTGAATACTGCCTCACAATCGCGCCGACCCCTATAGGTTTTGGGTGTTAACTTTTTCATGAGTTTTTGGTTAGTTGTACTTGTCTCTGGGTTATTTTTAAGAGTCATTGAAGTGTTTTGGACTATCTTTGATTGCTGGAGGCTTTTTTTCCTCAGTTGTTTGTCCATTTTTTATCAGTGTGGCTTGAGGTCTTAGGGTTTTTGAGTGCCTTGGTGTACTGAGCTTTCTATTTGGAGACTGAGTTTCTTGATAGCTATCGAATTCGTTCCCTGTTTAATTTCTCTTGGTCTCTTTGATCCTGTTGAGTACATTCATTGGTTGAATGATCATTGCCTTTCTTGTTTGATTCTTCTTCCTCTTACTCCAAGCACCGATTACATTGCTTGTATTGGTCATTTTTCATATTTCTCTTTGATTTGAAAATATTGTAGCATTAGTTTGGGTATTGTTGTGATTGTTTCATGTTGTTGAGTCATTCTGCTTCAACTTTTACATTTGCTCTCTCAAGCTAGTGTTTAGTTTTGTTTTTCATGTTATTTAGTGCATTGTTTGCTCTATTGCATTGAAAAAGCCAAAATATTGCATTCTTTTTTCTTTGAAAATGAAACTTTCTCTCACATAACTAGCATTGTATAGGCTAGGAAAGAGTTTTGTTTTCTATAGATTGAATTAGATTCTTTCCTTCTCGTAGATATCTTTCATTGAATGAAAAATGGTATCCTTCTGCATGTAGTTTTGCATTTAGGGAAATTTCAGATCCAACATACGTTAAGGCCTTGAAATTGAAACCTAATCCAAGATAAATGATAAAATATATTTCAATTAATTTAAGGCAACATTGAAACCTATCGAAATATTCTAGTGGTCTAAGCTATAGACGTGTTTCGGCATCTTAAAACCTAGTAGCTATCATTTTCCATCTGGCTCCAGACAGTGCTAGTATGGACTTGTGCTCCCTGTACCATCGAGTATATAAAGGGAGACCTTTCTAGCTTGCAAACCTTTTTATCTATAGGAAGCCGAGTCTGTCGCCTTGTAACCGTGCTACACTGAACACAGCATTCAGGGAGACTACCAAGGTGTATATGGAAGTTCAGGGAAACCTGGCATACCCTCTTTCTTAGAATACCTGAGCAGTCATTTTTTATCTTTACTAACTCCTTAAATTTGAAAATACCATTGAGCATTTGTCCTTTCATTCTCGTGAAAAATTGAAAGTGACTAGAGTCATCTTTTTCCTGTTTCTTGACTCTTAAAACATGAAACAATAAAATTTGGTTTCAGTGTTGTAAAATAAACTACCCACAATCACACGGCCATTAAAATTTTTAGCACTTGGCTTGTTTTTGTTTACTTTGGTTTCTTGAGTCTTTGCCCAGATCTCTTTTTTTCCTTCTTGTTGTGAAATAGTCACGGTGGTGGAACCACCGTTTCGTCATCCTTGCTCCCTTCTAGAGATAGTCCTTTACCGGACAATTCATTTGAAACTCGTCAATCCTCTAGGTCTGCCAAGATTCAGCAGCCTATTCTCCTGTCATTCTTACCCCTTGCTACCCAATCTCCCACTGACGAGCCAGTTGAGTTCAATTGGCCTCCCTCGGGCGCTTGGTTTGGTTTTGGGGACGAAGAAGAGTTTCCTCCTCTTACGTCGGGATCACCATTTCTAGCTATTGTTATACCTCATAGTCCACGTAGTTTTTTTGAAGATCTTACAGAGGATTCAGACATGGACACATCAGGTCCTATTAGCAGTGATGGAATTTTTGTTTCTACTGAAGAATATCAAATTTTCCCTGAAAACACCCCTCATGTGTCTACTCAATCTTCACCATCAGTGTCACTTCCAGCAGGATATAGGTCCTTGGGTCAGATTATTTCTAGTGTTGCATCCATGGCAGCATCTACTCCATCTAGGAGTCTAGTCCTTCCATCATTAGGATTGTCATCGACGACACTTGCTTCGTTGCTTTCAATTACATCTGTCCCAGTTCAACCTACTATCTACATGGTTGCGTCTGTGCTGGTCACTTAGTCACCAGCGGCCTCGAATGAGATACCTGGTGGCCTTAATTTTGAAGAGTATCTATTAGCTATTCATCAACATAATTCTCAAATTTCTCAGGCCCCTCATGCTTCTGTTAACCCGCCACATCATTATGACGAATATGGTAATCCTGTCTATTTTCCCTATCTTACTCCTCATCACTATGTTGTTGTCGGTACCCCCATCTATGTGTTTCCTACTCCGCATCATTATGATGAGTGTGGCATTCCTATTTATGACCCCTATGAAATCGTTCCTGAGATTGGGAGGAATTATCAGGTACCACCCCTCGGCTCACAAGGACAACCCCTTGAGGGACAATCTTTAATTCAGTCGGGGCTTGCATTAGGTCCTCAGGGGAAACCTTTTAGTCCACAAGGCCAACCTTTACAAGTTCAGCCTATGGTCCAACAAGGACAACCCCAGGAGCCTTTCGATCAACCTTTGTATCAACTAGGACCTTCTTATGGTCCTGGGGGGGAAATCTATTCATCGCAGGGACAACCTTTTGTACAACAACCGAGATCATATGCTCAGACTAGTCTGAATTTTGGGCAACAAGTACAGCCCTCTAGTCCTCCTCCGGGGCAACCTGGCCCATTGCAACCATCAGGCCAACCTGCTCAGCAAGGGAAACCTGGTGGCCCTCAGAATCCAAGCTGACCTGCTCCACAGGGGCAACCTACTCAACCAGCCCAACGGCCGACTCAATCTGCTCAATAGAAATTTTATTCTACTTCACAGTAGGGTCCTACTTTTCAGCAGCCTATTCAATCTACTCAGTAGCCGGTCAATAAGGCCCCACTTATCAACATCCAGTTCAACCCCAACACATTTATTATCCTCGTGGTCAATATTGAACAGTATATAGTGCGCCTCAAGGTTTTACTTATCACCCTCAATCTCAGTTGCAGTATAATCAACCGCAAGGCCATGCTTACATTCCGCCACAAAATCCTTATGTTGCTCAGCAAGGACCTTGCTGGTATACTTAGAATCAATATCTTGGTCCTCAATATCAATAGAATTATTCGGCTTATCCCCCATATCGTCAGAATCCTTCGAGAAAGAACCAATGGGGGCAGAACTTTTCTCAAACAGGGTGGAATGTGAATTCGGGTTCTTATCAAGGACCTGCTATGCCTTTTAACCCTCAATTACCATTTCTCGCCACATTGGAGTTACTGGATGTGTCAAAGTTAACGAATGATCCTATTATTCATAACCCATATTGACCTCTGGTTCCGACTAAGATTCCTGGTGATTTTCCCAAATTTCACGGCAAGTCTGGAGAAGACCCCCAAGCACATGTTATGACTTACCACTTGTGGTGTTCCTCTAACTCTTGGGTTGACGATTCTATTCAGCTTCATATTTTCCAACGGAATCTTACTGGTGCTACTATTAAGTGGTATATCAAGCTCTCTCATGGTATCTTTCAAGATTTCAACTCTCTCTCCTTGGTGTTCCTTACTCATTTTCAGTTACCGGTTCGTTATGATGCCGGGACGCATCTCCTTGCCTCCTTGAAACAGGACCGAGCTACTCATATCTCGGACCATATTCATGAATGGAAATGTTATCATTGCTTGATAAAATTTGAAATTCCTAATCAGCTTCTTACTCATTACTTCACTACCTCCTTTGTCAATCAAATTATGAAAGACATAGCCATGGGGTCATGTGTAACCGAGGAACAAGCCATTGCTCGTGCCCAGTACCTTGATCTTGTGTACTCTCAATCGGGCATATTGTATGAAATTTTGACTGATGCCCCTCGACTTGGAACTTCCAAAGCACTGGCGACCCCATCTGTCAATGGTATTATTGGTTCTGTGTCTCAAACTTCACGTAAGTCTTCTTCTTCAAACCCTGGGAAGCAAAAATCTAATTCTTCTAATGATATTTCTCCTCAGTCTAGATGGAATCTTGGTAAAACCTTGGAGGTCATTGTCGTTTAGGCTAATCCTGCGGGTAAGAATTCTAAAGGGAAAAATAAGGGTAAAGGCAAGGCCAAGGCCGATGCCCTGAAACTAGATTCGTCCAAATCGTGTGTTGATGATGGTTTGCAGCGTAAGCCGAAGTACCCCTGTCTGATTTTTGGTGAAGAGCACTACACAAAGGACTGTCCTTGACGGGCTGAAGTGAGTAGATTTCTCAAGGGAACTTAGGGTACTCCTTCTATCCTTAAAGAACCTTTTCCGTCTCAGTAGACCCAGATGGTTGAGCAGCCTCAGTCATCTGCTCCATTTGGCTCTCAGGTGTTCATGCTGAACAGTTCTGCATCTGTTTCTATCACTACTCGGTCAAAAGATTATGTTAGGTCACACTAGAAAAAGGGGAAGGAGATCGCTGATGGTCCTCCTCCCCCACCAATTTACGGCCCTCTTGAGATTGAAAGGCCAAGTGCTGAACACGTTGTGCGACCACCTTCCAAAGGTGTTCTCCAAAAGTCTTCTTATAATACCAATTCCCATGCTGCTCAACATTACAATATTTTTGAGGATTTGGCACAGGCATTGTCTGCGATCTCCGCGTTAGAAGTATTTCATAGTTTTATGTCTCAGCGGAAAGCTTTATTATCTACAATTGTCAGGGTTGATCCTAATGGTACTAGCCTTCTCGCTTTCGATCTAGAGAATATCGTCCAACGAATTCCGCACCAGATTGCGCTCATTATACAAGTCGTTATTAATGGTCTTGAAATCCATCGAGCTGTTGTGGATGAAGGTGCATCAACCTACGTCATGTCAGCTTCTTGTTGGAAGGCCATTGGCTCTCCAGACCTGAATTCCTCACCAAATGCTCTTGAAGCATTTGATGGAAGGGAATTGAAACCTTTGGGTGTTCTTGCAAGTTTTCCGATTACCTTGAAAGGGAAGATAGTCAATGTTGAAGTAGAAGTAGTTGATTCCAAATTCGATTACAATCTTCTACTCGGTCGCAATTGGACTCACACTATGCTTTTCATTCTGTCCACCCTCTTCCGTGTTTTGAAATTTCTACATGAGGGCAAGATTGTTACTGTCGATCAGTTGTCATTCTTCACCTCTTCTTCCAAGAACAACATTCCGTATGTGGATAATATCCCTACTCCCTTCGAGAGCGTTGGTCCGGGTCTCTTCAAGGATCCAACCCTCATGGGTATTTTTCCCCTTTCAGCACCAAATACTGTTCAAGTTAATATGATCTCTCGGTCTAATGACCCATGGATTATTATTTTTCCTGAACAAGTCAATTCATATGGAGATTCAATGCCTTTAAGTTTGGTTGAAATTGATTATTGTGAACTCATTGCTGCATCGGACACTCCACCCTCTGATGGTGCTCCTTTGAGCTTGTCTCTTGACGTGTATTCTCAATCCCCCTGGCTCGATGATTCAGATTTTCCCGATCCTTTGAAAGAATTGTTTCCTTCCGATGAAGCCATCGTGGAAACCATGTCTCTCAAAGACCTACCGTGGGACGATGGTCATCATTGTTCTTTGTTTATGCTTGGCCTCAGGGCTATGTCTACATGTATTGAGCATTTTGCGTCTCAAGCTCCTTCTCCTGCGCTTCAAACGCCAATCCTAACACATTAAGTCTTTACAGAAGGAAACTTGAGCAATATCACAAAGACGATGCCTATTGACATTTCCATGAAGTCGAGAATCGTCGAGAACATTCATGTGGGGGTCACTTGTTCTTCAGATGAAGTCCAAGTTTATACTAGCCTTTTCCACGAATTCCATGATGTCTTTGCATGGTCCTACAAAGAAATGCTCGGCATTGATCCTAGTATAGTGGTGCATGAAATTCCTACCTATCCCGATTCGAAGCTTGTTCACTAGCTTCTTCGTCTGGTGCACCCTAGAAAGGCTGTGGCCATTAAGGGTGAAGTTGAAAAACTTCTCATAGCTGGTTTCATTTCTCCAATTCTCTTGACAGAATGGGTTTTGAACATCGTTCTTGTCGATAAAAAATAGGGAACTATCTGTGTCTGTGTTGATTACCCTGACATAAATCGGGCCTTTCCTAAGGATAATTATCCCACTCCTTTCATCGATTAGATCATTGATGACTGTGCCGGGAGTGAGATTTTTTCCCTTACGGAAGGATTTTCTGGATATAATTAGATTAAAATTCTCCTGGCTGATCAGCAAAAGATGGCTTTTATCTGTCCTTGGGGTACCTTCACATACAAGAAACTCCATTTTGGCTTGAAGAATGTCGGGGTGACATTCCAGCGAGAAATGTCCTATGATTTCCATGACATTCGTCACATCGTTTAGCCTTACCTAGATGATCATATGTCTCATTCAACTAAGCATAGGGACCATCTGGACCATCTTCGTCAGATCTTTCTTCGTTGTCGACACTACAATATTCAACATAATCCGCATAAATGTGTCCTCTGCGTTGATTCTAGTAGACTTTTAGGGTTTAATATGTCTAAAAACGGAATTGGCCTTGATCCACTCAAGGTTGAGGCTATTTTCAATCTCCCTTCTCCATCCTCATTACATCAGTTGCAGAGTCTGCAAGGAAAGGTGAATTTTCTACGCCGTTTTATACCAAACTATGCAGAAGTAGCTAAAGGATACACACGACTTTTGAAACAGGACGTCCCTTTTTGTTGGGATGAGATTTCTCAAAAATATTTTGATGCACTTAAGTCATTTTTTGTCAATGCTCGTTTATTACATCCTCTGAATTATCATCGTGATTTTTCCCTCTATTTAGCTACCGCTTTTAGTACAATTGCCATGGTTTTTGTACAAGACGATGATGACGGTCACGAACATGTCATTTATTACTTGTCTTGTAACCTTATCGATCCTTAAACACGTTATTCTCATGTTGAGAAGCTAGCACTAGCTACGGTCCAGGCTATCCAGCACTTTCATCATTATATCCTGTTGCATATGGTGACTATGATTTCTGATTGCAACCCCATGACCTATATTTTGTCTCGACAATTGCTGGGGGGAAAATACTCGAAGTGGATCGTTATCCTTCAAGAGTTGGATTTGGAGTTAGCTACTACCAAATCAAAGAAATCACTAGTTTTTGCTGATTTGATTTGTTCCCTCCCTTCCTACTCCACTCCATCTCATTCTGAGGACCGTATTCCAGATGATACACTTTTCTTGATTAGCACCGTCGACCCCTGGTATGGTGATATAATCATCTATCTCCAGAATTCCACATTCTACTCTGAGTTAACAAAGTATGCCCGCCACCATATCTGGCATCACTCGCAACCTTATCATATAGTCAGAGATATGCTCTATTACGTTGGAGTTGATTCCTTACTCTGCTGATGTTTGAACCTCGAGGAAACTGAGAAAGTATTGAATGATTGTCACAGTGGCGCCTATGGTGGTCACATGTCTGGTTATTCTACTACACAAAATATACTTTGCGCTGGTTATTTTTGGCCTTCCATTTTCAAAGACTGTATTGTCACAGTTCGTAAATGTCATGATTGCCAGATTTATCAATGAAAATTGCATGCACTAGATGTTCCTTTTCACCCTATCATTACCATTGGTCCCTTTGCGAATTGGCCATCAATTTTATGACGTGTAACCCTCACTTTTCCAGGGGGCATGCTTATATCATCATAGCCATCGACTACTTCACCAAATGGGCCAAAGCAATGCCTACACTTGCCACTGACGGTAAGACAGCTGCTCAGTTCATATTCAATCATATTATTGGTAGGTTTTGTGTCCCTCAAGCCATCATTACCGATCATGGTTCCCATTTTTGGCATTAAATGGTGGCGGAGTTGACTTCTAAGTTGGGTCTGCATCACGACAGCTCAACGTCGTACTACCATCAAGCCAATGGCTAGGTTGAAGCTGTGAAAAAATTTCTTGTCACAATGCTTCAGCATATGATTGGGATCTACAAATCAAACTGGCATATCATGTTATTTTCGGCTCTCTGGGCATACCGAACTTTGACTAAGAGTGTGACCAGATTAACCCCTTTTCAGTTGGTTTATGGTCTGGAAGCTACTCTCCTAATTGAGTGTGAAATACCTTCACTCAAGTTAGCTATGGAATTACTGCCAAAAACTTCGCCGGAAGGAGAGTGTCTCCTCTACTTAGAGAGGTTGGATGAAACTCGTCGCTTAGCTTCTTTGGTCATTGAAGCACAAAAGAAGCGAGTCAAAGCTCATTTTGATCAATCATTTTCCCCTCGTTCTTTTGTTGAAGGAGATCTCGTCCTCCTTTATGACCAAGCTCATTATAAGATGGGGGAAAGAAAATTTCAACCTATGTGGCATGGGCCCTACATCTTTAAACGCGTGTTGCAAAATGGGGCCTATGAGCTAATTGACTACGAAGGTCATCCTCTTGAACAACCCAGAAATGGGTTGTATCTCAAAAAATATTATGCATCAGTCTTTCATGCATAACATGTTTACATATGTGTCATTTTAATTTTTGTACATGTTTTTGGGTTTTGTGTGCTTTGTGAGCATTTTCCTGCTTATTGGGTCTTGCTTATTGTGCAGATGTCTATTACCCCTTATGTCGGTTTCGTAGATGGTGCTTCCCGCAGTACCAGGAATTTGTCTTCGGTAGCCTGGATAATTTATGATCCTGCTAGTGAGTTGATAGATCCACAAGGTATTTGTCTAGGACGAACTATAAAAAATGTCGCTAAATATAGCGCTGTCATTGAACTATTAACCGAGGCAATCAACCTCGACATATATGCATTGCTTGTAAATCTAGATTCAAAGCTTGTTTTTCTACAATTCAATAATCATTATTTAGTTAGAAATCTATGCATTCTGAGATTGTATTTACGTATTCGTTTGTTGGAAATACATTTTTATTTTATTACTTATCAACATATTCCTAGAAAAATGAACACATTAACTGATACAGTGGCTAACATTGTATTAGATAGACATTTGAATAATTTGTAAAAACATCATCATATGTAAGAGATCCATGTAAGGAAATAGATGTGTGTATATATATATATATATATATATATATATATATATATATATATATCGCATGTTTGCAACTGTGTGCATCATAAACGTCAAAAAATATATGTATTTTTCTATTACATCCTGAGACATCATGTCTCGCAAAATATGCAGATAAAATAAACCTAGGTGTCTAATCAACATGATGCTCATGCTAACATGTCACGGCCCGTACTAGCCATTTCAGTAAGCGGCGGATTCGGTTGGGCAACCCTACAGTATGTCTTTGATAGGCACGAAGAACATCATCAAAACGTGCATAATCTGGGACTCCTTGGGTGATCCCCTCCAGGTTGCGCACTATCTCATCTTCCTCACCACCCTCACCTTGAGGGTCGAAATCGTGAGGGATTCGCCTCATTATCGGTGACATAACGACAGGTCTCTCAGGGCCAACATCTACATCACATGGATTTAATGTCAGAACTTACATAAATAAACAAATCATAATACTCATAAAACTTAAAAATTGAGTCTTACCCAAATTTTTATCCCAATCTTCTCCCTCCGGGAGTGGGAGGTCCAGATCGTCAGTGAAATTTGTGCTAGAGTAGGACCAATCCTCCATGAAAATCAGTTTTTAATGGAGCCAATAAAAAAATTCTGGCCTCCAAGACATCTGTTGGCCACTCCCTTCCCTTGGCATCAGTGATTCCCATCGAGCCATCCATGGTTCTCTCGCTGGTGGTGTCGGAATTATGACCTCCTGTCACTGAAAAATTGGTAAACGTTCCAAGAAGAATGATACCAGGATTGATCCATAACCAAATTGTTTCAGTTTTGTCTTCTTACATTTGTTTAGTTGGTGTTTCATGTTTATAGTCATGGCCTCTGCCCAGTTGTAGATGATCGGAGCCATGCAGTCCATAGAAAGAAGCAACTGTGTCTTTGTTGCTTCATGCAGTGCTTGTGATCCTGCAGCCCGGGTGATGGTATGTAATACCACGCGTATTGTTAAATCTGGGATAGTTTGTATATCAAATTTCCCACTACCTGATCCTTTCCATGCTCCTTGACTTACCCTGTCTATCACCATGGTCATGTTTTCCATGCAGGGCCGAGTGCCAGTTAGGAGTGGTGCTACACCTCTCTGCGATAATCCTATGATGAAGTACATGTTAGAAACATCAATCTCAAGTTGTTGATCTCGTAGGATGAACTTCTCTTGATTTTCGTCCCATATACTGATCAGATACTATAGCAATTCTGGTTGGGCTCGGAGACATGGTGTTAGAAAGAATTTTTTCAAACCACAGTTTCTGAGGGCTTCCATAACTCAATCATTTTCCATGACTACCTCATCTTCCTCACTATGTTCCCGTTCTTTCCATTCAATGACCATTTTGTCTCTTTCTACCTGCAAACACATACATATGAGTGGTATTAGTCAATTTTAGCCCTTAGATTTGTAAACAATTGGAGTATTTGATGTATATTTTTGCTAGAAATTGGTTTGCGCCATTGGCGCGACTGTTTCTAAAACAATTGCGCCAATGGGCACACCCTATTGTTAAAAATGGGGCAGTTGGCGCGACTCCATGCCCAAAACCCGCGCCAACCACGCAGCCCTAATTTTTTACATTTTCTCCTCCAAAATTTGAAATTGACAAATGCAAGAAGCAAGAAATAGCTTAAAATAACAAGAGGGATATCAGCTCTTACCTAGAGTTGATGGATTTGTGATTGTTCTACTAGATTGGCTGCTATCGTCGTCACAAGATTGCATAGTAAAATGGGTGACTATTGCTCCACAAGAGGTAAAAAGTGAAAAGTAATTATTTTTACCATTTTTTGCATTTTATAACTTTTTCACAACCCTAATTAGGTTTTAAGACATGTTTTTTAATTATTTTATTGTATTATTTTCGAAAAATGGGTTTTATACATGTCTCTTGTGCAACAACAGGTTTTCATGCGACAATGATGAAGTAACAAGTTATATTTTATACTTTTTTCGAACTCGGTAAAAACACGAAAAAGTCACTAGTGGAGTCATATTTCAGCGCTTTTCTGACTCTCTGAAATTGAAAATATTGTCGAGACACTTGTCATTTTGAACTCATTAAATGGTTGCAAAACAATATCTACCCAGTATATGTTTACCCCTTATTCGGGCTGGGATGGATTATTTACAAAAAAGGAATACCTTAGCCTATCACGACTAAGAGGTTCTCTCAGACACAGTTTTCTACCTTTTCGGATCTATGAGACTACCTACGAAAAGGGACTGGTGAAGTTTTCTTTTCTTCCTTATTTTCAAACTATCTAAACATGAAAAGATGTCAATTTCTCCCTTTGTCAGACTCGTTAAACCTTGATGACATTGGACTTTGTAACCATGACAGTATTCGAGTTCCTCCTTCCTAGGGCTCATAAAATGTACCAGGTTGGATTTTTCTGAAGGAAAAACTTACAGTGAAAACATATGTTATCCCCTTCAAGCTTGTTTTCAAAAATAATTGGGGTACTCGCCAGAAATAGTGGGGGAAAATGGAACCAGATTTTAGTTGGCAGTATGTCACTCTTGAACATGGCACTTGTCTGCATTTGTGTCAGGTTGGGGACATCTCATTTCGTCATTTTTTCCTCCATGGGTTTGGGTAATCTATTTTGACCTCTCATTTCTCTTTTCCATGTCATCATGACCTCAGATCATTTGATGTCAAATACTACCAAATCCAGTGTCGTGCTACTGATATGTTCAAGAGAATTTTTCCTCTGCAGTTTTCAACCTCCCTCTTATTCTCTGTTGTTACTTCCTGTCGACTTCAACTCATCATCCAGGAATCTGATATAGAGACTCCCTTCCGGTACCTTGGAGCATGCATGCCTTAATGCCAATTTCTTTGCATTCGATGAAAGGTCCACATCATTGGCCTTCAATCGACTGACTCTGTGGGTGTTCGACGCCAGATCACTGTTCACATTCTGTGGATTGTACCTTTCATACCTTGAGATTCATTTTCATTATTGGTGGTTCATATCGCATCTGTTAACAGCTTTCATCATTGGCTGGTAATCAGATGATTTTCTTGCATGTTCGACTTCAGCTCATGCATTCGCATGCTAGAAATTGTACTCTTCGGATCGAGATGGAGCGCAAGACGCTCGATTTTGTCTGCTAAACTCTAGGCTGTGGATTTTTGGGGATTATTATGACTTATTGCATGAATCTGTTGATTGGATGGTTGCAACCATACCTGAGTCTATTTTTTGATCTTTACTGCTGGATAGATGTGTCCATACCTAGATCTCAGCTTTTGTATACTCTATTATGGATGGTTGAGCCCATGCCATATGTTCATGTATCAGAGATATCAATTGTATTTGTAATTTCAGGTTTTCTGACAGTGGTGTTTGGTTTGAACACATTCTCATAAATCATTTCGCCCCTCCCTCTCCCTCGGACCTCATGCTTTAAGGGGCATATGTTACACAACATTTTGTCACTGTCCCTACAATCCCCAACTCACACATTGGAGGGTCGTTTCTGTGACCAATACACAGTGTCATTCTTTGAAAATACCATCCTTTCATCCCTTTTGATGAAAGCAACATTCTTCTTGTTGACATTTCCCTAAGCAGAGCTGTGAAAATCCCTATCTTTTCCTTGGCGCGAGTTTCCCATTACATCCTCGCGCTGACCTGGAAATTTAACATTGAGCCTGCGCCACTTGGTGCTCTGTGCCAGTTAGACACCCACGCCAAGCTTCTTATGGAATGTTTTTTAAAAATAGAGGCATAGGATCCATTCCAACCACCTCGGGGATGAGTCATTGGGAGTGGTTGAATTGGAACCACCACGGGCTTCCTCCTTTAGTTAGCAGTTTCCACTTCCCTTGGAACACTCCTAAAGGATAGGCCTCCCTTCCACCTTTGTAGGGATCCCAACCTCCTCCTTCTCCTCTATATAAACAAGCCTTCTCCCTTTATGAAAGCTAGTTGAACAAAGAGAATTATACAGCTAAAGTGTTGAACTTGGAGAACTGAAGTATAGCTGAATAACTAAGTTATTGAGAAGGTAGATCAAGAAGGAACTCCATCGAGAGGGCCCTTATCTCGTCTGAATTCCTTGACTAGATTTGAGACGTGCTTTGCCTAAACCCCACTAGAGGAGACCGCAATGTCAGAGCATGGTTGTATCTCTTCTTTCAACCTAATAATATAAGTGACTATTGTCTAGTTCCCATCTTGTATTTTGTCTTTATTGAATGCAATATGCTTAGTCTTCTCTGACTGGCTACTAGTTTTTGGATGAACTTAGTATGTGGTATGTGGTTATCGTTTTCTAATCTCTGTGCAGGTGTCCAAACACGATAAGCGAAGGGGTTGTGACTTCCCAAATCAGGAGCGAGAGGTTCTCATCACTACTACGATCGTCGACGATAGCATTGGACCACAGGTAGGCCATTTTATTGCATCCTCTTTCATTCAAATATCTAGGAACCTACACTCTAGCATGATTCCTTGTTACTAGACCCACTCTAGGGATGGAGGAATCGTCTTTATCTGCAGAGAGGATTTACCTACATAACATGATGCTCTGTAATATTTCATATGGTTTACATTAGAATGCAATATACTATTCTTTATTTGTTTGTCATTGCTTGATATCTCTTGCAGGTATTCGCACGTAAAGGAATAGCGAGGAGTCAGCTTGGAAGTGAGGAGATTAGGATTAACATCGACAAACGACCACATCGGAGTGAGGTAACACATATTTATCTCTCATGTCATTCTGATTTAAGCTAGGAGAGTTTGTTGTCTTTTGTCTTGTTTGTTACTGGATGCACTCATTGGGCTAGAGGGATCGCTTCTATCCGTAGAATGGATTGCCTAGATAAAAAAATGGAAACTTCACTCAAGAGCCTATAGCCTTTTTAACCCTCCTTCTCCATTTGATATTCCTGCTTAGTTTGGCCAACCAATCAGTAATCATTGATTTTTATTGCTTTTGACTTTGTACTATGAGTAGTTTGTGGTATATAGTGTTATGTATAGGTTTGTGCTTCAGTTTCGATTACTTTTCCTAATAATTTCTCGCTCTATGCATGTTTTTCCAGACCCAGTCATATTTCCTGCGTAGATATTTGTAGTATACCTAGGGGTGATAATATAGGGTATACCTAGGGGGGATCATATGAGGTATAGAGGAAGATACCCAAAGAAATAATGTAATGTAAGGATAATAAATACATGGGCCATAATTAATAAATAAATTGGTTAACCCACATTATGGAAGGGACCAAAAGTAGTTATGAAATAATGTGATAAACCCATGGTATTGTATACATGACCCATGGTAACTACCTATGGTATTGTATGCATGAAGCCTATATTGAGGCTAGAGAATATCCGTTTCTAGATGTCAAGGATTATTATATTGACAAGCATATCACTAGTGGAGTGATCTCCTTCCTTAAGGAGTAGTTTTATGGTGCTACACTACCTCAAGGGTTTTAATTAATAAAGATAATATTTTCTATATTATTTATGTATTAGCTCATGAGAATTTTATTATATTTTCAGGTAAGATATATTACAATATTTCTAAGTAAAGTCACATTTAAAACTCTATATTCCACTATTTTCCCATGTTGGTCTAGTTTCGTAGACCAGCACGGGTTTTTCTATGCAAAGTAGCATTGCGAGCATAGATTTTAGTGTCTAAAGCGGTGTTGAAGACCCTATAAGCAGACGTTTCTCTATGTAAATTATTGTTGGTCCTTAAATTTGAGAATTTTTAGGGTTTATGATAAAATTCCTAGTGTGTCCTAATCTGTCAAGTCATCCTCCTCCTCTGTGTGAATCAAATTTCATCTATTTGGTGTTATTTTCTTTGTGGTATGCAAAATTCAATCCCATACTTGAAGTGGTAAAAGTGAATTTTGGGTGAGCCTTTGATTCGGATTCAATTGAAATTGTTCTTCACTGCTTGTATATTTGGAAGGAATACTGATTTGTTGTTGATTGAGAAATATTAGCTCTTTTGAGACCATAAAAGAAATTAATTTTTCATTGATTTAGTTTTCATCTCAAAGTTTACTTTTCGTAAAGTGCACTAGATCACATTGGATTAAAAATTCATTTTGAGATTAATTATTGAGCACATATTGCATTATTTAGTAATTGAAAAATGAAAAGTGCATTGATTACATTCTTATTCATCAAAAGAAAAAGGAAATTGTCCATAATTTGCAGTTGCATATTTTTTGGGAGAATCGTGCATAGATTACATTGCATGGTTTGGAATCTTTTAATGCTTTTAATTAATTTAGTGAAAGTGATATAGTTAGGAAATATTTGTTTGTTTCATTATTTTTTGTTGCATCACCATTTGAAACTCTTCCCTATACTAGATAGTTTTAATCGAATGGGAAATAGTCATTTTCTCATGGTAGCTGCATCATAGGTGTTCAGGTGACATCCATTTTGAGCCTTGAAATAGAAACTTAAATTCAAGATAAACTCTAAAATTTACCTCAATTAACCTAAACACAACGCAAATATTTAGAGGTCTAGGCTAGAGATGTGTTGTGACATCGTAAAATGTAAGAGCTTTCGTTGTTTTCCAACATTGTATCCTAGGGTCGATATCTCGTTCCACGTATAGAAGTGTATAGGATCATTCTCTAGTAATTTCGGGTATATCAAAGGTACTTCGTGCACGATAAGTATATGGGAACACTCTCATTGAATAGTTACACATTAGACAACACTAATATAGACTTCATTCCCACATACCGTCACGTATATTTTGAGAGTCACCACTAGGTTTCTATTCTCCCATAGGTAACTGAGTCGGTCGCCTTGTAAATGTGATACACTGAGCACAACATCTGGGGATATTAGTTTTCATAATTGTTGGTTTGCCAAAAGGTATTCTATAGTTCACAGTCTCTTGGTAATCTTGTATACCTAACTTGCCCCTTTTTCATTTATTTTTTTGTTAATTTCTAAAATTTAATACCCACGAAATAACATCTTACCCATGCATGAATCCTTAGTAAGGTTCACGTTGAGACCAATGGAAATAGTTCATGAGTTTACAAATAAAGGAAACCCCTCACATGGGAATCCTAGTCCTTTTATTTCTTTTGTAAATATTGGCACTCCTTATATGGCAATGTTTTCCCTTCTGGGATTTACCATTGGGTTGCCAGTTTGGTTATTTTAGACCCCTGTGGTTCTGAATGTCTAATATGCTTATCAACCAAATTCACATCCACCTAAAAAATTTCAACCTCATGTTGATTCTAAAGTTGGCCCATCGCCTTCTTCACATATTTCTTTGCCCCATTCTTCCTCTTCGCCATGTGAAAATCTGGATTCTAGTAATGAGGAAACTAAGAAGAAGAAGAAGGGGATGAAGAAGAAGAAGAAAAATAATCAAGGGGGGAACCAACCGACCATTTCAACCAATGCAACTGATGTTTAAAAATCTTCCAATGAGTCCTGAAAGTTCAAATTCCCTTGAAAGATATGTAAGCGTGACCACCTTCTTAGGGATTGTCTTGGAATTCCCAAGATATAAGAAGTATGGTCTACAGACTCAAATCATCTTTTGTCATCAGCCTCTGGAGATCACGTTGGTGATCAAATGTCAACTAGCGATAGTAAGGTCCATGGAAAAAAGGCTAAGGTCAAATTTCCCTGTAATTTATGTGAAGGGAATCATCTCATTCACCTTTATCCTTATATGCATGAAGCCTCCAAAGTATTGGAAAACATTACATCTTCTCAGCCCCGTCTTCCTACTGGCTACCATAAGCTTTCCTCTTATCCTCCGCTAGTTGATCAATTCATTAAATCATAATTCATCTATGGTCAATCCCACTGTTGAGATCCTGTGATTTAGAAAATTGGCATACTAAATGACAAGGCAACACAAAAACCAGTCTTTAGAGCTCTAGGATCTAGCCCTCCTAGTCTCAGAGAGGGATCTCTCAATTTGTTTGAAAAAATATGACTTGTTTGCTTGTAAATAGGTTGATTTTAGGCTAGTTATTAAGCTTGAGTTTGTTTTATTGTTTGATGGGACATGGTGATCTAGGCAGCATAGATAGGAAAGGGAAATTTCTAAGTCATTGGGAAATGGAGTCAAATGGAAATGGTAACAAGTTTGTAGATGAATCAGGGGTGTCAAAGGGAAAATCTAACTTGGCTATTAGATCTGCAAAGTTTTCAGGTGAAATGAAATGAACATTAAGGGTTTTAGAATGAAAATCAAAACTAAGGGAAATAAAGAATCCTTAATTATATGCACTTCTCAACAGAGGGACTTAAAACATTATCTGAACATGAAGAAATAATTTATAGACAGGGCTAACCATGAATTCTAGAAATTATACTTCAGCAAATAACAATCTCAAGACAAACTTTCAAAATGAAATCTAAGAGTTGAGGAACGCTCTATTTCATCAAAGATTTCACTTTCAAGGATAAGAAAGAATTCAATATAAACAGATAACTGCATTCATATAAGAGGGACCTCCTAAACATCTAGGACTGCAATTATAAAGACTTTCAAAACAATTATTTGAGAAAGTAAAAAGGGTATGATCAAAACAGACCTCTTTGGGAAACTTTGGACAATGGTACTTTTAAAGGGGACTTCAGAAATAGTTTTTTAAAGTGTCAACAAGAAGTAGGAAAAACCATGAATCATCTTGAGGCCAACTATATTGAATTACTTCTGAAATAAACAAGCTTTAAAGGTTGAAAAGTAGTTAAAATACTCAATCAAACATTCAGCAGATGAAAGCATATAGACAATGAAGAGTAAACAGGTCTAAGGTGCTTCCAAGAGACATTTTTTAGCCTAAAAATTTTACTCTACTATAAGCAAGAGCTAATGAAAACAGAATGGAAAACAGGAAAAAAAACATTAACAGTTTAGAATACTTCACCAACATCCAAGCTCAGGCATCCAATGGTAGAGCTTTCTCCATCCACAAACAAGTCAAAACATCCACAGGTTCCAGTACATGAATTTTTTTTCAATCTCAGCAGAACTATATATTACTTCAAAGAGTTATCAAATGCCCCCTATACAATGAATTTGAATGCATTATTTATGCTGCAAATGAGGAGGTGGAAGTATTGAGGGTTCAGAATGTCATTAATGACACGGTAAATGCACTCCTATCCTTAAAACGCATGCAAGGCATAAGGTAGGAATGTTTCTGAACTACTTATCTGTGTATTAAATCTATCTTTACTTCATGAGGGTCAAACAACTAAAAATATTGACTTTGAGGCTCTTTTCTGTCTTTTACAATAACTGTCTGACAGTTTATAAAATATCTTTTTGTGTAATAACTGCCAATTTTCCCTTTGAGGTATAAAGTAAGTGAAAGGTGTCACTTTTGATTTATCAAGTGAATAACTGCTTCTTTTGATGTATTCGAGGCCTTTTAGGCCTATCTTGCCTTAATTTCATCAATTAATTGTGTTTTAAGGCTCTTTTAGCCTTAATCTGCTAATTTAAACCTTTAACACTTTTGTTTGTTTCTTGTATACCTTGATACTCTGTTTTGACTCTGATTTTGTGTTTTTGAGGCTGATCATGCCTTCTTTGGTCTTAAATTTGTTCGTTTACTAACTGTGTCCACCTTTCAACTGTGTTTTATCATTAAAATTGTAAGATTAAACTTTTAATCCTTCAATCTTCTGCCTTAACCCTTTCCACTGTGACTATTCGTTGGCTTGCCCTTTAATACAGTGGTTTTAGCCTTTAACTGCAGGGCTAAGCTATTTTAATCTTGAAGCTTTATGTATTTAATCCCTTAATATTCAAACTTTGTCTTCACTGTTCTTCTTCGCTGCTATGTATAGGTGGATTTTGGTATGCGGAGGGCTTCCCTAAAATACCAAATGGCTATGATCCAGTGCTTGTGATGTGGAGTTCATCCCTCTAGTCCTTTTGATTTTGTTTTGGGCCACGAGGATCGCCATCCTCGGTCCTCTCCCTTCATTAGACTGTCGGGAGGGTTTTAGCCTTAAAAACCACCATAAAACCTGCACAAGGAAAACAAAATGTTAATAAAAACCATGCAGGGTCGGAAATTATTGCGTGTAGAGGCTGAGGAGTGGCGGAGAAGCAGTATATGTAGGTGGAAGATAGTGCGTAGAGAAAGGAGAAGCACAGGGGAGAGGTTTCCATGGAAAAACCGCGAAAACCAGGTTTAAAAAGGGCTTTGGCGCAAAAAAATAAATCAGTAAAGGCAGTTTTTTGCGAAACGACAAGTGGTTTTTGCGTTGCCCATGAGGTTAGCATTTTTACCCCGGGGAATGCGATTACATTCATCACTCCCCATGTGCCCCTTGCAAAACCTATTTTTTCGCATGAATTTGAGGTGTTAAACGTCGGCTACAAAATCTACGTGATGATGCTTTTGGGTCGTCAGATGTAAGGGTGGTAGATATATGACCACAGGAGAGCGCGATGGTGGAAGTTGCGCAGGCGAGGAGGCGATAGTGGAGGACAGCTGGCCAAGGGGGATTGGACAGGTGGTAGGGTAGTGAAAGGTGGGACCATAAGGGTGATGTCAGCAAATGGAAGGGGGCTAAGGAGAGGCACCCGGAAGTGGTCCTATGGATGGAGCAGAGGACCGAGAGCGAGGTGTGAAGGAGCTAAGGGTTTTAGCCAGTGGTCGGGGGCGAGGTTATATGAAGGGGAGGTGTTTAGAAGAAAAGGAGCAGAGAATATTTTATGAAGGAAGGGAAGGGCCGAGGGATAAGGTGAAGGGTTAGGGACATGGTCCCATGGAAGATAAGGTGACCAGGGGCGAAGGAACCGGGGCTAAGCGCATGGCGGGGAGAATTTTTCAAAGGAAATGCAGGTTTT
The DNA here is from genome assembly GCA_034641835.2 of Pinus albicaulis. Classification (NCBI taxonomy): domain Eukaryota; kingdom Viridiplantae; phylum Streptophyta; class Pinopsida; order Pinales; family Pinaceae; genus Pinus; species Pinus albicaulis. Next base: position 583,346,296 of record CM076584.1, read on the forward strand.
ATAGAGGAATTTCCAATGTGATGGGGTGTGGGCGCTTGGTCGCAAGGGTTAGGTCATATGACACAGGAGGCTGAAGTTTTTAAGCCCTGAGGGGCTTAAACTTTTATTTATGAAAAAGGTTGTTTTTTAGGCCAAAAAATGGGTTTTTTAGGCCAAATTAGAAGTTCCGACAGGTGAAAAGGGGCATTTTTAAACCATAAAAGGGTTTTTTAATGATTTAAAAGGGTTTTTTTGGTAAAATGGAAGATAAATGCAAAGGGAAAAGAATGAAATGGGCTCATAAAATGATGGAAAAAATGGCCTTCATACAGTCTCTTGTAATTCAGTAGTGTTTCTTGAGGATATTGAATAAGGAACAACAGTAGCAGCTTAGGGAACAACAGTTTAGGGAACAACAACTGCTAAGGAACAATAGTTGCTAAGGAAAAGCATGCTTAGGGAACAACAGCTGATAAGGAACAACATTTTTAAGGAACAACATGCTTTAAGGAATAGCAAGCTAAACTTTTTTGGAGACATAGATGAAGATTTCAATGGGCTGATGGATTTGAAATGATGAAGGCAGTGAGATTTCTAAAATTCATAATGTTCTTGTAATTTTGTTCTAGAAATCTGGGTTTGTTACATTTAGTCATCTTTGGATAAAGTAAAAATTATGGATGATGAAAAGTGGCTCCATTTTGGGAGGACAGTTGTCCTTTTAGGTGTCCAAAACCTCAGAAATATTTGAGTTTCAGTAGACCAATTCCTCATCCATTAGGCAGATTTATTCTTTTGTTGCTGATCTTTCTCTGAGAGGGACAACTTTTATAAATCTGCAACATGTAATTTCTTCGAAACAACATCTCTACCTACCCAATCCTACTTTGTCCTAGCATTTTTTCTTTTTTTTTGAGTGCATTTGAACTAGCAAAATCTTTGACATTTTATTTTTGAAAACAGAAATAAACTATCTAATCCTATCCTTATCTTTTCCAAGAGTTCAGATTAAACTGTTGAACTCTTTATTTTCTACCTAGCTACCATCTGTCAAGATTAAGCTGTTTGACATATTTTATTTCTATTTCTAAAACAGGAAATTTAAACACAGTCAAATTAGGATTAGACTGTGTGATTTGGTATGGTGTCTATGGCTATATGTACAAGCTGCACATAGACTTTATTTGCAGAAAAATAAAAAAAAATGATGAAGGCTTAAGATCTGAAATTTGTAGATATCCTTCTAGCCTTTTCCAGCTCTATTTTTGATCTATTTAGAGCTATCTTTTTCTTTTCTTGGTTCAGATTTTGAGCTTATTAGAACCATCCCTTTCTATCCTAATATATTCTACTGATAAGCCAAGTTTGAAAAAATCTTATAAATTTGTGCTTCTACTAACTTATCAACATAAATTTAAAGTATGTTCAGCCAAGATTAGGCTAGATGACTGAACAATATATCATTTTCAAATTAGCAGTGGCATTTAGATTTTCTCACTTTCAGAAAATTTTCTTTTTGGGTATGGGGCTGTACCTTTTTTGAATCTGCCTTCTTTTATTTTATGTTGTTTTTTTGTTTTCTTCTGTTTTCAAGTTCAAAACAAATGTTATATACAATGAAAAATAAAAGCTCTAATTTTTTAGGACTCTTGGCAGAAATAGTGCTTGAGTATCCTTCCATTGACAGGACCTTGAAATAAATCCTCTCCATTCAGTTCTTGCAGAAAGAATGCATTATGACTGTTGATAGAATGAATAATGTAGGGTACTTTCCACAGATTTTCAAATTTGCCATGTTTTCCTTTCTCTTCCCTTCTGGAATCCCATTTTAGAACAACATTTCAAACTTGGAAATCATTTTCTTTAGTCCTCTTGTCAAATAATTTCTTGATGCTTTCTTGGACTGTTTGTGTTCTGTTGTACACTTTCTCTCTAGTCTGTTGTAAATGAATGGTCTGATTTATCCTTCTCTCCATATCATTTTCCTCAGATTGTACTTCTTGGAGGAGTTTCATGACTAGAACTCCTAGTGAGGTTGGGAAGACTGCGTCCATGCCTAAACCAGCTGATAGGGGGACATATTTATTGATTTTTTGGTGGTAAATCTATCATCCCATAAAGCATGAACAAGCTTACTATGCCATGATTTCTGATTCTGCTCCAACAGTTTTTTGATAATATTGATGAGGCTCTTGTTGGATGATTAAGATAATCCATTTCCTTGGGGATAGTAGGCAGTGGAATGACCCAATGTAATATGATATTTAGGGTAGAAGTCAACCATTTTCTTAGATTTGAAGGCAGCAGCATTGTCTGTGATAATTTTTCTTGGGCAACCAAATCTGGATAGTATGTTGGTTTCAAGGAACTTGATAATGACAGAGTCAGTAGCATTCCTAGAGGGTATGGCTTCTATCCAGTTGGTGAAATAATCAGTGGCAGTGAGGATCCACTTATATTGGGCTGATGAATATGGGTGACTTTCCCCAATGAAGTCCAAGCCCCATTGTTGAAAGGGAGCCTCAACACTGATGGGATGTAAGGGTAAGGGTAAAATTTTTCTTTTTCCATCAAAAATTTGACACTTATGGTAAGACATTACAAATTTCCGAGTATCTGGGAAAAGGGTGGGCCAATAGTAACTAGATCTGAGGATTTTCTTTGTTGTAGTCTTCTAGTATAGATGTCCTCCACATTCTCCCTCATGGAGTTCATGCATGATTTTTCCTGCATCAACCTCAAGCAGACATTTAAGCAATATTCCAACAACATTTTTCCAATATAAAACCCCAGATAATATGCAGTAATTTAAAGCCTTATGTTTCAAAAACCTAGCTTTAGTTTTGGAAAAAGAAGGAGGGGCATTCAGGTAAAGCAGCACATATATGATATCAGCATACCAAGGTGAATTCACAAATGTTTCTTCAATGAATGGAGCTGTGCATTCCTCTATTTCTTCTAAGACATCAACCATATTCATATCAAGTGCTTGGAAGTTTGACTCAACCATGAGTTTAGCTAATCCCTGCCCTTTGATCATTTTGGTAGGCCTAATTTCTAAGTCATATTCTAGAATAATAGAAATCCATTTTCCCTTTTTACCTTCAGGGTCTTGACTTAGAATATCCTTGACAACTATGTGTGGAACAAAAGAAATGATGTGAGAATGCATAATATAGACTCTAAAGTCTTTCAATGCTTTTACTAAGGCTAAGGCTTGTTTCTCCATGATGTTATACTTGAGTGTAGCATCTCTCAAAGCCCTACTAAAAAAGGATATTGGTTGTTCATGCCCCATGTTGTTCTTTTGTAGTACTACTGTAACTATTGTATGTTCAGATGCAAAGGAAAAGATATAAAAAACTTTTGTGAAATCAGGACTAATAAGAACTAGCGTTTGAGTTAAAGCTTGTTTTACCATTTCAAATGATTTTTTAGCTTGCATGGTCAATTTAACACCTACCTCTTTCTTAAGCATGTTTGTGATATTTCTCAATAGCTCAGCAAGGTTAGGGATGAATCTTCTTAAAAAATTTATCTTCCCAATGAAATATTGCAATTCTTTAAGGTTTCTAGGATGGCTAATCTTCAATATGCCATCAATCCTTTTAGGGTCTACTTTGATTCCCTCTTCAAAAATAATTTTACCAAGAATTTTTCCTTCTTGGAGACCAAAGAGTGCCATTTTTCGATTCAAAAATAAGCCATATCTCCTACATTTCTCAAAAACATTTCTCAAATGAATCAAGTGTTCTTCATCAATTTTAGAGAAAATAGTGATGTCATCAAGATAAATTATTATAAAATATCCTATGTCTTCTGAGAAGGCTATATCCATGGCCCTTTGGAAGGAGGCCCCTCCATTCATTAAACCAAATGGCATTTTGACATACATGAATGTACCCCAAGGTGTGGTAAAATAAGTTTTATGTCGGTCACTTGGGAGTACTAAAACCTGATTGTATCCTGAAAACCCATCTAACAGTGAAATTATTTTAGCCCCAACCACCCTTTGAACTATATGATCCATTTTTTGAAAAGGATAGTTATCTTTAAGGGAGGCTCTAATTAGATTCCTGAAATCAATGCAGAGCCTAATTTCTCCAGTATTTTTCCTAACAGATACTAAGTTGGAAACCCATTCTGAATACCTGATGGGAACTATGATCCCAACATCATACATCTTTTTAATCTCTTTCTCAACTAAGGGCAATAAAACAGGGTTTACCCTCTTGAGTTTTTGTTTGAAAGGTTTATGATTTTCCTTAAGAGGAATTTTGTGTTGAATGATGCTAGTATAATATGATTTTAAATATTTGTATCCCCATGCAAATATATCTTTAAATTATTTGAAAAAGTCTATGTATTTTTGTTTAATATGGGTTGGGAGAGTGCTGGACAGCTTTATCATTTTGGGTTCCGCTGGGCTGCCTATATTATGTTCTTCTATGTTTGTTTCTATAGGCTCCATCCTTGGTTCTTTGGCTACATCATTGAAATCGAAAAGTTGTTCTAATGGTGTAAGACCTCTTGGAATTGTATCATTTTTACAATGTAAAACCTACAGGTCTTTCTGGTCCGTAATGTCAACTATTTTTGTTCTAAATGGATGTTCCAAATGGTTTATATCAGCAGAAAAGGACAACGCTGTTTTAGGGTTTTGTTCTTCATTAAAATACTTTTCCTCATGGCTTAAAATAGGTGTTGGCATGGAAAATTCATTCTTTGATTGCAGAAGGTCATCTATGTGTTTGTCTCCTTCAAATACTTGCTAATAATCTTCATTATCTGGTATTACAGGTCTGTTTTTTACCTTCACATCAAATTGTTCATTGGTCTCTGGTATTTGGAAATTACTAGCAGTAAAGGCAAGTTCATTTGCTAGATGATTTTGAGCTCTTGGGATAAAAATGAGTTCATATTTTTAAAAGGTTTTCAGGAGATCAAGGATAGCATTACTATATTCTTTGAGATTTGGGTTTTTGGCTGAATACTCCCCTTTAATCTGTCTGATAATTTGCTCAGAATCCCCTTGGACTGATATTCTTTTGGCTCCTAAATCTTCGAGTAAGTGTAGGCCAATAAGGAGGGCTTCATACTCAGAAATATTGTTTGTGCATAGAAAATCCAATTTTTAGGAGAATCCTTTGTTTGTGTTTTGTATCCATACACCAACCCTTGCACTTATTTTACTACAAGAGCCATCAAAGTTTATTTTCCAAGGTATTTCAATTTCCTTTTCATTTTCTTTCTGCTATTCAAGGCTGCTGAAATATGGACTGTTATTTTCTCGAATTGATGGCAGATTTCATTGTTCTGGTAGACTAAATTCTCCTTTGTTTTCCTTTTCTTGTTGGCTGATTTCATCTTCATTATATAAGATAAAGGAATCTAAATCTGAATGGATGCAGTAGATAGGAGAATTGTTTGGTTTGTCTATGTTTCTCACCATGTATTTCATGTGGGATTCCCTATATAGTCTTCTAGTTTGGTTAAATACCGAGATTGTGGCATAAGACATGTCCATTTGAAGGCTTCCTTGAATTTTGGCTCCCCGTGATCTAGATAAAAGCATGCCATATTTAGGGGGAATGTCAGCTACCAATATGTCCATTACTAGACCCTTAGCAGGAATTTGTGAAAAATTAAACACAAATCTTTAATTAGGCCTAAGCATTTGACCCTGCTGGAATCAAAAGAATACAGGTCTTTGTATGGCTTAGTAATTTCTAAGCCTAGGCTTTCCATTACTACTTTGGCCATAATATTGTGAGAAGCACTTGAGTCCAACATGGCATTGTGAAAGATTTTCTCATGTATATTCAAGCTGACATATAAGCGAGGGACAATGCCTTCTTGGTATTTCCCTTCAACTTGAGGACCAAACAATAATTCTGGTTTATCATATGCCAAGTTTAAAGTATCAGTGTCACTGCACATATTCAAAGCTTTCAAAACTTGTTTTTTATATACATCCTAAGTTACTAGTTCAGCTAAGGGTATGGTGATTTTAATCTTGGCAATTTCCCCTTCAAGGTTGAAAGGAACTATTTTTTTTGACATATTTACATTTGTTTTGTCATTTACAACTCTTTCAACAATTTTGACTTGCTGAACCTTATTTGAACTGTTATTTGGGACAGATTTGTTAGGACCACTAGCAGAAGTACTAGGGCAGCTTTGTTCAACACTTTGTTGAATGTTTTTGTCTTTATTTTGGTCGGTTTTCTTGGCTAAAGTGTTAGTGTTACTTGAGGTTTTCTTGGGATGATTTTCTGAGATTTTCTTAACAACAGTGCTAGTGTTTTTATCATTGGAATTCTCTGGACTACCTTTGCTTCTAAGATTGTATTGTTTGTGTGCCTCCGTGATAGCATTTTCAAACCCCAATCTGTAATCTTTAGAATCCTCATTATTATATTCAATTTGTTCTGAAGAGAATAATCCTTGTTCTTCTTCAGTGAGAAAAACATTTGTTTCACTGTCAGATCCTATCAAGTTTACATGATTTTCTTCCAACCTTTCAACTTCCCTTTCTTCTTCTTGGTCAACATAGTTTTTTTGAAAGGGAGGCCTAATCCGCTGGTCATTGTCTCTCTGCCTATCTTGATTAGGGTCTCTTCTAAGACTTTGGTTTCTATTTCTGTTTTGGTTTTCTCTAGGAGGCACTGTATCATTCAGATTTATCGTTTCCAACATTCTCTCCATTACCTTTACTAACTTATCAATTTTAGTATCTGATGATGACGTTGAAGCCATTGTATCATCTTTGTATGTAACTCTTTTTTTTTTCTCTCAACCTAGCTCTTTTCTCAATCAAATTTTCCTCTACACTCATGGCTCCCCTCTGCATATATTCTAAATTTGAAGGGTCTCTTTCTCTTAGCTGATAGGCCATTTCGGGGTCAAATCCTTCTGGGAATTTAGCCAAGTCTAAGCCTAGTGGAGGTTTCATGTCTGGAGGAAGTGCATTATACACACTATTGAATCTAGTGCAGTAATCATTGAAACTTTCCCCAGTATTCCTTTTGAGATTAGTATAGTCTGAAAGGATTTGGAGAGGGTTCTTCCTAATTTCCCATTTTTTTATGACTGTTTTATATAAATAAGGGAGATCATTTATGCTGTGAGGAGCTATGTTTTTAAACCATTTCTTGACTTCTCTTCCTAAACTTTGAGCAAAAATTCTCATCTTAATGATCTCTTCTTCTATTTCCATGTAATCAAAAGCATCATTCATTTTGTCTACATGCTACTAGGAAGTAGTAGGCTCATTTGCAGTGAAATGGGGAATTTTGGACTAGTAATCATTTGGTAAAGGAGCCATAGGTTGTGGTAACACTAGTGGAGCATACCATGCTGCCATGATTGGAAATAATGGGGGATTTACCAGAGGTGGATTTACAAGAGGGAAAGTGGGCTGAAATGGAGTGTTTTGAACAATGGATGTGTGGATAGGAATGGAAGAAACACTTGGGCCAGCAAACTGATGATGAGAATATTTGTTGTGGAAGGAGCTGAAATGATGGAAAAGATAAGAATCAGGTGGAGTAGAAGGTGAGTCCTTTCTGCTAAAGCTCTGTTGCAAATCTTTGGTTTCAAAATCAGCTTGGTTTAAATCACTCTGAGACTTATTTCTAAATAGGTTCTTTGTGTGAGGTAAGTCAAAGTGAGGATCTTTCAAGACTGTGAGGTTTTGCATGGACAAATCTTGCTCTTGGAATGGTCCTATCAGTAGTTGGTTTTTCAGGTCTAGAATTTTGCCACAGAATCCTCTCTGGATTGTCAACTATGGTAGGGGGATTAGGATCTGGTTGGGATCTAGTGTTGATCCTATGTGAATCTAGATTTCAGTTTTTCAAAAATTAGAGAGGAAGAGGCTTTTAAGACTGTTTTTCAAAATTTTTCCTCTCACAGTGATTTCTATAATAGGATAACTAGGCTTCTAAACTTCCTCAAGGCTGGCTAACAAAATGATAAAGAAATCTGGAGATCTAGTGAGGTAATAGGCCTACTGGGGCTAGCGGAGTCACCAGGTGGCAATTTTTATCTTTTCTGGAGGTAAAATGTTTTTTGGTCCACCACCAATGGTTTATTTGAAAACCAATCTGAAATTGTTTTGGGGTTTTCTGAGTTTCTATGGTTGTTTGAAAGACTAATGAGTCTATAAGAGCTTGCTAGGCAACTATGAACTCAGTGGTCCCACTGTGATCGCCAGAATGTTGGGATCCTATGAATGGCATACTAAATGACAAAGAAACACAAAAACCAGTCTTTAGAGCTCTAGGATCTAGCCCTCCTAGTCTCAGAGAGGGATCTCTCAATTTTTTTGCGAAAATATGATTTGTTTTCTTGTAAATAGGTTGATTTTAGGCTAGTTATTAAGCTTGAGTTTGTTTGATTGTTTGATGGGACATGATGATCTAGGAAACATAGATAGGAAAGGGAAATTTATAATTCATTGGGAAATGGAGTCAAATGGAAATGGTAACAAGTTTGTAGATGAATCAGGGGTGTCAAAGGGAAAATATAACTTGGCTATTAGATCTGCAAAGTTTTCAGGTGAAATGAAATGAACATTAAGGGTTTTATAATGAAAATCAGAAGTAAGGGCAATTAAGAATCCTTAATTATATGCACTTCTCAACAGTGGGACTTAAAACATTATCTGAACATGAAGAAATCATTTATAGACAGGGCTAACCATGAATTCTAGAAATTATACTTAAGCAAATAAAAATCTCAAGACAAACTTTCAAAATGAAATCTAAGAGTTGAGGAATTCTCTATTTCATCAAAGATTTCACTTTCAAGGATAAGAAAACATTCAAGATAAACAGATAACTTCTTTCATAGAAGAGGGAACTCCTAAACATCTAGGACTGCAATTATAAAGACTTTCAAAACAATTATTTGAGTGAGTACAAAGGGTATGATAAAAACATACCTCTTTGACAAACTTTGGACAATGGTACTTTGAAAGGGGACTTCAGAAATATTTTTTTAAAGTGTCAACAAGAAGCAGGGAAAACCGTGAATCATCTTGAGGCCAACTATATTGAATTACTTTTTAAATAAACAAGCTTTAAAGGTTTAAAAGTAGTTAAACTACTCAATCAAACATTCAACAGATGAAAACATAAAGACAGTGAAGAGTAAACAGGTCTAAGGTGCTTCCAAGAGACATTTCTTAGCCTAAAAATTTTACTCTACTATAAGCAAGAGATAATGAAAACAAAATGGAAAACAAGAAAAAAAAATTAACAGTTTAGAATACTTCACCAACAGCCAAGCTCAGGGATCCAATGAGAGAGCTTTCTCCATCCACAAACAGGTCAAAACATCCACAGGTTCCAGTACATCAATTTATTTTCAATCTCAACAGAACTATATATTACTTCAAAGAGTTATCAAATCCCTCCTATACAATGAGTTTTAATGCAATATTTATGCTGAAAATGAGGAGGTGGAAGTATCTAGGGTTGATAATGTCATTAATGACACAGTGAATGCACTCCTATCCTTAAAAACCATGCGAGGCATAAGGTAGGAATGTTTCTCAACTACTTATCTGTGTATTAAATCTATCTTTACTTCTTGAGGGTGAAACAGCTGAAAAGATTGACTTTGAGGCTCTTTTTTGTCTTTTACAATAACTGTCTAACAGTTTATAAAATATATTTCTGTGTAATAACTGCCATTTTTCCCTTTGAGGTATAAAGTAAGTGAAAGGTGTCACTTTTGATTTATCAAGTGAATAACTGCTTCTTTTGAAGTATTTGAGGCTTTTTAGGCCTATCTTGCCTTAATTTCATCAATTAACTGTGTTTTAAGGCTCTTTTAGCCTTGATCTACTAATTTAAACCTTTAACACTTCTGTCTGTTTCTTGTATACCTTGATACTTTGTTTTGACTCTGATTTTGTGTTTTTGAGGTTGATCATGCCTTCTTCAATCTTCAATTTATTCTTTTACTAACTGTATCCACCTTTAAACTATTTTTTATCATTAAAATTGTAAGATTAAAATTTTAATCCTTCAATCTTCTGCCCTAACCCTTTCCACTGTGACTATTCACTGGCTTTCCCTTTAATACATTGTTTTTAGCCTTTAACTACAGGGCTAAGCTCTTTTAATCTTCAAGCTTTATGTATTTAATCCCTTAATCTTCAAACTCTGTCTTCACTGTTTGTCTTCATTGCTATGTATACGTGGATTTTGGTATGCGAAGGGCTTCCCTGAAATGCCAAATGGCCATGATCCGGTGCTTGTGACATGGAGTTCGCCCATCTAGCCCTTTTGCTTTTGTTTTGGGTCACGACGATCATCATCCTTGGCCCTCTCCCTTCATTGGACTATGGGGAGGGTTTTAGCCTTAAAAACCACCATAAAACCTGCACAAGGCAAACAAAATGTTAATAAAAACCATGTGGGGTCAGAAATTACTGCACGCAGAGGATAAGGAGTGGCAAAGAAGCAGTATATGCAGGCAGAAGATAGTGCACAGAGGAAGGAGAAGCATGGGGGAGAGGTTTCCATGGCAAAACCGTGAAAACCAGGTTTAAAAAGGGCTCTGGCACAAAAAAAAGTGGGTAAAGGTGGTTTTCTGTGAAACCACAAGTGGTTTTTGCATTTCCCATGAGCGGTTGGCGATTTTTCCTCGGGGGAACATGATTCCATTCATCGCTCGCCACGTGCCCCTCACAAAATCACTTTTTTGCATGAACTTGAGGTGTTAAACCTCAACTAAAAAATCTATACGATGATGCTTTTGGGCTGTCAGATCTAAGGTTGGTAGATCTATAGCCACAGGGGAGCAAGACGGTGGAAGTTGCGCGGGCGACAAGGCGATAGTGGAGGACATCTGGCGGAGGGGGATTGTACGGGTGGTAGGGTAGTGGGAGGTGGGACCATAAGGGTGATGTCATCAAAGGGAAGGGTGTTAAGGATTGGCACCAGGAATTGGACCTGTGGATGGAGCAAAGGACCGGGAGCGAGGTGTGAAGGGGCTAAGGGTTTTAACCAATGGTCAGGGGCGAGGTTATATGAAGGGGAGGTGTTTAGAAGAAAAGGAGCGAGGAATATTTTATGAAGGAAGGGAAGGGCCGAGGGCTAAGGTGAAGGGTTACGAACATGGTCCCATGGAAGATAAGGCAACCAAGGGTGAAGGAACCGAGGCTAAGCGCATGGCGGGGAGAATGTTTCAAAGGAAATGTAGGTTTTATAGAGGAATTTCCGATGCGATGGGATTTGGGTGCTTGGTCGCGGGGGTTAGGTCATATGGCAGAGGAGGCTGAAGTTTTTAAGCCCTCAGGGGATTAAAATTTTATTTATGAAAAAGGCTATTTTTGAGGCCAAAAAATGGGTTTTTTAGGCCAAATTAGAAGTTTCGACAGGTGAAAAGGTGCATTTTTAAACCATAAAAGGGTTTTTTAATGATTTAAAAAAGGTTTTTGGGAAAATGGAGGATAAATGCAAAGGGAAAATAATGAAATGGGCTTAGAAAATGATGGAAAAAATGGCCTTCATATAGTCTCTTGTTATTCAGTAGTGTTCCTTGAGGATCCTGAATAAGGAACAACAATAGCAGCTTAGGGAACAATAGTTTAGGGAACAACAACTACTAAGTAACAACATTTGCTAAGGAAAAACATGCTTAGGGAACAATAGCTACTAAGGAACAACAGTTGCTAAGGAACAACATGCTTTAAGGAACAACAAGCTAACCTTTTTTGGAGACATAGATGAAGATTTCAGTGGGTTGATGGATTTGAAATGATGAAGGCAGTGAGATTTCTAGAATTCATAATGTTCTTGTAATTTTGTTCTAGAAATCTGGGTTTGTTACATTTAGTCATCTTTGGATAAAGTAAAAATGATGGATGATTAACAATGACTCCCTCTAAAAGTTAATCCCATGAGTCTGTTTCTGACCAACCATTGGTTGAGGAAATAATTGACTTGATTTCACCTTTAGTTGACCATACCTTTGTTGGAGAGAGTGAACTTCATACCACTCAGGTTCTTTTTGTTTCTTTATATTCCCATGAATTGGAGGGAAATACTCCTATCCCAATGGTATAGGAGGGTGATCCTCTCATTCCCATAACACAATGGGGCAGTTCTCCCATTCCCATGAGCCCCCCCAAAAGTAGTATGGTCGCTTCTTTTGATTTGAATCAATTGGAAGGATATCGTATTCCTTCATACATGCCCTTTCAGATCACAGTACAAGTAGATAATGTGTCCATACCTAGAAAAATAATAAATGAAGCCAGATCTGTAAATATTGTGTCCTCAACTACATGGAAATATTTTAGTTGTCCATAGCTTGTGCCTGTTACCCTGAATCTGTTAGCTTTTAACAGAGAAACCAGTCAACCATTAGGGATCCTTCCTAATTTTCCTATTACTTTGGGAGGAAAGACTGTCTATATAGATGTGATGGTTTTCCAAAGGCCTTTGGACTTTAACTTACTCCTTGGGCTGAATATACCTATGTCATGGGAGCTCTTATATCTTCTCTCTTTCATGTGATGTGTTTCCAACATGAAGGAAAAATTGTGACCATTGATCAGATGCCATTCATTGGTCCTAATTTGGCTCCCAATCAACCATCATCTCTTAATTTTACTTACATGCAAGTTGTATCTTCCACACCATAGGTTAATTATGTGGCAAACTATTCCATGCCCATGTCTATTAATGATCTAGTCAATGATATATTGCACCATGTACTTGGGGCATTAGACCCTAATTTCTGGAGTGTTGTTCTCCCTTTTGATGAGAACCTCTTAGAAGCCATTTTATATTATGGGCCATGACCAAGGTCTTTCGAGAAGAGTTCCTTTTCTTGTGTCAAGATCCTTAAAAAATGAAAAAAAAATTCAGAGCATATTTTTTTTCTTCTTGAGTCAAGCTCGTTAAAAAATGAAACAAGGTGTCAGAGCAGAGTTCCTTGTCTTGTGTCAAGCCTGTTAAAAAATTAAACGGATCCTTCTGAGGATAGTTATTTTACTATGTCAAACTCATTAAAAAATCAAATAAGTCCGTATGAGCATATTTTTTTTTACTATGTTAAGCTCATTAAAAAATTAAATAAAACCCCTTCTAATTTGAGTCTTTGATTAGATCTTGTAAATTCCCACTCGAGTCTTTCACTTGATATTGTAAATGAACCTTTGTTCCATCCACCTATTAGTAACTAGTAGTATACTTAGGTGAATGAAATGAACCTTAGGGGGAATGTACCTCGAATTGATTCATTATGTTGGGGGCATGCAAACTTTCAAGCATAGTTTCCCATGTTTCAATATTGTGTAGAAAATGAAACCATTCCTATACACCTCTCGTGATTTCCCTTTTATCTACCTCTTCTTCTAGATGAGCCTTGTTTTTCTCATTCCATCATCACCATCTTCTTGGTCGATCATACACTCTCACTTGGTTCTTTTACCCTTTCCTGGGGAGCCACTACGAGGAGTGGTCTTGGTAGCCATCTTCTTGGCCTTTACATGTTTTGAGCAGTTCCATCATCACCAGAACCAGTTTCTACCCCTTATAACATTTTTTCCTCGAGGAGGATTCCTCTTTCATCTCTATTCAGACTCCCGAAAAATGTAAATATTTTCAATTACTTGTCCTTTAGAGCTCGCTAAAATAAATGAATTGATGATGTCTTAGTATAAGTTTACCCCTTTTTCAGGCTGAGGTTGACTAATTACAAAAAAGGAATACCTTAGTAAAACATGGCTAAGAAGTTCTCTCAGGTTTTGTTTTCCACCTTTTCGAGTTCGACAGACTATCTATGAAAAGTGATCTTTAAGGTTTTCTTTTTCCGCTTATTTTTCAAACTCTCTAAAGATGAAAAATATGTCAAGTTACCCCTCTATCGGACTTGTAAAATTTAAATTATGAAGGACTTGTGACCATGATGAGACCGAGTTAATCCTTCCTAGGGCTCATTAAAATTACTAGGATGGATTCATCTAAAGGGTGAGCTTATATACTAAGGATATGGTATCCTCTTCAATTTTTCTATCAATAATAAAGAGGTACCTACTAGAAATAGTGGGGGAAAATGGAAGAAAAGTATGTTTTGTATTATGTATTGAAGGAAACATGTCGCTCTTGAACATGACACTTATTTGCATCTCATGTTAGGTTCGGCTTCTCCTCTCTTTTTCACGTGCCTTACTAGGTTTAGAAATCCATTTGCCTCTCATTCAATCATATCTTGTTTTCACCATGACCATTGATCCCATTTTGAGTCAAACGCTACCAACATCCAGAGTCGTGTCACTGATATGTTCAAAAGAAGTCTTATCTGCAAAAGTCAAACTTCTATACTTATCTAACCCTCTTTGGAACAATATTGAATCATATTTATCTACCTTGCGAAATCCAATGTTTCATCTCAATGTTGTGCAAAACATTATGGCCCTCCTTTAACAGATCTCTTTGTGTCTACATTAGCTCATTATCAATGAATTTGATCTAGAAAATCCCTTTTAGTACCTTGGAGCTTGCATGCCTTAGTGTAAATTTATTCACATTCAGCACCAAGTTCACATCATTGGCCTTCAATCGAATGATTTTGAAAGTTTTTGAATTCAAATCCTTTATTCACACTTGTAGATTGTACTATCGTACCTTGACAGACACCATAATTATTGGTTGTTTCTCTCATGCCTATTAATGTTTTACCTCATTGACTGGTAATCAGGTGGCTTCTACCATGTTCGAAATCAACACATCTATTTCACATGGTTATATTTGTACATTGGATGGATCAAGAAAGAGATTAAGACCCCAGATCACATCTATTCGAATTGATGGTGCGTGGAGTATTCATGATTCTACACATGATCCTTTCTATATAGATGGCTACGAAAATGCTGTGGATCCATATATATGATGCTATATAGCTGAATGGTCATGCCCATGCCATGGATGCATGTGTTATTTGATTCCTATTCAATAATTTCCTATAATACATATTTATATCAGAGATGTCACATATTGTATTGTGTTTTATTTTTAGGTCTCCTAATGGTGGTTTTGATAATTCCTTGCCCTGAATTATAAAGCACTTCAACCATCACTTCTCATTCTGATTTCATGCTTTGAGGGGCATTTGTTACAGAATATTTTTTTTCATTCCCTAGTCCCTATCTAAAGTTTTTTCCTTTGTGTCACTCATGACACAAATTTCACAAAGAAATAAAATTTATGAAAACATGTTCACCATGAATAACATGTTCAAAACATCCTTGAAGAAATGGGGAGTCATTGCATTACAACAATTCTAGAGAAAGCTCGTAAAAAAACTAATTTGCAACCTCATCGTGGTTCTCCCCTGTATGCCCTTTTGTTTTTCACGCTATGTGTAACTCATAAACAACACTAAAAATGCAGGAATTAACGTTAAAATTTGTGTTCGCCCTCTTCAGGCAGGTTATCCAAAAATGGAGCAAAAGATTCTTCCTCTAGAAGTCTTGAGAATGGAATTATGGTATAAGTTGTCTAGGGATTGAGTCGATATCTCCCATTCTAAGTCCTTGATCCTACCTTTAAGGATTTTCCCCTTAAGGCGCAGACCTTCCTCTCTCTTTTGTGGATCGTTAACCTCTCCAACCTCCTTCTAAATGAATTTTATGCTTTCCCAAAATGGTTGGTCATTTTTGGTTGCATTGCTACTACTCGAATGCACCTAAATGCTGTCGAAATTCCAAGGAGAAGGAGTGATTGAAGTATTTGGCTTGGACTTGAAAACTCATTCTAAAGGATGTCTCCAACATCAAGGCACTAGTTGCATGCTTCCCTCTTCAATTTATCAATAACACAAAGCATGTTTTAATTTCCATAATCTTGTTTATGATTTCTTGCTTAGTATGATGCTCCTTGTTTGGTCATATGGTTTACATCAGAATGGAATATACTATGCTTTCTTTGTTTTTTGTCGCTTGATCTCTCTTGCAGGCATTCATAAGTAAATAAATAACATGGAACGAGCTTGGAAGTGAGGAGATTATGATTAACATTGACATGCGACTGCATATGAGTGAGGTAGTCCATATTTCTCTCTTATGTCATTCTGATTTAAGCTAGGAGAGTTTTATTTCTTTTTTCGTGTTTGTTACTAGACCCACTCATTGGGCTAGAGGGATCACTTATATCCATAGTAGGGATTTCCTTGATAACGGGCACCTTGGTATAACATTCTTTCATGGTCGTTTCTATGTGTGTAAGAGTATTTTTTATTATCATTATTTAGGGTTTTGGATTGCATGGTATATACTTCTTACTCCATGGAGAATCCCACTACCCCCTCAGAAGATTCCCTTTGGACATATGTTTTCTCTTTGTAGCAGATTGTTACTGCAATATTGTGTTTATGTGATGCCAATATTATCAAATTATGTCAGTGCTTCTTTCTCTCGAGCTCTCCTCAAATCCAAACAAGTAGGAGGAGATATTGATTCCATTATATTTATGTGAAATGAGTATTCCTGCTAAAATCCAAATTTCTTGTTTGTCATAGGGATTCCTCGGATTTTTGGTTTCATCATGAGAGCTAGGAGCTTGAGATTTAAATTATTTCCATGGACCCATTGTTGTTTTCTTTAGGATGGAAACTACTAGTCTCTACCTCAATTGCTATAGTTGTATTTATTGGAGCTATGGTTTGCACATTCAGTGAAGACATGGAAATGCTGGAAAAGGGGTGGATGGTTGAAGAGGGAAATTTTCTTATAAACCGATGTCTTTATTCTACCATAAATATTGGCTCACATTGAAAGGATAAAAGACAAGGTCAAGGGCCACTTTCACTGTGGCGGCTACTTGGATTTCCCTCTTAGCCAAAGTGAAATGCAGCCTTGAGGATTTTATAGTTTCATGCTTGTTCGATAATGCCCCTTGATTTATATTTGTGATGGATATAGCTAGGATTATGACTTTGGTGTCTTAAAAAATAGTATGACACCATTTTCCATTACATCCCTCCTCAAATTGGTTAGAAAAATCTTGCACTGGATCTTAATTTGAATCCTCGTCATATTATCTACATTGCATTTGAAATGAAGATACATGGAAAATCTATATGTCATTGCATCACAATCAATATGAGAATTTTATTTTCTCTAGACTAAACTTCCACTAAAGTATCTAGTTTTATACTATAACCAAACCTCATTTTCATAATATGATTTAAATCATATAGTTTTAGGTTTTCTTCTTTTGTAAGAGAAAATATAAGTAACGTAAAATAGAAAATAAATAAATTGTGGGAAGTGATTGACATTCTATGTTAAATATATTAATATATTATAAAATAAGCTAATAAATTTATCCTAAAGTGTTAGAAAATAAGGAAACCAAAGTGACATTTAGCCAAAAAAGAAAAACTAGAATAATTTTCTCCATTAAGACAAATTAGTTAAGTAGGCATTGACTTTCTCCTATTTTAACAAATAAAATGTATCAAACTAATGATATCAATGGTTAATCATACATATATAGCATTGAGAATAGATTGTATCCATTCAATTCAGTTCTTTTATCCCATCCCATGTGAGGGTTGAGTAATGACATGTGCTATTTTTTTTATTTTTCATTATGAAAAAAAGGAACTTTTGTACAAATTGAAGAGATAGGGAATACCAAATGCTCATTTAAACATGTTCACTAGGGGATAAGAAAACCAAAAATCGAAAAATAAATATAACAAAATTCAAAGGGAAAAACAAGATATGAGAACTATAGATTTGACATATCGATAATTTATATTAATTTTATTTATAAAGACATTTACTATGTATATGGAGCTAGGATTATGTCCATTCAAATGGATAGTCAACCCATTCTCTGGGACCAAACGAAGACAAATTTTTATAAACGAGTGAAAATTAGATTATATAGGTGCTAGGACAAGAAAGAGAAACGTTATATTTCAAAGTTCAAAATGAATGTTAGAATTAAAAGGTCTGAGGTCAATCTAGTTAATGAAAATGGTGCTTGGAGAAAAATTTAAAATGAACAAATAATAATCAATGTTAAATTTAAATTATTCTTCTCATTTCAATAAAAAAATAAGTATGCATATTTATTGTGTCATTTTTTTGGGGCAAGCAGTGAAATATTGATTTTGTTATAGCTTGAATTTCATGTATGGGGTCTAACCACTATGGTTGACCACCTACACTTTCAAGGAGGTGATCCAATAGGTGGGATCTAATATAGTAAGAGGTTAGATAATATGGGTATGGAGATTGAAACTAATCCATAAAACTATTTAAACGAATTTTTTCAAATAATTTATTAATAGTCCACAGGGTCTTGGATAGATGGTGATCAGGGGCTTTGTTAAGGCACTCCTTGATGTGAAGTAACTCGTATAATTCCCCTCCTTGGTCAAGGTGATATATTGGACATGATGAGGATGTATTCCTACCAGTCTTACAAAAAAAAGAAAATTATTAATAACACAAAACTTTTTAAATATATTAAATAAATTATTTTAATTAATTATATATGTAATTATAAAAAATTCCCCTTTCCTTCCACATAGATTTGAGGATGATGAGCCTTTCTAAATACAACTATTCAAAATGAAGCCAAAAATGAGAGCATGGTATAAGTTGTTGTTCGAAATATAACATTGAGTTCACACGGAGGGTCTTCTTTCTCTTTGAATGTGGATCACAATGGTCTTGCTTTTATCACCCAAAATTCACTAGTCTATGCATGTTTCTCTTAAAAGGTTTATTGGAAGAAATGAAAAAATTCTCCTAGAGTCAAACTATCTGTAATGTTGTATTTTTTAACTTGATTTGCACTAGGATTCTAGCATTTTATTTCCTAAAATGTTTTTTAATGAGAAGTGATTAACTGATATCAATTTGATAATTACACACACACACACACACACATATATATATATATTAAACAATTTATATTATATATATAGATATATAATTAAAAATAAAAATAAAAGTAAAGTAACTATTATAAATAAAATATCGATCAATTATCAAATGTAAATTTAAAATATAAAAAATTTAAATAACTATTAGAGATAAAAACGAAAAAAATATATTTCAATTTATTATTAATATGAAAGTTTGATGAATTTCATTAATTCTAAAAGAATAATAAGTGTCTTTAAAACAATGTTTTTTTTTTGGTAAGTTAAGCCATTCTAGTAATTCGAAAACGTAAAAGTTATATATGCTATAGGCTGGGTTGCCAAGCTGCGCTTAGACAATCCAAACCTTTGTTACATAGTTTCTAGGCTGCTTCATGGGAGGAAACCAGCCAAGACAAAACTTGAAATAGAAAGTTACATTGTGCGCAGTAGTGCAGGCATATTTAAGCAGTACAAAGTAAATGGTAACAAAAAGGCACTAATAGCAAACTTAACAAAAAACATGAGAGGTTTTTGTAGCTGCACAGGCTTTAATTTTCATCTTCATCATCACTGTTGGGGACTTCCTCCTCTATGGGGTAAGCATGGGCCTGCGCAGTAGCTTCCTCTGCGTCTGCCACAGTATGCTTGGGATTGTGGGCTGGTGCACATAGGATGGGGGAGTTTGGATCTACATCTTCGGAGACACACGTCTAGATGCCATCAGAATCCATCACCTAGACATCAGAATCCTTGTATTCCTCCTCTTGAACTGGCAGCTAGTTAGTTTTGTGCTGATGGAGGTGCATTGGGGGAGAGATGGTGGATTTCCTTAGGCCACGTCTTCCTCTTTGTGTAGCTTTCCTAGGGGCTTCTACATTCTGCTTGAGATCGAGACGCTGATGGTCAAAATTTCTGGAAGAGGAGCCTTCCATCAACTCAAGGTGATTATCCTTGCCACGGTGGTATCGACCCGAGAGAGTCTTTCTCTGTCCTTCTTGGATAGTTCTATGGCGAAGTCTGGGAGCCATTGTGCATAGAGGTAGGGGGAGGAAATTCAGGGGAGGGTACACAAAAAATCAAGCAGCACTTGAGCTCAGGGAATTGGAATGTCTAGGGGAAAGGTGCGCAGGAGGGGGAGCGACAACCCAGGGGAGACTATGTAGCGCGACTCTGTGAGTAGAGTTCCCCAGCCTTCTGAAGTCAGGGAGAAGCCAGAGTAGAGTTACAAAGGCGAAAGGAAAATATAGCAGACGGTGTTTAGAAAAAATTTGAGGACTCATCTTTTTAAAGGGGTTGGGGTGTGTGCGAGAAGGATAGCGGTCAGTGGGCTTCACACGTATCTGCGTGCTATGACTGATCACTTGAGCAGGCTCGAGTGAAGGGGGATGGCTACAATACAGGTTAATCCTGATATTCATTAATGGTGAGAGATGCAAGGTGATGCTCCAGACTTGGTGACGCAGTTTCCGTCCTCTCGTAATCATTCCTGACTCTGTGAGTCTCGTGCAAGTGAATAATGGTTTGAGGATCCACAACAGGTGAGTCTCCGCGCAGCAGATCTCTGCCTCCATGGGAGTGTGGGATGTTATTGTCAAGCGTTTCAGTTTTTTCACCCGCATCCGAGGTATTTAAAACAATGTTATAAATATATCAATTATAATAAATTAGGAATTGAACTTAAGTAAGAAAAATAATGACGTTCTTTCCAACCCACATAAATATATGTGTGTTTGGAAAATGTTGTATAAAATGAAATGTGAAGACATATGAAAAATAAAATGAAATATTAAAACTTTCATATGACAAATTTATAACTTATTTATTAATTTATTAAAATGAAATATGAAGATAGCATAAATTTTTAATTTGTTTATTAATTTAGGAGATGCGGTTTGGGGATTTAACTATTTTATTAAAAATACATATTTTTACTTTTAAAAATGTTAATAAATGTGTGCATGCTTGGAAAATGTTGCATAAAATAAAAGCGGATGATATATAGTGAAAAAAATGAAATATGAAGACATGTATATGACAATTTTCTAACTTGTTTATTAATCTATTAATTTAGGAGATCTAGTTTGGGGGTTTTAACTACTTTATTTAAAGAAAATCTATTTACTTTTAAAAATGTTTTGATAATCAAATTGTTTTATTTTATTTTATTTTTGCTAGGTTATTACAGCCTTGAGACGATTGGCATGTCTAACTTATAGCTTGAACAACCGTGACCTTGTGGCATCTAAGCCATCAAAATCACTTGGTGATCACATATGACCTGGGTTACGTGAGCCCTTAGCATGACTGCTTTTTTCCGAAAGAGTTTCGAACAAGTGACTTTTACACCACATAATGACTTAACATAACACCCCATCACCATCTACTCTACATCCATGGACTCTTTTAATTTTTTATTTTATTTAAAATATTTTTTATCATTTATATTCCATAAATATTAGTTATAAAAAGCATTTTTTTTTATCATTATGAATAATCCACTTAACACTTTTTTATAGAAATAAAATTTACAAGATTCTATAAATTAATATAGCATATATCATTAGATATCAAATTAAAACTAAGGGGTGGTGGGAGTAAGAGGGGTAATTTTTTAACCCAATGAACAAGTTGAGATAAGTTATGAAACATGACTAGGAGTGGAAACTAACGATAAAGCGAAATTTCTAGCCTTCTGGAAAGGATTGGACTTAGAAATATCCCTCAGAGTAAATAAAATTAAAGTGGTAGTTATCCCTAGTGGTTATAAGATTTTTTTCATTCCCCAATTCTCATAAAAATGATGCAAAGTCTTTGATTGTTGTAAGAATAGGATATTAATTAAAACAATTTGAACAATTTGAGATGTATCATATCCTTCGTATCCTTAAAAAGATTGTCGATGAGATGGAGAATTGTTGCTTGGCTTTAGGTGAAGGCTAGAGTGATCTCGGTGGGAAGATCATAGGCCACCTTTCCATGCTATAAGAGAGTGTCAGTGAGTGGAGAATGTAATGCTTTCCTCGTATATGTTGGTGGAGGGATGATTTAGGTAAACATTATTGGAAATCAGGATAGCTGGGAAGACAAATGAAAGCTATGAACGCATGAGATCCTCACGTATCCCATGACCATCACCTCACAATGCATATATATAGGAAATTAACAAAGCTCATGAAAAAAATAGAAAATCTGATGTTTTCGAGAGGATTAAGGTTTATCTAGTGAATTGGTTGTAAGGGTGGTTTGGCAGATCCATTCGAAAATACATACATTTAATGGTTATGAATATTGAATATGTCCAAACAATAATGGCATGAGCCGATTAGGATGAGGAGTAGGAAGGAATTGGTTTTTTTAAGGAAATGGAGACTCCTTCTGTATCATATGTCATAACAAGTTTGGAGCATCCATTTGATAATATTGTGGGCTGGAAGGATACTACCATGGAATAAAAAAGGGCATGGGATAACCAATCCCCATTAACTTAACCCTTTAAATTAATCATAGGATAACTTAACCCATTGGAAGAGGGACCCAGAGTTTTTGTTTAGAATTATTTTGTTTGCCTCAACTTTGTCCTTTGTTCTGCGGTTTGGGGGCACCTTTCCCTTTCTTCGAATTCATAGATATAAAGTCCCAATTCTTACATCTAAACTTATGCCCAATATTTATAGCATATTTATAGGTGAAACCAAGCGAGGAGATGTCCAGGAACTTCATTTCTTCGTTGATGTTCGAATGCAAAAAACCGCAGTACTTTAGTACCAAATTCCGCTCGGAATCCTTGATTTCCCATTTCATGCAAAGGGCATGAAAACCATTTGTGAAATATAACACATCTTGTTACATTTCATTCTGCAACGTGGTCCACTTTATGTATTTGTCTTCATAGCTACTCACAAGATAATATTTTTCGTTGATGGTGTCCCAGAAA
Organism: Pinus albicaulis; assembly: GCA_034641835.2. Taxonomy (NCBI): domain Eukaryota; kingdom Viridiplantae; phylum Streptophyta; class Pinopsida; order Pinales; family Pinaceae; genus Pinus; species Pinus albicaulis. Next base: position 583,369,118 of record CM076584.1, read on the forward strand.
TAATTCTAGTGGGTGCAACTGAGAATAGTGAGGGTTACCCCTCGTCCTTTTTCTCACAGTAGGTTTCCCACTAGTACTTTACATCGGAGGTGACTTTCAAGAGTGAAAAAGAAATTTTTTCCAATTTGGAAAATTCATGAACTTAAAAATATCCTTCCAACAGATTTAACCATTTATCTACGACATATACATCTATCCGACCTTCAAATATGGGAATGTCAAAGTTGACCTATACCTTAAAAGGAGTGGTGCCTCCCGAGTGGTTTTCAAATGAATATGTGTTTTCTGTGGGTAGTATTAGAAAGATGTGTATCCATTATCACGTTCATATATTTCTTGATGGCCTCCTTAAGCAATATTTTGAAAGCAACTCCTTCTTCTTAATCTTTCTTTTCTTCTACCATTAGAGGTCATCAGGGTTTGCCACGTTGATCTTGCAAAGGTTCAACAAGATTGAGCCCTACTCCTTATACCCTGATCTTGTAGGGGAAATGCAAAGAAAAACTAAGACAGAGCAAACTATTCTGATACCACTGATTCAAACATACACAGGAACACAATAGAATACATAGATGAACATAAACACATAAGTGCATCAGAAATCAAACTTCATTTCATTAATATCAAAGAAGTTAAATATTGTTACATACATAATGGAAATAAACTAGCTTGGGAGATGGTAGCTTACCTCTGAGAAGATATTTTGTATTTTTCATTCTGAAAATAAGGAATTGTTGTACAAATTGAAGATCTAGGGAAGATCATATGCTCATTTAAACATGTTCACTAGGGGATAAGAAAACCAAAACTCGACAACTAAATACAACAACATACAAAGGGAAAAAAAAGATATGAGAACAATAGATTTAACATATCGATAATTTATATTTATGTTATTTCTAAATAAATTTAATATGTATATGGTACTAGGATTGTGCCCATTCAGATGGACACTCCACCCATCCTTAGGGACCAAACAAAGGCAAATGATTATGAAACAATGCAAATGAGATTATATAGTTGCTAGGAAAAGAAAGAGGAGAATTATAATTCAATGTTCAAATGGAATGTTAGAATTCAAAGGTCAGAGGCCAATCTAGTTAATGAAAATGATGCTTGGAGAAAAAATTAAAATGAACAAATAATAATCAATGCTAAATTTAAACTATTTTTCTTATTTGAATAACATAAAAAGTATGTGTATTTCTCGTGTCATTTTTTCTGGGGAAAGCAGTGAAATATATATATATATATATCTATATTATAGTCTTCATTTCATGTATGGGGTCTAACTGCTACGGTTGACCTCCTAGAATGTGAAGGAGGTGATACACTAGGTGGGATCTCGTATAGTAAGACGTTGAATAATATGGCTATGGAACTTGAAACTAATACATAAATCTCTTTAAATGTATTTTTTAAAATAATTTATTAATAGGCCACGAGGTCTTGGATAGATGGTGATTGGGGGCTCTGTTGAGGCACTCCTTGATGTGAATTCACTCGTTCAATTCCCCGCCCCAATATGTGATTATAAAAAAATGGCCATTGCTTTCCACTTAGATTTGAGGATCATGATAAGCCTTTCTAAATACAACTATTTAGAATGAAGCCACAAATGAGAGCATGGTGTAAGCTATTTTTCAAAAGATAGCATTGATTTCATGTGGAGCGCCTTCTTTCTCTTTGAATGTGGATCCCAATGGTCTTTCTTTTATCACCCAAAATTCACTAGTCTCTGCATGTTTCTCTTAAATGGTTTCTTGGAACAAATGAAAACAATCTCCTAGAGCGAAACAACCTCTAATGTTGCTTTTCTTAACTTGATTTGTGCTAATATACTAGCATTTTATTTCTTAAAAAATATTTATAATGAGAAGTGATTAAGTGATATCAATTCGATAATTACTTTACACACACACACACACACACATAATTAAAATTAAAGTAACTATTATAATTAAAATATCGATCAATTATCAAACGTAAAATTGAATTAATTCGATAAGAATAATAAGTGTCTTTAAAACAATGTTATAAATTTATCAGTTATAATAAATTGGGAATTGAACTTAAATAAGAAAATAAAGGCATTTTTTCCAACCCACCTAAATATATGTGCGTGTTTGAAAAATGTTGCATAAAATGAAATGTGAAGACATATGGTGAATAAAATGAAACACGAAGACATTCATGTAATAAATTTATAACATATTTATTAATTTATTAAAATGAGATATGAAGATGTGACAATTTTTTTACTTGTTTAATAATTTATTAATCTAGGAGATGGGGTTTAGGAGATTTAACTATTTTATTAAAAATAAATCTTCTTACTTTTAGAACAGTTAATAAATATGTGCGTGTTTGGAAAATGTTGCCTAAAATGAAATCTAAATATATATGGTTAATAAAATGAAATATGAATACATATATATGAAAATTTTATAACTTGTTTATTAATTTATTAAAATCAAATATGAAGACATGTATATGACAATTTTCTAACTTGTTTATTAATCTTAATTAATTTAGGAGATGTGGCTTGGGGGTTTTAACTATTTTATTTATAAAAAAAGAAACTTTAAAAAACGTTTTCTTAATCAAATTCATTTATTTTATTTGAATTTTGCTAGGTTATTTGAGCCTTGAGACAATTTTCATGTCTAACTTGTGGCTTGAGCAACCGAGACCTAGGGACCATCTAAGCCATCAAAATCACTTGGTGATCGCATTTGACCTGGGTCATGTGAGCCTTTAGCATGGTTTCATTTTTCCCAAATATTTTCGAACAAGTGACTTTTACACCACATAATTCCTTAACATAACACCCCATCACCATCTACTCTACATCCATGAACTCTTTTAACTTTTTTTTATTTAAAATAATTTTTATCATTTACATTCCATAAATATTAGTTATAAATAGATTTTTTTTATCATTTTGAATAATCCCCTTAACACTTTTTATCGAAATATAATTTATAGGAGTTAATAAATTTACATAACATCTATCATTAGATATCAAATTCAAACTAAGGGGTGGTGGGAGCAAGACGAGTACTGTGTTTCCCCGATGAACACGTTGAGATAAGGTATGCATGGGGACTAGGAGTGGAAAAGAACAAGAAATCTGAATTTCTAGACTTGTGAAAAGGATTAGACTTAAAAATATCCCTTGGAGTAAATAAAATTAAATCTAGACGAGACTTCCTATTAGTTATAAGAGTGTTCTCGTTCTCAAATGCTCATAAAATGATGCAAAGTCTTCTATTGTTGTAAGAATATGATATTAGTTAAAAAAAATTGAACAATTTGAGCTTTATCATATCCTCCAGATCCTTATGAAGACCACCAATGAGATAGCCAATTACGGCGTGAATTTGGGTGAAGGCAGGTGTGAGCTTGGTGGAAATGTCATAGGCCACCTTCCCATCCCATAAGAGAATGTTATCTTGTGGAGAATTTAATGCCCTTCTCGTATTTGTTGATGGAGTGATGATGCAGGTAAACATAAATGGAAGTCAAGACAGATGGGAAGTTGAATGCAAGCTATCAATGCATGATGTCCTCACATATCCCAAGACCATCACCACCCAAGGAATATATACAATAAATTAACTAAGCTCATGGACAAAATAAAGAATTTAATTCCCTTCTCATATTTGTTGATGGAGGGATTATGTCAGTAAACATAAATGAAAATAAGGATAGATGGTATGTGGAATGAAAGCTATCAATGTCCTCACATATCCCAAGACCATCACCTCACAAAGAATATATACAGGAAATTAACTAATCTCATGAACAAAATATAGAATTTTTTGTTTCAAGGAGGAACACGGATTGTATATTTTGTTGGTGAATTAATGGTGAAGTGATTCCTAAGGTCTCATTATCTAGATAATTAGATGCAAGGGTGGTTTGGAAGATCCATTGGACAACACACATATTTAATGGGCCTGCAAATTGAATATATCCAAAATATTGAGGAACAAGGCAAGGATAATGAGGAGTAGTAATGAATTCATGTTTTTTAGGGCATGCATACTCCTTCTGTATCATATTTCATAGAAATTTTGGAGCATCAGTTTGATATTATTGTGGGCTGGAAGGATACTACCATGGAATAAAAAGGGCATAGGATAACCAATCCCCTCGGGAGGACTTAAAACCCATTTGAAGAGGAACCCATATTTTTTGTTTAAAATTCTTCTGTTTTCCTTGGCTTTGTCCTTTATTTTGTGGTTTGGGGACACCTTTCCTTTGCTTCGGATTCGCAGATCTAAAGTCCCAATTCTTGTGTCTAAACTTATTCTTGATCTTTACAACATATCGATAGGTGACACCAAGGGAGGAGATATCCAGAAACTCCATTTTGTCCTCGATGTGCGTATGCAAACAATAATGGTACTTTAGTACCAAATGCCACTTGGAATCCTTGATTCCCCACTTCGTTTGAAGGGAATGAAAACTATTTGTGAACTCTAAAATATCTCGGTCCCTTTCGTGCCGCAACGTGGTCCACTTCTTTTATTTGTCTTCATTTCTACTCAGAAGATAATAATGCTCATTGATGGCATCCCAGAAAGAATTCTAGTGGGTACGACTGAGAACATTGAGGATTCCCCCTCATCCTTTTGCTCACAGTAGGTTTCCCACGAGTCCTTGACATGGGGGGTGACTTTCAAGAGAACAAAAGAAATCGTTTCCCGGATGGAAAAGTCATGAAATGAAAAATATCCTTCCAATAGATTTAACCATTTATCTACGACATATGCATTTGGTGCCTCTATAGTGGTTGTCGGATGAAGATGTGTCACCTGTGTGTAGTCGTCGAAGGATTTCTATCCATCATCATGTTCCTCTGTTTCTTGAGGGCCTCCTCGAGTAATATTTTGAAAGCTTCTCCTACTTATTCATCTTTCTTTTCTTCTGCCATGAGAGGTCATCAGGGTTTTCAATGCTGATCTTGCAATGGTTCAACAAGATCGAGCCCTAACTCCTTATACCCTAACCTCGTAGGGGACATGAAAATAAAAACTAAGAAAGAGTATACTATTCTGATACCACTGATCTGAACTTATGTAGGAAAATAATA
>CM076584.1:583376718-583716669 GCA_034641835.2 Pinus albicaulis
AAAAAAACCTTTAAAAATGTTTTCTTAATCAAATTCATTTATTTTAATTGAATTTTCCTAGGTTTTTTGAGCATTGAGACTATTTGCATGTCTAACTTATGGCTTGAGCAACCGTGACCTAGGGGAATCTAAGCCATCAAAATCACTTGGTGATTGGATATGACCTTGGTCACATGAGCTCTTAGCATGGCCACATTTTTCCCAAAGAGTTTTGAAAAAGTGACTATTACACCACATAATGCTTTAACATAACACCCCATCACCATCTAATATACATCCAAGGACTCTTTAGTTTTTTATTTTATTTAAAATATTTTTTATCATTTACATTCCATAAATATTAGTTATAAATAAAAAATATTTTATCATTTTGAATAATCCACTTAACACTTTTTATAGAAATAATATGTATAGGCGTTAATAAATTGACATAACATCTATCATTAGATATCAAATTCAAACTAAGGAGTGGTGGGAGAAAAACGAGTACTTTATTTCCCCAATGAACAAGTTGAGATAAGGTATGCATGGGGACTAGGAGTGGCAACTAACAATAAATCAAAATTTCTAGCCTTGTGGAAAGGATTGGACTTAGCAGTATCCCTTGGAGTAAATAAAATTAAAGCTAGATGGGGCTCCCTATCCGATATAAGAGTGTTTTCATCCTTCAATTCTCATAGAAATGATGCAATGTCTTCTATTGTTGTAATAATAGGATATTAGTTAAAAAATAATGAACAATTTGAGCTTTATCATATCCTCCACATCGTCAACATGACTACCAGCGTGATGGCCAGTTGCGGCGTGACTTTGGGCGAAGGCTGGTGTGAGCTCATTGGGAAGGTTATAGGCCACCTACCCATCCCATAAGAGAATGTTAGCCTGGGGAGAATTTAATGCCCTTCTTTTATCTGTTGATGGAGGGATGATGCACATAGACATAAATCGAAGTCATGACAGATGGGAAGTGGAATGAAATATATCAACGCATGATGTCCTCACATATCCCAAGACCATCACCTCACAAGGAGTATATATAGGAAATTAACTAAACTTGTGGGCAAAAAAGAGAATCCATCAATTCAGGGAGGAACAAGGATTGTATATTTTGTTGGCGAATTAATGGTGAAGAGATTCCCAATGTCTCATTATCCAGTGCATTTTTTGCAAGGGTGGTTTGGAAGATCCACTAGAAAACACAGATATTTAATGGGTCTTCTTATTGAATATATCCAAACGATCATGGCACAAGGTGAGGAGAATGAGAAGTAGTAAGGAATTGGTGTTTAGAATGAATATATCCTTCTATATCATATGTCATAGAAATTTTGGAGCATCGGTTTGATATTATTGTGGGCTAGAAGGATACTCCCATGGAAGAAAAAAAGGCATAAGATAACCAATCCCCTCTGGAGCACTTAACTCGTTGGAAGAGAAACCCATATTTTTTGTTTAAAATTCTTTTTTTTCCTTGGTTTTGTCCTTTTCTCTACAGTTTGGGGGTGTCTTTCCCTTTCTTTGAATTCACAGATCTAAAGTCACAATTATTATGTCTAAAATTATGCTTGATCTTTACAACATATCGATAGGAGACATCAAGCGAGGAGATGTCCAAGAACTCAATTTCATCCTAGATGTGCTTATGCAAAAGACGATGGTACTTTAGTACCTAATTCCACTCGAAATACTTGATTCCCCACTTCGTGCGAAGGGCATGAAAACCATTTGTGAAATCTAACACATATTGGTCCCTTCCATGCCACAATGTGGTCCACTTTATGTATTTGTCTTCATAGCTTCTCACGAGATAATATTTTTCATTCATGGAATCCCAGAAATAATTATAGTGGGCGTGGCTAAGAACAATGAGGGTTTCCCCTCATCCTTTTTCTCACAGTAGGTTTTCCACTAGTCCTTGACATGGGGGGTGACTTTCAAGAGTGCAAAAGAAATCGTTTCCCAGTTGGAAAATTCATGAACTAAAAAATATCCTTCCAACAGATTGAACAATTTATCTATGACATCTGCATCTATCTAACCTTTAAATATGGAAATGTCAAAGTTGACCTGTACCTTAAAAGGAGTGGCACCTCCAAAGTGGTTGTCAGATGAAGATGTTTCACCTGTGGGTAATTTTCGAAGGATTTGTATCCATCATCACGTTCCTCTATTTCTTGAGGGATTCCTCAACAAATATTTTAAAAGCATCTCTTGCTTCTTCATATTTCCTTTATTCCGCCATGAAAGGTCATCTGGTGTCATTGAAAACCAGTTCCCCACTAACAATCCACTGGAAAAACTAGTCAAAGAATCTGAAATCCAACCTTGGATGGAATTTCACTCAGTCTATTCAACCTCTAAAAACAACAAGGCTGTAGAGTTTGGCCCATCTAGATCTCTAAAAAATCAACTCAAATCTCTTAGATGAATAAGAAAAGCATCTCTGCCATCTTTTAAAAGAAACCTAGATGCATTTTCTTGTGAATAAAAGAACATGAAAGGGGTGCATCCTTCAGTAATTCAGACATCATATTTACATTAAAGAAGGATGCAAGCCTATTTGACAACCCCAAAGAAGGATGAACCCAGCTGTAAAGGACATATTCAAGGAATAACTACAGAAAATTTTGGATGAAAGTTTCATTTATCCTGTATTAGACAGTGAGTGAGTATCTACTCTTGTCCTAGTCCTGAAGAAGAATGGAAAATGGTAAATCTATGTTTATTATCTGGAACTTTAAAAAGCCACCAAGAAGGACCATTTTCCTTTTCCCTTTATAGACCAAGTCGTGGATGGCCTTGCATGAAATAAGTTATTTTTCTTCTTATATGGGTTTAGTGGGTATAACCAGATCCAAATCAGCCCTGAAGACCAGGATAAGACTGCTTTCACCTGCCCTTAGGGTACCTTCCCTTATAGAGTCCTACCCTTTAGGTTGTGAAATGTCCCTACTACCTTCCAAAGAGCTGTCTTGAGCATTTTCTTTGAGCTATTCCATGACTCCGTTGAAATCCACATGGATTATTTCACACCATACGGGTATGACTTCTAGGAAGTTCTATCGAATTTGGGAAAAGTGTTGAGAAGTTGCATTGAGATGCATCTCTCCCTAAGCCCATAAAAGTGTGAGATCCTGAAAAGAGAAAGAGTTGTATTGGACTCATTAAAGGAAAGTTAACTACTGCCCCCATTCTTCAAGGTCTAAATTGGACTCTGTCTTTCCACATCCACACAGATACATCCAACAAAGCTGTGGGGGCGACATTAGGGAAGTTAGAAGACAAATTACCTTAGGCAATATATTTCATCAATAAGAACGTGTCTAAATCCGAACTCAATTATATTGTCACAGAGAAGGAGATGTTAGCCTTTTTCCATGCTTTAAATAAATTTAGACATTATGTCACTGGGTATCAGACCTTTGTACACACTAACCATGCAACCATCAAATATTCAATGATCAAACCAGATGCTAATTCTAGGATAATTAGATGGTTATTACTTTTACAACAATTTGACCTAACCATTGTTGATAAAACTGGAAAGGAGAATGTTGTTGCAGATTTTTTATCTAGGTTAGCTCTATCTGCATATGAAGAAGGAATGGTGGATGACTAGCTTCCAGATGAACATCTCTTTTCTATATCAACACTCTCACCATGGTTCGTTGACATAGAAAACTAATTTGTTGCAGGAAATTTCCCTCCTAGTCTCTCATTCAAGGAGAAAAGAAAGATCATCATAAAAAGTGTCGCTTTCACATGGATTGGGGGGAATATCTTCAAGTTAGGCCCTGAACAAATTCTTAGAAGATGTGTGAGTGAGGAAGGTGTTTTTTATATCCTCTCTACATGTCACGATAGCCCTTGTGGAGGCCACTTTGCTACAAAAAGGACTACCTTCAAAGTTTTGCAGGCATGATACTATTGGCCTACCCTTCACCAGGATTCCAGAAGATAAACTAGCAGGTGTGACTAGTGCCAAAGGATGGGGAAATCTACACAAAGGGATGAGATTCCTTTGCACCCTTAGGTGGCTCTTAAGCAATTTGAAAAATGGGGCATGGAATTCATTGGGCCTATTGATCCACCATATGGATATAAAAAGTATATCATAGTTTGAACTAACTACCTCACAAAGTGGGCTAAAACAAAATATGTGAAGGTAGCAACTGAGGAGAATGTAGCAGAATTTCTAAGGGAGAATGTGTTTTACAAATTTGGATGCTGTAGAGAATTAGTTACTGATCAGGGGGCACAATTCACTTCTCATCTCATTTAGAATATTCTGAAGAGGCACAAGATAAAGCATAAGACTTCTACTACCTACCACCCTCAAGTGAATGACCAAGTGGAATTTAATAACAGAGCCTTGGATAGTATCCTCACCAAGGTTGTGAGAATTAGTAGGAAACATTGGGTGGAAATATTGGTAGAAGCTACTTGAGCCTACAACACTACTTGGAAAACAACAATAGGATTCACTCCTTATGACCTGGTCTATGGTGCTGATCATAATCAGCGATCTATAAAATTTTCACACGAAATTTGGCTTAAACCTCTAAAATCCCCTCTTTCAGCTTTAAAGGACTCATTTTTGTGCCTGCCATTGCCCTTCCTGCCCCCAAGTTACATTATAAAAGGCCACAGATCGTAAATCCGAAAATCTATTAGGCCTAGCCCCTTTGGCCAAGCCTCCGCTCTTTTCCTCCACGTAACCCAGTGCTGGAACCAGGCGCAAAAACACTAGGTGCTCATCGCATATTAATATCGGGCGCGCCCTCGGCCATTGATCTGTACAGATCAAATGGCATTCGCAATCCTCCATTCATCGCCCAAACCACATCTCAACCATCCAATCAAACTGTGAAATCAATGGTCCACAGTCCGCCTGTCCTAGTGGTCCCCACGCCCGCTCCCATTGCAAAAACCGGGTGGCATGTATCGCACCGCCTTTCGGCAGTGAGCGGTAATTCTTGTTGGGCCAGCGATTCCATACACTGTTTTCCACGCGTCCCAGCGTACGGTTCCAAAACCACCATTCATTGCACGCTATTGTTCAGCAAAATATGCGCAGCGATATCACTGTCAGTCGTCGGATTTGGAGACCTTCATCGAACGGTCGTCGCGCATCGAAGCTGCACGAGTTTTAACCCATGACAAATGCACCCCCTGGCCCACTGTCTATCGCCTCCGACGGCTTTTCAACCGTCGATCTCCTCCCGAGATCGGATAGTCAAGATTTCATCATCCCCGCCATTGATCGGTCCCACTGTGAGTATTCCACGTTGTCCATTTCCCACTGCCTTAGTATCGCGCCACCTATCCTCAAGTTGTTCCCCATGTGCTCTCCATCACCCCGGACCTATATTTGGCTCATTCCTTCATTTCTTTCGTATTTTCACGATCATTTTCACATTCCACTCTCTTTCTCCATGGTCATTCCACACTGTTACGTTGCATTTCCTACCATCGCCCTACATTTTCCACCAGCGCACCATGCAGCGCTATCATTTCTCATTATGCCCCATCGCATTCACCTTCCCGTGCATGCTTTTCTTTAACAAGTTTGTGGATTTTGCAGGGATACAGCGGCAGAAAGTTGCCATAATTCACAGCCTTTGTTTCAGAAGTCGAGAACGCATCAAAGGACCATCTTTCAGAGGAAGAATTTATGAGGGAAATATGGGAAGCTGTTATGACACGGCTTTCATTAAAGAAGCAGGGGTGAAAATCTGTCAAACCCCCTAGAGTTATTAAAATACGCAGATTTTGTAGATGGAAACATTAATGGAGCAAATAGAGAATATCAGTGAGAGATAGGGAATTGAAAAAATATAATTGAAGATTTTAGGGCTTTGATCTAACCTATTGAAGGTGCAGTACCAGATTGAAGATCCTGCAAATCACTCCAAATATTTGTGCACAAAAAACAATACCCTCCAAGTTTTATTTCAGCAGGAGTTTTCTCTCCAAGAAAGTACCGGATGTCCATGTGATTTTAATTCTATACCGTGCTCCTGAAGATATTTTTACCCAGTGCATTTACTTTAGAAATTAGGCAGCAGAGTACATACAGCACTACAGAGCCGTCAAGCAGTATGGGCGGGCTCTTTTTCACCATTTTGTTTTAATGAGAAAATTAAATGTTCATCACCTACTCCCTTATGGAGCTTTCCTTCCCTCCTATAAAGCTCCCAAAGAACAAATGATTTAGGGGTTCCAGATTTTATCAGAAAATTATGCAGTGAAAGGCTTTTTGTATACATTTTGTAGAAATTTTGTATGAAGGCTCAGAGCCCATAGGGTCTCAGTGAGGAGGAGTTCTATTTGTCAAAGAGGATTATGGTCTTTGGTATTTCACAGTCTGTAACTTTCTCTTATGTGTTATTTTAATATATCATTTCATTTCATCCATCCTTTCTTGTATCATGTTTTGGAATGTGAGTGGCTCACTGATTTTTGGTATGGATTCATCCTAGTTGATGCCCATGCTCGGATCAGTCAAGCGCTTTAAATATGACTCATGCATGATATTCTGTTCCATTATTCAGCTAACCATACTTCTGCTATATTAGTTTCTTTGGGAGGGTGCTTTTAAAATGCTATTATCATGTATGGATTCTTAGATTGGTAAGCCCATGCATGGTGGTATTGTATATCTGGGTATCAACTCAATGTTAACTAATATTTTCTCAATATTTCTTTCACTACATACACCTTCTGATAATTTATGTGTGTGAAGTATTTCTGAATCAACCCGCTTTGCAGTAAACTGTCTCTGAATTTTCTGATGCTTTGTATTAGAGTTTTACACCTTGCCTCTGCAGTATTTCTTTTCCTGTATCAGTTTCTGAGATTTTGGTCCCATTCTAGTTTATTTCCTTGTTTACAGGAGATAGCATGTGAGCTGAAGTTGACAACCTCATACATTATATTATACGCTCCTTGCTATGCTAAGATGTCCTAGGCACTGGTCTATCACAACTCTAGGCTGTCTCTAGGAGCGACAACATCTTTCTGGCGCCATTGCTAGGGATCGAAGTTGAGAAAATTAAAATCCCTGGGCGTTGAAAAAATCTAATTCACTCTTCAAGTAGGTGATTATGGAGAGGTGAGAGTTGTAGATCCCTCACCTTGGCGACTCCATGTTTGTGTATTTGATAAATCTATTTTCAGTCCTGGCTCCTCGTAAGCCACACCTGAGGTTAGATACGTCTAAGCCCAAGACACCTTCAGCGTCTGACCCTGGAAAGATCATACATAGAAGAAATTGGAGGGAAAGAAAATAAGTCCATTCGAAGATCCCCGAATTCTCTCATGAAGACTATCCATCCTCTTCCTCTCAAGAAGTCTAAGTAGAAAATCCCTACTACACTGAGGAAAATCCTTATTATTATTATTCAGATAGTCCACCCCGAGAGGTATTAGAAATAAAAATAGTCTTCATCTTACTCCTGAGGTTGAAGAGGTTAAGGAAGTAACCGAAGTATCTATTGTTAACAAACCTTTGTTCCCTCAACCCCTCAAGCTGCAGTTGAGTATATTCCTATTATTATTCATACTACACTTCCACCTCCTCCTCCTCCTCTTACTTATCAAATTATTGCACTACCTCTACCTCCTCCAATGGCCAATGTTCCGGCCTTCTTGATGAATAAATATTCTCCCCTGGCATTACCCGAAGTGTTGAATGATATGCCCCAGGATTATCTAAAGATCTTGCCCAGATTTAATGAGGAAAATGAGATTGATGCTCAAAAACATCTTGAGACTTTTTTCTCCTTTGCAGAGAACTTTAATGTTGAACATTTGGATGTGGTCTTAAGACTTTTTGTGCAATCTCTAGATGGTGAAGCTCGAAAATGGTTTAAGACATTGGTTGGTCGTTCTATTACCACTTGGGATAACATGGAAGACACTTTTCTCAAGAAATGGGGAGAGAAGAAAGATCATGGAAATTGTCTCATTGAGTTCAATACACTAAAGAAAATACACAATGAAGGAGTGTCAGAATTTATCAAGAGATTTAATAAATTGTATCTGAGTCTCCCTGCTGATATGAAACCCCATCAAACTGCTGCTAAAGTTGTTTTCGTAGTAGCCTTTGATTCAGAATTTGGTTTCTCTCTCAGAGAAAGAAAGCCTGCTACTATGGATGATGCTCAGGCAGATTCACTAGAGTTGGAAGCAAACTTTTCCTCCACTGGTAAATCAAAAGGAAAATCTAAACAAGATGCTAGGAGAAGGGGCAAAGAAGAGGTGTCTACTTCTAGCCAAGACAGAGACTCCAGTACTAGCATAATTGAAGAAATGAAAAAAAAGATCAACAACCTTACTAATAAGTTGGGTAAGCTTGAATTGGAGGCTAAGAATTCAGCTTTTAGGAATTTCCAGAATGCTCCAAACAGAGGTTACAATCCTCAGTATAGGAAACCACCCTTGCAAATATTGCCAAGGGAAGAAAAGGAGCAATAGGATCAAGTGCCACACCCATTGTACCTGGAAGGTCCAGTAGATGATCCTACTGAGGACACTGCCTATGGACTGGAGGATGCAAATCTTGCATTTTCAAATAGTGATAGAGAAGAATTCCCTTTGCAAGGGAATGATGAAGCTGGGTGCTCATTGCAAGAAGAACAAAAGACCAGAGACACAGATGAAGCAGAATTTGATCATTATTGTAAACAATTTTATGATCTCATGCAAGCACATTTCAATAGAAGATATGATCTCAGATCTTATAGGAAGAGGACTCGTACCCAAGAGCAAGAAGAAGAGCTACCCCAGAAGGAAGCACTTGCTTAGAAGGAGGCTACAATGCAGAAAGTCGGAGACAAAGGTAAGAGCCCTCTAAACAAACCCTTGCAATCTAATGATCAAATTCCTTCTGCTCCAAAAGTAGTCATTCCTCCTAATACCAAGTCTGTGTCTAAATAAGTCAAGCCCCCAATTGAAAATAAAGAGTCAAAAGAGGTTGTGATAGAGAAATCCCCCCCAGTTTTTAGTTTGCAAAAGGAACTTGAAAAATTCAAAATCCCAGTTCCCTTGACTGAAATGTTGAAGCAACCAGCGTACCAAGCTCAAGTCACCTCATTTATGCTCCCTCCAGAAGCACCAATCATCCCAGATGTTCTCAACCTTCAAGAATAAAGACCCATGGTTGTCTTTGGTCCACATGTTGAGGAATTAGATGCTTCTACTCCTCCCTTTTATGTGTCTCTAGTAACTCATGACCTGCTATTACATAATTTTTTGTTATATTCTAAAGCTTCCCATAATCTAATACCTTTGTCAGTCATGGAACAACTAGGATTACAAATCACTCGTCCATATAAGGATCTCTATTCATTTGATTCCAAAAGAGTTAAATGATTGGGGATGATCAAGGATTTGGTGGTCAATTTGGCCCAAATCCCAGCAAAAAGTGTGGTGATCGACATTGTGGTGGCAGACATCCCAGCTCACTTTGGCATGTTATTGTCAAGGTCCTGGGGAGAAAAAATTGGTGGGTCACTCAGGATGGACTTAACATATGCCACTATCCCAATTTTTGGTGGCTAGGAGAGTAGACTGTATAGGGAGACCAGATTTGTCAAGATGGTTACTAAGGCTGACAACTCTATAAACTCACCAATCTACAGTAAGGAAGGAGATTTCTCATGCTTGATGCTGGAAGAATATCAAGATTATGCTCATGAACCATCCTTCTATCAGATCAAGACTGAGCAGCCCTTAGTGAGCCATGAAGCAAAAATCTGGACTCTTAATTTTGATGGAGAAAATTCAAAACAAGGTAATGGAGCTGGAGTGCTATTGATTTCTCCTACAGGAAAATGGATCCCACTATCTTTCAAACTATAATATGAAGCCACCAATAATGTGGTTGAATATGAAGCACTTATGTTGGGATTACAGACAGCCAGGAGCATGGGTATACAAATTTTAAAAGTTCTGGGAGATTCAGAACTGGTGGTTAGGAAAGTCAAGAATCAGTGTCAGACCAAACATCCTAGGCTAAGGGCTTATAGGAATAAAGTTTTGGACATGGTAGAAAACTTCTTCTTGGCATTCAATATCCAGTTCATGTCTCGATAATAGAATAGGATGGCTGATTCCCTTGCTGTAGCTGCTAGTACATTTCACCCACCTCAAAACCCACTCTTAAGATATGAAATTGAGGTGCGTTACTGACCATCAATCCCAGATAACATCAAGCACTAGCAGGTATTTGAGGATGAAGAACAGATGAAGATATTCCTAGAAATAGTAGGATAATTCTCCAATATGGAGATTGATGTTGATGAAGAAGAGGAAGAGACCGAGGACATTTCAAAAAGAAATTGGGAGGAGAAAATGGCAAGAAATAAAATGTTGCAGTTGAAGCGAAACATTATACCTAGAGGGCTGGTGCCTCTAGAAATATTATTTGATAAGAATGATGTCCCACTGCAGCCAAGCAAAGTGGTAGAAGAGAATCAGGTAGAAGACCTGAATTTGGGTACTGAGGCTGACCCCAAAATTGTAAAACTGTCTAGAAAGATCCCTGGAGAATATAAAAAGCTATATCAGAAATTGTTTCAGTCTTACAAAGATGTGTATGCATGGTCCTATCAGGACTTGAAAACTTTTGATATCAGTATTATGCAGCACAAAATTCCACTGAAGGAAGATGCAAAGCCCCATAAGCAGAAGCTCAGACAAATCAACCCCCTGCTGCTGCCGTCTATTGAGAAGGAGATTAAGAAAATGTTGAAGGCCAAAATAATTGTACCTTTGAGGTACTCTGAATGGGTGGCAAACCTTGTCCCTGTACGCAAGAAGAATGGAGAAATAAGGCTGTGTGTGGATTTCCGAAATTTAAACAAAGCATCCTTAAAGGATAATTATCCCCTGCCTAAAATGGATCACATCCTACAGAAAGTGGTTGGAGCTTCCAGGATGTCAATGATGGATGGATTCTCTAGTTATAACCAGGTGGCTGTACTTCCAGAGGATGAAAATAAGACTGCTTTCACCACACCATGGGATACATTTATGTATGCCAGGATGCCTTTTGGATTGATTAATGCAGGGGCCACTTTTCAGAGGGCGATGGATATTGATTTTGTTGGGGAGAAAGATAAATTCCTGGTGGTCTATCTCGATGATATCACTGTATTTTCCAAGAATGATGCTGAGCACATTGAACATCTGCTATAGGGTAAACTGCTTGGGTGGTTGGTTTTCATATATCCCTCTCAGGGCTTTCCGGTGCCCGAGGCAGACAGTAAGATTAGCTATGTTGTTCACAAAGATGGCATGAGCATGTTCATATTAGCTTGAAATGACTTGAAGGAATACAATAGAGAATTACCTCTTTGACAGCTTTAGAATCCTTTGGAGAGCGCTACGCAGCAAAGCAAGAGTCCTTCTTCACTGGCTCCAAATCTGAGTCCTGCAATCAGTCAAAGCACCCGCGTAATTTCTAATATAACAAGTATTCTATCAATTAAATCAATAATAAACATCTAGATTATACACATCTGAGCCATTCATATCATACTAAGAAAATATTGAAGCAAAAATATAACATTAAGCATCGAATGGACAAAACGAAAATAGTTCTATTGATTTTGAAAGAAGGAGGATTACAACCATCGGTTGTACCAAGCCCTCCTCAATCTCCCAATATCTCTTCTCTATCAAGTGAAGAAGTCCAAGCCAACAAGCTCTCTAGGAGCCTCTTTGACTCTTGGCCTTCACAATGTCACACTATTCTCTATTCCACAAGTATACAAGAACTTTTGTGCAATCCTTCGACCTTCAATTAAGAGCTTTCAGCTCCTTCTTATAGGAGAGGGAGAAGGCCATTGTTGCCCTTCTCTTTCCACTAGTTTGGAATGGAAAAGGCTTAGATGTTTCCTTGATCTCTATGCTTTTGCCTCTCTTCGAGTTCAGTCTTCTATGGCAATGACCAATAATGAACTGGTGCTTCTGCAGTTTCCTTTGTGCACTGACTCCTTTGTGAGGGAAAGTCGGAGATTCAAATCTTTCTCCGCGCTCTTTTCCCAATTCAAACTTAAAACATGGGTAACGCGTCCCTCCAGTGTAAACAGAGCGTTGCCCTAGCCACTAACGCGGCCAATGTATTGCTTGCCTGCGTTATAACGCTCTTGTTATGTTCTATATATGCGTTACCCTGGCAGAAATAGGTTTAATTTAGGTCTTTGTACTTCTTCCATATTTGTCTTCCCCTCTGAGCTGATGAGGAGGTATTTTGACCTGTAACAGATGCCCCCTAAAGTGTGAGGTCAGAGACGAAGATGATGGCCGAAATACTTTCTAATTTGTAGAGAGAGAGAGATTGAAAGACTGAGGAAAACCTGAAACAACAACATATGTCAGAAAATATAGTATTTTCCTAGAGTCGGGCATGTCCCATGCTCAGTAGCTTTAAACAAAATGATTTCTCTAGAATAGAGATATGAAGAATCTGTCCACCAATAGGCACAATGTGGAAGTGTCTATCATAACAGGATCAGGCTGAAGAAGCTGTCTCCATAAACAATATCGCAGCTTGGGGAAGGGAACACAACTTTAATGGTGTAGCCTTTGCCCCAAGGTCTTGACTGCCGATTCACTTAAACTGCATATTTCTCAACATGTGAATGAGGGAGTTGTCGTCGAACATGTGAGAAATCGTCTGATTACCAGTCAATAATGAAAACTGTTAACAGACGCGAAGGTGGCCACCGATAATGATGGTGGTCCCTAAGATGCCCAGTACAATCTAGTGAGTGTGAATAAAGGGAGTTGAAGTCGAACACTCGTAGAATCATTCGACCAAGAGCCAATGATGAAGACCCTTGATCAAACACAAGACTACCGCCCTCCTTAGATCGACTAAGTATCCTGGCATCGAGTACTTATCTGGATCAACTTCCTAGATAAGATGTTGAAGTCGATAGGAAGTGATCTGTTGACAGGTAGGCACTGACGCGTCCTACATCAGTCAACACGAAACAGAAACCAACTGATTTTGTTTATGATTTGAGATAAGGAAGAGTAAATGAACGCTCGTATGACAATTTCAAAAGATAATGAATCTGCTTAATATACGATAGAGACAGATTCATGAACAATAGAAGGCACTTTAGCAGGGTACTAGGTAGCTGAAGCTTGATGAACACCAAAGAGTGTGTTAGGATTTTACCGATGCAGGGACACTGGGAGATGAAGGCTAATACTCATAGATGGTAGGGTTCGACTAACTGTGAAAGAGTTCTCTGGGAAGTGCCATGTTCAAGAATTTTGCTGCCAAATCGACCTTTTCTGAAATGTAACAGAGGTAGTTTCCATTTTGTCCAAAATTTTCCGTCCGATTGCTTAACGAGTTCAGACGAGCAAACCTTTTCGTTGAATTTTTTCATGTTTAGAGAGTCCGGCACCCCCAGAAAGACAACCCGTGCCCCATCCGATTAGGTTTAACGTATCTTGCGAGCAAAACCTTGGGAATTTTTCATGTTTAGGGAGTCTGAAAAATGTCAGGAAAGACAACTCTGTGCCCCATCTGATTAGATTTAACGAGTCCAGATGAGCAAACTCGGTGAATTTTTCATGTTTAGAGAGTCTGAAAAAATGTCATAAAAGACAACTCCATGTCCTGTCTGATTAGGTTTAACGAGTCCAGACGAGTAAACTTGGTGGATTTTTCATGTTTAGAGAGTCTGAAAAATGTCGTAAAAGACGACTCCATTGGGGTACCTTTGTCATGTCTTGATAATCGGGCACGGAAAAGGGGTAATAGTAAGCCCGAAATAGTTCATTTTCCGTAAGTTAGTCCATGGAATCCGGAAAAGTGAGAAATCTATGTTCAATGGACGTCTACCTCATTTTGTTATGAGTACGAGGAGACGAAGTAAACTCAATATTCTTTGTGAAATTTTAACGAGTCCAACAAAGAAAACTCGGTACCTCCGTGAAATTTTAACGAGTCACGCGGAGAAAACTCAATTTACTTTTTCTGTTTAAAGAGCTTTGAAAAAGAGGAAAAGAATGGCTCCTTGTTCTTTGTCTCAATAGTTTAACGAGCCTGACAAAGGTGACTCGGGATTTTTTCGGTTTTATGAGCGAGAAAAATATTCCTAAAAAGAATGCTCAGTACTTCTCCATAGTTTTAACGAGCCTGAAGAAGAAAACTCTAGGTTTTTCGGATTAACGAGCAAGAAAAGACCAAAAAGAACGCTCGATGCCAACTTCGTGTAAGTTTAACGAGCCCGAAGAAGAGAACTCGAGGTTTTTCGGATTAACGAGCAAGAAAAATACCATAAAAAGAACGCTCGATAAAACATGAGTGTGTCTGCTCATAAATCTTGATCCCTTATTAGAATCATCAGTACCAAATCTCAAGAGTTGCGACATGTGTACAGCGAGGAATCACGACTTTTCCGACTGACTTAAAAGAGTCATGCCCCAGAATTTGCTATAAGAAGGTCAGAAGACATTCATTTTCACTGTTTTGAGTGCTGTGAAGAAGCTCTGGAGTGGAAAAGGGGTGAAAATTTCAGCTGACGATTACGGTCAATCCGGGCAACAGTATTCTATTCCACGAGATATATGTAAGAGCTAGAACCTCCTGTTATCATTTAATTGCCAATTTTTTAGTTTTTGCTGGTTCAAAATTAGGAAATTTTGAGGCCCTAGAAAAATATTTGCGCCTAACGCGGGTCAGGAGTACAACAGCCGCGTTAAACGCATAACCCGTGAGGGAAGTACGCGTTAGAACGCTCTGTTTTGTATTATCTCCCGCGTTAGGCGCAACATGATTTCTAACAATTCAATTTTTCTATTTTTGAAGTGGTCCAGGCAAATTTTAATCGGTTGGAAATGTTTCATTTGCGGGTGTTCAGCTGTTAATCATGAGTATCTGGCGAGAGAGAGAGCATGAGCTGGAAGAACGAGAGATGGTGACGGATGCGGCAAGTTTAATGGCTCTCCGGAGGTGCGGATTGCTTAAGTATGCCCGTTTAGAACTGATGAGGGGTCAAGAGGACCTCCTGAGGTGGCTGATCCAGCAGTGGGACGAACGGCATCATGTCTTTTGAATTGGTGGCAACGAGCTCGCCATCGAAAAAGATGATGTTTACTTTTTGACCGGCTTGTCATGTCGTGGGGCGAGGCCCAACTTGACGGGGTCCAGAGCTGACCCTCGTTCTACTACTGATTTGATCCATGCGCACTGCATACGTGGCACCCAGGCTGTGAGTAACCGGATACCTATTGCACAGGTGACTTTGAGACCCTTGCGGTCTATTCTATGGATGATTGTTCGCTTGGCAGGCACCAAGAGTCAGCATGTGGCTACCAAGGCCTAGATGCTCCTAGCCTTGGATTGTATGCAGCCTCAGGTTTTCGACTGGTGTGATGGTGTAGTCCGTCGGGTCCGAGCAGAGCTTACTGCATGCAAGACCCGTACTCAAAGAGAATTTGGGTACGGAACACTGATTTTTTCTTTCATACTGAAGCGGATACCACTGATGAGGCCCAGGATCCCAACAGCGCCATTGGGTCCATGCGAGCCGAGGCAGGCTCGGTGGGCCGCTTTGCTTCCACGGACTGGAGAGGGTCCTGTCCGTCACTGTTTCGATGAGGGATTTTTTGATTGGCTGGACTCTCAGATCATCATGATTGAGGATTATCCCTATGCAGGGATGAACTTCACAGGCGATCCCGAGCTATTCTTGCCCCCTGGCACCCAGTGGGGGCCCGATGGTAAGAAAAAATGATCAGTGGTTTTCAAAGAAGTTTTTTGTTTTTTAGCTTTTGAATGTTTATGTAATTTTTTTTTTATTTTTTTTTTTAGAAAGGGGTGAAAATTTAGTTTTGACATGAAATGTTTGCTTGCTTGACATAGATGTGGCACCTGTCCGTCCAGCTGGGGCCCCTCGCTATGCACGGCGAGGATTGCAGCTACCCGGGGCTGGCGCACCTGTAGAGGATGCAGAAGCCGGCGACGACGATGATACCCAAATTTTACATGAACTCTCCAGGAATTTGGAGGGTCTGAGCATGGGTATACCACCGCTTCCTATGCGGGAGGTGCCAGTTCGTCTGCAGCGGCATACTGTGGGTGTGCCAGAGAGATACCTAGTTCCTCTGAGGAGGATAGCTAGAGCAGTTGTATGCTATTATGAGCATCAGGCTTAGCTGGTGGAGTAGATGTATTAGTGTCAGAGCATGGCTTAGTGTAGCCAAATTTTGTAAAACACCCCAAGTTTTGGGAGATTTTCTTTTTGATGTTTTCTGTGTACTGGACATGACATATATCTATATATATATCTATATTTTTTGGTGATTTTGTGTTTTTAAATTTTTATGCATTTTTTGATGTGATAAAAATATATGTACTCATGAGTAAATCTTTTACAATAAATGTGACAAATGCCAATCTAACACATAATTTTCCAAAGAATCATCTAATGCATTAAATTCCCTAGGAATGTGCTCAAATGTGATTTTTTGAAATTGACGTTCTAAAAGTCACACTCGTAAAAAATAACGTAACAACACAGGGTGGCGGACGCGGTAATGATTGTTTAGCTGCATAATGATGAGTTGGGAATCTAACCTGACCACTAAATCGGAGATGTCACGAGATGCCGCTTCCGTGAGGAGTTGGATCACTGACATGTAATCGGCAACATTGTTGGTGGCGTTACCCAGGAAGATCCCCCCGGAACCAAGGAGGTCCGACTCTGGAGTATAGAGAACCCAAGCAGCTGAAGCAATGTGTCTAGTGTGACGACTAGCACCGTCTGCATACCCGACGTATGATAACGAATGTGATGACATCTGTGCGAAAGAAAAAGATTACATGAGAAAAACACCTTAAACCAAACAAATAATCCAGAAGCATCAAAATAAAAATAGGAAAAACTTATATACATAAAATTACAAAGCATATGCCTAGTGTGAAACTAGGCAAAATACTTCTTCAGATAGAGCCCGTTGCGGGGCTCCTCGAGTGGAATTCCATTACAGTCTTGTAGTTCGTAAGCTCCTTTTGAGAGGGCTTTAGTAACGATGTAAGGACCGAGCCACAATGGTTGGAGTGTTCCTGCCCCCAAGAGGTCGTGTTTTTTATCATAAAGTAGAACAAGATCGCCCTCTTGGAAAGAACGAGGCTTGACAGATTTGTTGTATTGAGCTTTAACTCGGCGCTGGTGAGATTTGAGTGCTAGTGTAGCATCTCGACGAGTTTCGTCCAAATTATCGAGCAAGAGCAAGCGCTCTTCTGTGGCGGTGGTGCTAGGCAGGAGTTCAACCGCTAGTTTAAGCGATGGGATTTCACACTCAATCGGAAGTACTGCCTGCAGGCCGAAAGCAAGTTGGAAAGGTGTGAAGCATGTGGCAGTTTTAACTGACATTTGGTATTCCCATAACGCAGAATATAACTTTCGATGCCATGTGGTTTTATGGTTTCCGACCAATCGACGAATCATGGTTTTGAGAATGCCATTTACGGCTTCTACTTGACCATTAGCTTGAGGATAATAAGATGAAGATTGATCTTGTCGGAAACCTAGCATGGATGTTAATTCGGTCATCATATGATTTTGAAAGTGAGATCCATGATCTGTGACAATTGATAGGGGTACGCCGAACCGACAGATAACCTGATTAAACAGGAAGAGAGCGGCGGTTTCGCCATCGGCCTTAAAAGTGGGAAGGGCTTCAGCCCATTTCATAAAATAATCGACCTCAACCACGATGTAGTTGTGTCCGTTTTCCGAAGCGGGATTGCAGGTGACGAAGTCAATTCCCCATTTAGCGAAAGGACTGACGGAGATAACCGGGTGAAGGGGAGCAGGATGTGCGCGCATTTTCTTTGTGAAAATTTGACATGGATGGCATTTTTGGACTGCTGCAATGCAATCTTTAAACAAAGTGGGCCACCAGTAACCAGCGCGCAAGATTTTTGGGGCAGTAGCTATGCCCGAAAGATCACCACCACATGCTCCTGCATGACAGTCATTCAAAACGCGTTCTGCCTCATCGATAGTGAGACAACGTCGGAGAATAGTATCAACACCACGACGATATAGTGTATCGTTTAGCACAAGGTAGTGCTTTGTTTGGTGGCGGATACAATGACGGTCATCAGACGTGAGAGCTGGGCGGAAGCGTTGAGTTTGTAGGTAGACTAAGATGTCTCCATACCAGGGGTCCAAAGAGTCGACCAAGTAGATAGATTCATTAGGGAATGGATCATGATCTACCTCTGCCGGGTCAATTCTAGGAAGGTCCGATAGTAATTCGGCGAAGACCAGGGATTTCTTTTCTTTGGCAGCCATGAACACCAAATCAAATTGTTGGAGGATGACGATCCATTTGGAATATTTCCCTCCAATAATTTGTCTAGACAAGATATGTCGCATGGGATTCTCCAAAGCAATCACCGTAGTCTGTCGCAGCAATATATAATGTCGGAGCCGGGTGACGGCGAAAACTACCGCCAGAGAGAGTTTCTCCACATATGAATAACGTAATTCAGGTCCAATGAGACCTTTAGATAAATAGTAAATCACATGTTCGCTATCGTCATCGTGTACTTGAACCAAAACCATTCCAAGTGAGGATGGTGATGCTGCCAAATAAAGGAGAAAGTCGCGTGAATAATCGGGGGCACTAAGGAGTGGGGCTGAAACAAGTGCATGTTTTAAAGCATCAAATGACCGTTGAGCTTGGTCATCCCACAAGTATAGTGTTCCTTTCTTCAACAATCGCATGAATCCTTTTGTCATCTCAGCATAGTTAACGATGAAACGACGCAAAAAGTTTGCCTTCCCCTGCAAGCTTTGGAGTTGAAGGATGGATTGTGGTGCCGGCAATTCAATAATTGCTTTTACCTTATCGGGATCAACCCTAATCCCGTGCTTGGAAACAATGAACCCTAACAATCGTCTGGACTCGACCATAAATACGCATTTATGAGGATTCAAGCGTATATTGTAGAACCTGCACCTAGAAAAAATTTCTCTTAAATGAGCCAGGTGGTCTCGTCGCTTCTTGGAATGAGCCGGGAGGTCATCCAAGTATGCTTGTACAATATGTCGAATGTAATGAAAAGCATAGTCCATAGCCCGTTGAAAAGTTGCTCCAGCATTCTTCAGGCCGAATGGGAGCTTTTTATACGCAAAGATGCCCTAAGGACAGATGAAAGCAGTTTTATGCTGGTCGTCTTTTTTTATGGCAATCTGGTTGTATCCCGAGAATCCATCCATGAAGGAAAAAGATTCGCATCCGGCACAATCGTCGAGAATTTGATCAATGAACGGCGTAGGATAGTTGTCTTTTGAACAAGTGGCGTTCAGATCACGATAATCGACGCAAACTCAAATAGTGCCTTGTTTTTTTATCAACGGGAACCGAATTGGAAACCCATTCAGTTAAGGGAACGGGGTAAATGAAGCCAACGTTTAAAAGTTTTTCTACTTCGACCTTGATGGCGGCTGCTTTGCGCGGGTGGACAGGTCTGAGTCGTTGCCGGATAGGTTTAGCATTGTCATAAGTCTTGATTTCATGCTCGACAATAGAAGGATCTATGCCGGGCATTTCGTCATAAGACCAAGCAAAGACATCGCGGAATTCTTTAAAAAGAGATGTGAAGGACGCAATTTCCTCAGGATTGCAGTCGGCTCCAATCTAAATATTTTCCACGATACCCGTTTTGACCAAGATATCAATGAGCAGTGTCTTGGAAAGATTACCCATGTTCCCTTCTGAATCGATAGTGTGGACAGTCGTATAAGAGGAGGGAACTATCTCAGGTTGGTCAAAAGACGGGATTTCAGTTTTTATCGCCTCCGAATCAATCGTCGAAGCGCGATGGTGGAACTCTCCCCAAGGTCATTCTTCTAATGACATGATCTCTCGAATAACTTCGTCTGTAGGCCAGACTTCATTGAGGAGATCCTTAGAGAGAACTGTTATGGGAGAGAGGGTCGTACCTATGGTCGAAACCATATCAGTGGAGGGTTCAAATGCGGTTTGGATGGCTTGGTAAGCCAACTCAACCGGCGAAAGCGGCATCTGATCTCCATAGGAATCAATATCTGAAGGTGCCGGGATGATCCATGGGTCGATAGAGCCATCCGAAGAGGTGGATATCATTGCAACCGTGTTTGGGATCTGCGGCGGCAGTAGAGGAAAACAACCCAGTAGGGAAGACGCCTTCAGAAGACCGGTACTGATACTGACGTAAGAGTCAGGGACACCTCCTATTAGGGGTACAGAGCTACTTGGTAAAGTGGAATAATCAGGGGTGCAGAAGGATAGCTGGTCGACCGTGACTATTTTCCCATCCAATGGAAATAGGATGAGTCGGAAGACTGAAGACACGATGGCGGTCATAACATAAGACCAACTGCGACTGAGCAATAGATTATAGTCGAGATGACGCTCTACGACTTCAACGTCCACGTTTACCGTTTTCCCACTAAGAGTGATGGGAAAGCTAGCAAGGTATCCTTTTGGTAGGAAAGTGTGGCCATCGAAAGCTTTGAGGGAATTCGATGGCGGGGTTAGAGTAGGAGAACCTAAATTCAACCAGCAAGCTTGTGACATAACGCAGGTCGAAGCACCTTCATATATGGAAGTGCGATGGATGGGTCTCCCTTTCGACACAACCTGAACCTAGAATGCGAGTTGATGTGAGAGGCGAGGTTTGGCCTTTTCCATATCAAAGACTGCTAGCATGGAATCCTGGGGATCTATTCCACCAATGGCCGAAAGCAAGGCTTTCCTTTGTGCTGGACAGGTTTGTAATACTTCAAGTGCAGACATAGCTGATGGTGCCTGCGCCAAATCTTATACAATATTGTAGTTTTGGGCTGCACGTGCAGAGGTATTATGAGTCATGCATCGAAGTGTCCCTTTGGGGGGACGAATTACGGGTTCAACAGTAGGCCTTTCGATATGTAAATCATTGGGCGGCGGCGGATTGGAACTAGTTCCCGGTTCCTGAGCATCTATGGTAGGAGTTCCATAAAGCTTGGCGCGAGTCTGAATGTCAATACTCTCGATGCCATAAATGGCAGATGGTCCTTCGCCGGAAGGATACGAACCACCATTGCCCCGTTGATGGGGTTGTGGCGGGTTCTCAACCATATGTTGATGTTGCTGCTGTTGATTGGGGAAAGGATTGTGAAGAACAGTAGGTGTTCTCCCAGAATCCTTGTTAGCAATAAAATCGGTGCATTCCTGCAACCGAGGACATTTGTATGTCAAGTGGTCCTCCGCAAAGATTTTACAAGGAAATTTCACGGGTTTATCCTTTCCTTTGTCATTTCTAGCAGCATTTTTCTGATTAGCGTTATTCTGATTATTAGACTGCTATTCCGAAGAAGATGTTTTCTTCTTATTCTTCCTATTTTTTCCGCTAGGTTTTTGTGAGGTTTGCACCAAATTTACCTCAGCGGAAGGGAGAGGAGCCGTTTGGTGGGGGACGGTGGCAGCCGAGGATGGCTGGGAGGTTTTCCCCCGAGACTGATTGGTGGCTACACCAGAGATCGTGCCAACGAGACCATCGGCATGAGCTCCGGTTTTCTGAGTAGCCGGAGGGTTTGGGTTACCAGGGGCATGGGGAAGTAGATCGTAAAGCGTGCCAGATTGTGAATAGATTAAATCCAGGTGCTGGGCATGACGAATACATTGATCTTCTGTCACTGCACCAGAAAGGCCAATGTCTTTAGAGATATGGGGTAAAAGAGACTTGCAAAACCAATTGGCTAAGAGATGGTCCGGTATTGGCGCTTTGGCAAGCCTCCTCCTACGTCTCCATTCATGAATATGGTCGAAGATGTGGGTGGCGGTGTCTTGGCGCAGTGATGTTAACAATTCTGTGCCGGTTTCCACTCTAATTGGTAGTTGAAATTTCTTTAAGAACTCCGTCGCTAAAGCGCCAAACGTATTGATGGCGGCACGTGGTAATTCAATGTACCACTTGGCGGCATTGCCTGTAAGGGTGCGGGAAAACAGTCGAAGTTGGACACTATCATCTACCATGGAATTGGATATGGACCATAAATGGAAGGTAGTGATGTGTGCGGCGGGGTCGTCCCCATGCTTCCCGTCAAACTTCGGGATATTGGAAGGAATCTTATGCGGTATTGGAAGCCAAAGTGAGTTATGGTTGATGGGATCGTTCGTCAGCTTATGGATGTCGGGTATGTCCAAAGCTGCCAAGAAAGGAAATTGTGGGTTTTCCCCTGAGTCTAACCAAGGCAGTATGGGCTGACTACTTGGACCATAGGGTCCCCCCATCCATGTGTTACCAGAAGGGTAAGTGGGACTTTGATAAAAACCTCGCATAGGTGGAGGAGTAGGAACATACCATGCCGGGGTCCATAGGGCAGTGGCCGAGGGGAAAATGCTGGTTGCCTCAGTCAGTAAAGTGCCCCCTCCCACTCGTACGTGAGGTTGGGGTTGGTTAGTCCAAATGGATGCAATAGAGTTTCCCGGAGGCATACTAGTACTTGCATAATTTGGCAACGGTATAGATCCCACACCTATGTTTGAACCACTTAAGGGGATAGTATTTACAATGGGTTGTCCCATTTGTCCTAAGGATTGCATAGGAAGAGAAATATTCCCTGCTACCTGTGTACTGATAACACTGCCCCCTGGTGTAGTGGCTAGGGGGTTTGAACTCAACAGAGGGTTCCAACCGAAAGGGTTGCTAAAGGGCACCGAAGTAGTCGTGCTCGTGGGAGGAGCTACCGTGGTCCCCAACGTGGTCACGGTAGGAGTAGATGCCGAAGGGTTCGGTAAACTACTGACAGTTGTGTTGACCATAGGGTTGGGGGTGGGCATATGTTGACTACTGGGGTTGCCCAGTAATGACATAGAACTGACCACCGGCGGGGAGGATGATGGCGAACCAGGAATGGTTGCCATTGGTATCGACCCTGTGGATACCGGTGGAGAAATAGATGTTGGTGTTGCCGCAGAAATATCTTGGCGCGGTGGAATCTGGATTATCACCGGTCCTAACGGATCAGTGAGCGGAGGATTGTAATTAGGTACAACGCCTTCAGTGAAAGGGTCCTCCGGGAGTTCCGGCTGATAAGGGTCTATGTGGTAATCCAGATTAGTCAGAGGAGACTGCTCTTCCGTAGAAGGCCCGGGTTCACCAAGGTTCAATCTTTCCTCTAGAGTGAGAGGAGGTAGACCTTGCTGTCGTCGAGACAGACGGCGTGGGTCAGGAGACGCCACGGTGACCGGTTTAATTTTAACAAATTTTATTAAAATGTGATATATTATGAAGTCTCAAGTGACAGTAACCACACACTTACTAAAAACAAAAGACTCTCTAAAATCAATTAGCAAGCAGCCAGTATAGGGTGCCCTGTCTGAGTACTACCATTCACTGGTGATGAAATCCAGTCTCACAATAGCATACAGAGAGGGTTGGTCGAAAAGCATGTTTATGTATACGAGAGCCACCCGAACCCTCAGACAATAGGTGGTAAGCACTCTCGGAAGATGAGTACCTCCCCAAGACCGAAGACAAGAGGTTTGTCTGCTTTCAGTACTGTGACAGCCCGTCCTGCTCACCTTGTAAGTCCCTGTGCATGGCCACTAAGGACATCTCCTCAAATCACATATCATCGTGGGGGTCCACGGTCGAAGGACAAAGGTGCTACATGAAGGCATTACCCAGATCCCCGATCTAGTTTTCGACATCCTCGAAGGGAACCCCAATATATAATATGACCACAGATGCACTGGCGCGGGCCACCTTCTAGCATCCATGTTGTTCCGCCGAGTTCGATAAAGGAATGGCCCCAATAATGTGAGCAAGAGATTTCACCCGTTAACGACTCTAGTTTTCGGAAGTTTTGAGATCTGCAGTTTTCTCACTTTCAGAACTCCAAAGATCTCCAACTCGAACCATCGTTTGTGTGAGCTCAAAAAAGATTTATTAGATTGATTTTATTATCGCTTTGTTTTTAGTGTACTTTGTTATTAGTCTTGCGGAGGGGGAATGGACGTATGAAGTATAGTGAGACTCTGACTCAATAAATCATGCAAAACATGCTCTAAATGTTAACTTCAATGAAGAGTGTTTCTACAAGGAGAGGTTTCGTTATCAATCATCCATGCACCAACATGTAAATAACACAGCTCAACTTTCAAGATTCAGACTTCTATCTACCTCTTTAACAGTCTGTGAACTAAACTTTCAGAATAAACTCAACTAAATGCAGAAGAAAAAAAAAAATTCTCTTTAAAAAGTAAATGCTTTGCACACTAACTAAATAAGAGAAACAAATAATCAATGCTAGATTTAGCAGACAAGCACAGGGATTCAGTATGTGAAAGGTACTGGTGGCCAAAAAACTCTATAGCTAAAACACAGTCACAGTAGTGAACAACAGGGTTTTGGCTGAGTAACGCTCTGTCTGTGAGAAAATACAGCGTTATAACGCACTTTATTTAAGCCTAGACCGTGTTATAACACACTGGATAAACTGCATAGGTCGCGTTAACCAGGGAAAAGCTCTTCAGTTGGCCAGACATGAACAGGATTGAACTCTGCAAGCGTTTGGTATGTCTACTGGGCATCAAAAAATGGTCGGAAGGATACTGAATAGAGGAGAGAAGAAATGAAGGGAAAAATAGTCCGGAAACTATGGGGACACTCCCCAGCGGAGTCGCCAATTCTGCTATAGGGTAAACTACTTGGGTGGTTGGTTTTCGTATATCCCTCTCAGGGCTTTCCGGTGCCTGAGGCAGACAGTAAGATTAGCTATGTTGTTCACAAAGATGGCATGAGCATGTTCATATTAGCTTGAAATGACTTGAAGGAATACAATAGAGAATTACCTCTTTGATAGCTTTAGAATCCTTTAGAGAGCGCTACGTAGCAAAGAAAGAGTCCTTCTTCACCGGCTCCAAATCTGAGTCCTGCAATCAGTCAAAGCACCCGCGTAATTTCTAATATAACAAGTATTCTATCAATTAAATCAATAATAAACATCTATATTATACACATCTGAGCCATTCATATCATACTAAGAAAATATTGAAACAATAATATAACATTAAGCATCGAATGGACAAAACGAACATAGTTCTATTGATTTTGAAAGAAGGAGGATTACAACCATCGGTTGTACCAAGCCCTCCTCAGTCTCCCAATATCTCTTCTCTATCAAGTGAAGAATTCCAAGCCAACAAGCTCTCTAGGAGCCTCTTTGACTCTTGGCCTTCACAATGTCACACTATTCTCTATTCCACAACTATACAAGAACCTTGAGCAATCCTTCGACCTTCAATTAAGAGCCTTCAGCTCCTTCTTATAGGAGAGGGAGAAGGCCATTGTTGCCCTTCTCTTTCCACTAGTTTGGAATGGAAAAGGCTTAGATGTTTCCTTGATCTCCATGCTTTTGCCTCTTTTGGAGTTCAGTCTCCCATGGCAATGACCAATAATGAACTGGTGCTTCTGTAGTTTCCTTTGTGAACTGACTCCTTTGTGAGGGAAAGTCAGAGATTCAAATCATTCTCCGCGCTCTTTTCCTAATTCAAACTTAAAACACAGGTAACGCGTCCCTCTAGTGTAAACAGAGCGTTGCCCTAGCCACTAACGCGACCAATGCACTGATTGCCTACGTTATAACGCTCTTGTTCTGTTCTATATATGCGTTACCCTAGCAGAAATAGGTTTAATTTAGGTATTTGTACTTCTTCCATATTTGTCTTCCCCTCTGAGCTAATGAGGAGGTATTTTGACCTGTAACAACATCTGCGGAGAACTTTTGAGAAATGCAGAAGGTATGGTCTCTCTCTGAATCCTCAAAAGTCTTTATTTGCATTAGAAGAGGGAAAGCTTTTGGGCCATATCGTGACTAAGGATGGGGTGAGAATAGACCCTAAGAGGGTAGAGGTTATAAATCGTATTTCTTTCCCTAGAAATAAGAAAGAGGTGCAGGTATTCCTTGGATGCATTAATTTCCTAAGAAGGTTTATTCCTAACTACGCTGAGATAGTTAGGCATATAACAGATATGATGAAGAAGGATAATGAGGTAAAGTGGTCACAAGGATCACGGGAGGCATTTACTAGGATAAATAATGCTTTTGTAGAAGCCCCTGTGCTGGCTGGACCAGATTATGATAAACCTTTTATGATTTTTTCTTTTGCATCACCTCATACAATAGCAGGAGTTTTATTGCAGAAAAATGAGGAAGGGTATGAGTAGCCTATTGCCTTTTTCAGTCAGGTGCTCCGTGATGCAGAATTAGAATACAACATATTGGAAAAGAAAGCATACGCCCTAGTGAAATCCCTCAAATCATTCCGTGTATATATCTTACAGTCCCACATCACTGCATTTGTACCTGCAGCTACTGTAAAAGATATCCTTATTCAGGGGGATAGTGAAGGAAAAAGGGGGAGGTGGATTGCCAAAATACAGGAGTATGACTTAGACATCCGCCCTGCTAAGTTGATCAAAGGACAGGGGCTTGCCAAAATGTTATCTAAATCAAACTATCAAGCCCTGGGCATAAATTTGTCCATTATAGCAGGTGAGGAATCTAAGGAGAAAGAAGAACGACATGGAATTGGGGTAGCTACTCCAGAAACACATATAAAGTACCTCACCAGTCAGTGGTACAAAGAGATAGTAGAATATCTCCTTACACTCAGCTGCCCTCCAAGTTGTGATAAAACTAAATACAAAGCGTTGAGATTGAAATCACAAAAGTACATAGTTGCCAATGGCCGGCTATACTAGCAAGATCCCTCAGGCATCTTACTACTGTGTCTCATAGAGAATGAAGTCGAGAGTATTATAGAAGAATTTCATGAAGGGATCTATAGAGGTCATTACAACTGGAGGGCCACAACTCATAAAATTCTGAAAGCTGGCTTCTATTGGCCAAAACTTTTTGGAGATGTTTTTGCCAGAGTAAGAGCATGTGATAAATGTCAGAAATTTGCTGAGAGACATAAATCGACACCATTTCCCATGATTCTTGTGCGCGTAGATGAACCATTCAAACAATGGGGTATTGATTTTATAGGTGAGATACATCCCCCATCAAGTGGTCAACATAAGTGGATTTTAACGGCCACTGATTATTTCACTAAATGGGTGGAAGCCATACCTGCGAGGAATGCAACAGATACTGTGATCATAAAATTCATGGAGGAAAACATCATATCCAGGTTTGGTTGCCCTGACAGAATAGTAACTGATAATGCCCAGGCTTTCAAGTTTGCGAAGTTTGTAAGTTTCTATCAGCAATATAAAATCACACTGAGTCACTCTACAGCCTATTATCCACAGGGAAATAGTTTGGCAGAGTCTTCCAATAAAACCCTGGTAAGGGCACTGAAGAAGACTATCAATGAGAATCAAAGGAATTGGGATTCCCAATTGAAATTTACTCTGTGGGCCAATAGAATTACCAGCAAGAGAGCAACTGGGAAATCTCCATATGAACTGGTATATGGGAGGGCAGTGGTATTTCCTATTCAATTGGCCCTACCAGTAGCCCGATTCATGCAGGAAAGTCAAGAAGAGCCTGATGATATGATCAGGAGAATAAACCAGCTGGTGGAGTTGGAAGAAACGCGCAATCAAGTGAATCAAAGGCTAACAGAATATCAGGAGAAGATGAAATACCTTTTCGATCAACATTCTAAAGACATGAATCTATAAGTAGATGATCTAGTGCTCAGATGGGACGTCCGGAGAGCTGAGAAGGGAAAACATGGTAAATTCGACCCCCTCTGGTTTGGTCCTTTCAAAATTGTGGAACAGGGGGGCAGTAATACTTTCAGGTTGGAGAATTTATAGGGAGACTTGCTGGATGCCCCTATAAATGGTCAATTCCTCAAGCCCTACTTTCAGTTTTGATTCAGGCAAAGGCAGCCTGATGTATTATATTGTATGATAGTTTCCTTTTTTGTTTTCATTTGAATAATGTGGGTGTCATTATGAATCATAAAGTGAAAATTAAGGTTGCTGAAGAGTCGAGTTTGCACAGAAGATGATCAGAGAGTCTGTGAGTTCTCAACACGTTCATGGATGGACGTGCCATCCCTAGGTGGAGCCAATGTTGATCATAATCATCTATCTATAAAATTTTCACAAGAAATTTGGCTTAAACCTCTCAAATCCCCTCTTTCATCTTTAAAGGAGTCATTTTTGTGCCTACCGTTGCCCTTCCCGCCCCCAAGTTACATTATATAAGGCCACATATCGTAAATCTGAAAATCTATCAGGCGTAGCCCCTTTGGCCAAGCCTCCGCTCTTTTCCTCCACGTAACCCAATGCTAGAACTAGGCGCAAAAGCACTAGGCGCTCATCGCATATGAATATCGGGCGCGCCCTCGACCGTTGATCTGTACAGATCGAACGGAATTCGAAATCCTCCATTCATCGCCGAAACCACATCTCAGCCATCCAATCAAACTGTGAAATAAACGGTCTGCAACCCGCCTGTCCTGGTGGTCCCCATGCCCGCTCCCATTGCAAAAACCGGGTGGTATGTATCACACCGCCTTTCGGCGGTGGGCGGTAATTCTTGTTGGGCCAGCGATTCCATACATTGTCTGCCACGCGTCCCAATGTACGGTTCCAAAACTGCTATTCATCGCACGCTATTGTTTGACAGAAGATGCGCAGCGATATCACTGTCAGTCGTCGAATCTGGAGACCTTCATTGAACGGTCGTCGCGCATCGAAGCTGCACGAGTTTTAACCCACGGAAAATGCACCCCTGGCCCACTTTTTATCGCCTCTGATGCCTTTTCAACCGTCAATCTCCTCTCGAGATCGAACGGTCAAGATTTCATCATCCCCGCCATTGACCGGTCCCACTGTCAGCATTCTATGTCATCCATTTCCCACTGCCTTAGTATCATGCCACCTGTCCTCAAGTTG
The DNA here is from genome assembly GCA_034641835.2 of Pinus albicaulis. NCBI lineage: Eukaryota > Viridiplantae > Streptophyta > Pinopsida > Pinales > Pinaceae > Pinus > Pinus albicaulis. The sequence continues at coordinate 583,405,658 of CM076584.1, forward strand.
TTCCCCACGTGCTCTCCATCACCCCGGACCTATATTTGGCTCATTCCTTCGTTTCTTTCGTATTTTCACAATCATTTTCGCATTCCACTATCTTTCTCCATGGCCATCCCACACTGTTATGCTGCATTTCCTACCATCGCCCTACATTTTCCACCAGCCCACCATGCAGCGCTGTCATTTCTCATTATGCCCCATCGCATTCACCTTCTCGTGCATGTTTTTATTTATCAAGTTTGTGGATTTTTCAGGGTTACAGCGGCGGAAAGTTGCCATAATTCACAGCCTCTGTTTCAGAAGTCGAGAATGCATCAAAAGACCATATTTCAGAGGCAGAATTTATGAGGGAAATTTTGGAAGCTGTTATGACACAACTTTCATTAAAGAAGCAGGGGTGAAAATCTGTCAAACCCTCCAGAGTTATTAAAATACGCAGATTTTGTAGATGGAAACATTAATGGAGCAGATAGAGAATATCAGTGAAAGATAGGGAATTGAAAACATATAATTGAAGATTTTAGGGCTTTGATCTAACCTATTGAAGGCACAGTACCAGATTGAAGATCCTGCAAATCACTCCAAAGATTTGTGCACAAGAAACAATACCCTCCAGGTTTTATTTCAGCAGGAGTTTTCTCTCCAAGAAAGGACGGGATGTCCATGTGATTTTAATTCTATATTGTGCTCATGAAGATATTTTTACCCAGTGCATTTACTTTATAAAGCAGACAGGAGAGTACGTACAACACTACAGAGCTTTCAAGCAGTATGGGCGGGCTCTTTTTCACCATTTTTTTTTAATGAGACAATTAAATTTTCATCACCTACTCCCTTATGGAGCTTTCCTTCCCTCCTATAAAGCCCCCGAAGAACAAATGATTTAGGGGTTCCAGATTTTATCAGAAAATTATGTAGTGAAAGGCTTTTTGTATACATTTTGTAGAACTTTTGTATGAAGGCTCAGAGCCCATAGGGTCTCAATGAGGAGGAGTTCTATCTGTCAAGGAGGATTCTGGTCTTTGGTATTTCACAGTCTGTAACTTTTTCTTATGTGTTATTTTAATATATCATTTCATTTCATCCATCCTTTATTGTATCATGTTTTGGAATGCGAGTGGCTCACTGATTTTTGGTATGGATTCATCCTAGTTGATGCCCATGCTCGGATCAGTCAAGCGCTTTAAATATGACTCATGCATGATATTCTGTTCCATTATTCAGCTAACCATACTTCTGCTATATTAGTTTCTTTGGGAGGGTGCTTTTAAAATGCTATTATCATGTATGGATTCTTAGATTGGTAAGCCCATGCATGGTGGTATTGTATATCTGGGTATCAACTCAATGTTAACTAATATTTTCTCAATCTTTCTTTCACTACATACACCTTCTGATAATTTATGTCTGTGAAGTATTTCTGAATCGGCCCGCTTTGCAGTAAACTGTCTCTGAATTGTCTGATTATTTGTATTAGAGTTTTACACCTTGCCTCTACAGTATTTCTTTTCTTGTATCAGTTTCTGAGAGTTTGGTCCCATTCTAGTTTATTTCCCTGTTTACAGGAGATAGCGTGTGAGCTAAAGTTGACAACTTCATACATTATATTATACGCTCCTTGCTATGCTAAGATGTCCTAGGCACTAGTCTATCACAACTCGAGGCTGTCTCTAGGAGCGACAACATATGGCAAGGAAGCTCTGCTTTCAGTTGAATTTGAATTCAACACCTGAAGGATGGAAACTAAGTTAGACCTAGATATATAAAATACCAAAAAAGAGAGGTTGTTGCAATTAAATGGATTGGATGAGTTCAGGATGAAAGAACTCCTCCACACAGAGGTAATTCAGCTGCAAAGGAAGATCTGGCATGAAAAAAACATTAAAGAAAATACCTTTCAAGAAGGATATTGGGCATTGTTGTATGAATCAAGGTTTAAGGACATCAAAGGAAAACTGATGATAAGATGGTTGAGACCCTAAAAAGTGGAAAACTTTTATGATAATGGCGTAGTTCAGATCAGAATCATAGATGAGGAAGGAATTCCCCTACATGTCAATGGTTACTAGCTCAAAGTTTACAGGAAGCCCCTATTTAGGGCAGAATTTATAAATTCCATAAAAAAGGATGTGGATGTCATTGAAAACTCCATAATTTCCAGTGCCTCCTAGAGGGGAAAAGTAAATAAAGAGGCATGGGTGAAAACCTCTCTGATGCATCATAGGCCAACTCCAGAGTTGAAAACCTCCATGAGGTAGTCCTGGAGTAAGAAAAAAAAAAGAATAAATCAAAGAATAAAAGATCCTTGGGTGGAAACCTTTCTGAGGCGCCCATGGCAAGCCTGTAGGTTGAAAAATTCTATGGAGGAAGCCCACTTGCCTTCAAAAAAAAGAGAGAGAGAAAATTAGAAATAAAGAAATAAATAAAAGGAAAATGAAAAAATACCTATGGATTTATGTGTTTTTCTGTTTTGTGGGTTATTTAGTCAAGAAGTTTTTTGGGATCTAGAGGAGCGATTTCTCTTCATTATCTCTTCTTCTCTGCTTCTGCACTCCATAAGCCACTCCATCATACATACCTTTATCCATTTCACTCTTCATATAGGCAAAAATTTCATTTTTCTCCCTAAACCGTAATTGCTACAGGAAAATTAGGCTGCTACAGGATTCCTGTAGCACTACACGAAACTCTTGTAAATGCTACAGGAAACTCATTCATGAAAGAATGTAATGTTCCCAATCTTTAGCCCCAAGCTAAAAGGAACATTATAGTTAGCAGTAGATGAATAAAATGGGTAGGGAGGCCCATTAACCTCTTTAGAAGAGAAAATAACATTCCTCATGTAAAAAGGGAAAGAATAAGCAACTGGATTAAGCACCTACAGGTGTGAACAGGATTGGATCAAGTTGATTCAATCATATTTGACGAAGTCCACATGCACTGTCTAGATACATTGTATCTCCATGACTGACAGCGCAGTTCTAATGGAGGACAACTTGCATGTGCTAGGTGGCACACATGGATGGGACCCATTGTGGAGAGGAGCATTTTCTATATATGGGGAGGAGGACAGCCATTGTATTCATGCTTGGATTATTATTTTATTTGGTCTGTTGAGACTTTGCTTCCTCTTTCTGTTTAGCAGGGTTGCAGTGTTGTTTAGCACAAGGGTGTTCCCAGTTGGGAATACCTACCTAATCCTCATGGAAGGAGAGGTTCTTGAGCTACATTTCCTCATTCCGGAATTTTGGCCAAGTCACCTCCTTAAGCTACAGTGCAATTTCTGTTCAGAGCTGGGTTATGTTGTAGGGTGCAGCAATGGAGGATCTCTTCGAGTCATTTCTAGGCTTGTTTTTCAGTGGAGAGCTTGTTTATCCATTGGAAGATCAGTAAGAAGGACTCCTAGGCATATTTTCATATCTTTGGCATCAGACCAACCATCTACCATGTCATATTCCTAATAATCCTAAGCTAATAAGAATATTGTATTTTGTTTTGTTTTTCATGCTTATGAATAAAATTGTAAAGGATGACCAAAAATAACTCCTAAAGATCAAATAAATCAATGCTCAATATGAAACAAGCTAAATCTAAGCTACATTCATAAACACACTTAAGTGTGAACGGGGGTGGGCCAATTGACTGGGTCAACAGGACCAAATCCACATCACTGTCTACATGCAATGTATCTCCTAAAAGCTCAGCACAGTTCATGTTGGAGGTCACCCATGTGAATGAGGCTAAATCATCAAGGTGGTTTAGGGTTTGACAAGATTTCTAAATTATAAAATGAGGACACCAAAGAGAGGGTGGATCATTTGATATTTCTGAAGTTATTATCTATTTAGACAACCCTCATTCTCTAGCTATTTAGTGAGAATAGTGTTGTTTAGCACTTGGATGTTCCTGGTTGGGAATCCCACCTCATTTCTTGAGTAGCTCTTGGAGGAGACTTGTTATATCTTGTCCACTATCAGGCTTGGGCCAAGTTTCATCTTCCAACCACAATTCAGATCCCATTTAGGATTTTTTTTTCTTTGTAAGCTGCAGCAATGGAAGCTAGATCTATTCAGATCTAGGCAAATCTAGTGCCTCTTCTCAGTGAATGTGTCTTTTAACCTCTTGGAAGAGTGTATTGGATCATCAGAGTTGCATTTTAAGATCAAGGCATTAGGCCTAATCACTACTAAATCTAACATCGTAGTTTTCCCTTCCATACTACGTTATCTGCAAGAGGAAAGTTGGAGGGTGTTTTGACTGCTATTTGGAGGAGAGATCTCTAGTGATAGGATTATCCCTTTCACTGTGGTGATCCATGGATTGGCCAAAAAATCCATGTTTGTTTCAGATCTGATTTACTTATGTATTTATTTACTGCAGAATTCCTAAATATTGTTGCAGACTTGTAATTCTAGATCTCAGATCTACTCCTGTACCTTCATGTTTTGATCAAAACACCAAGGGGAAATTGTAGAGGAACTCATCTAGTGTATAGATCTGATATAGATCTATATTTTTGTACACAGATATGTTCTAGATCTGAAATGTAATATACATCTGCTTCAGCCTATAAAATAACATTTTCAAGCTTTGCAGTCTTAATATGTTGTTGCAACCCCTCAATCTTGAGGGATTCTTTCTGTAAATATTTTGTTTATCCACTGTACATTGTATGTCTCATGCTATAGATATGATTTACTAATTTCCAAACCATATTTCATCCATCACCTTCAGAAAATCATGCTTCCTGTGCTTCAGTAAATTCTATAGTAATTAAGTCATGGGGATTGGCCATTTTTAAGCCATATCGGGAGTGGTAGATCTATTTAACATAGCTAGAGTCATTTTTTTGGGCTGAAATTTGATATGTAAATCTCTTATGACCTAATATATGAGATACCACCATCACTTTCTCTTATTGTTACGCTCATCTCTAAAATTAACCTTTTTATGGCATAAATTGTTGCTTTTCCTCAACTTTTGGCTCATAAAATGAACTACAGTTTGTTGTTGTAGCTTATATTGATGGATATGTGTTTTTAACATGTCATATGAGCTTATTTGATGTTTCATATCCATTACTGTGTTTATACATTGTTGCAATCCCTCATTGGGCAATTATCAAGCCATACTAGGTGTGGGAGGCCTGTTTGCCCCACCTAGAAGGATTTGTTTTTGATATCCTCTTGGATTAATGGCTTAGATACTCAGATATAAGGGATAAAAGTGCTAGTTTCAAATCCTATAGCATCCATTCCTAGAAAATGTGTTTTCCAATCATGCTGACAGTTCCCATTTTGGGATATTACAGTGGTATCAAAGCATCTTTCTTAGCATAGCCTGTGCTTTTATTGCAGATCCAATATGTCTCTAGAAGAGGATGGACCTCTCACTATCAAGGAGGAAATGTACCAAAGAAGAATATAGAAGAAATATTACATAGAGGACAAAGAGAAGAAGGGTGAAACCCCTTTACTTGGAAGGATTGGAAGGGAAGAGTTTTCTAACACTCTCTCTCAAGACATGCATGAATTGAAGGAAGAAATTAGGGGAATGAGAAGGGGAAGATATGAAAATCCCTCAAATATTTCTTCTCATGAATAAATCCCCAGTACTTCTTATGCTGTGTGTGAGCATTCAGCGACACAATCTGATCTACAACGCTGTAAAAGGCCCACTTTCTTGTTGAGAGAAAGAGGAGAAGGAGGAATGACGGAAGAGGAGATATCCCATATTATTTTCCAAACCTTGGAAGGTATTAAAGAATATCTCAAGGATATGGAAGGGGAGGAGTGTAGAAGATTTCTGGAAGGGTTTGAAGCAAGCCCTAGCTATTCTCCTGGTGGGTGTGAGCATTCAGCCACACATGGAGATCCATAGTGCAATCTATTGCCCACATTTGCTGCAAGGACAATGGAGGAAGAATATCCATCACCACATCGAGGTGAAGGGGGAGCCATTAATTCCATTAGAGGAGCCCTTGTATCTTTACAAGGAGTTCCAAATGATTCAACATGTGGGAATCAAAACGCAATTCCGGAGCAACATGCAGTAGCACTGGTGGATTGTGAGATGGGAGGAGAGGAAGAGAAGAAGGATCAACATCAAGGGATGATGAGAATTAAACCTTATATATTTCATAATAATTCTACACAAAGGAAGGAGACTGCACAGCATAGAGAAGAGAGGGACAAATCATTCCACTCATACATGTAGTCCACTTCAGATTTTGATGTCTCACTACATGGAGGCATTCCACCTGGGAGGCCACCAAATCTAGAATTCGTGAGACACATCTTGCCTCTTGGCTCACCATCCTTGGATTCTAGGGAGGTGAGGAGTTTGGAGGATGAATTTGGCATGAGGGATGTCAAAGTAGCAGGCAACAGCATGAGGAGAGCTTCATATGCTAGATCACCAGCGTTGTCTCTTAGGAGGATTGATCCATACTGGGGGTCTCAACTCTTAGTAGAGTTCTCCAAGGATATTGGTGCTTGCATGATTCTTGATGGCCCTAATGGAGATGATATATACATAGTGGAGGATGTGGTCATCTATTCCTATGGCAGGATCTTCTTGACTAGATCTTCTAGTCTCAAGGAGAAGCTACTACATGCAGCGCATGAGGACTTCTCTTCTATGCACTTTGATGCATATTTTCATTTGATGGAGGAGTCCACTTGGGAGGGAATCTAGCATGACATATTTCAGCATATGGAGAGATGCATAGCCCAGATGGTAATGAAGAGGAGGTCACAGCCACTTCCCTACTCATTGGAGGTGAGGGAGAATTCCCAGTTGAGCCATTTCAGCTCAAGATCTCAAGTGCATGATGGAGGAGGTATAATTTCACATTTTGTATTGTAATTCTTTTCCTTGTTTGAGAAACATGATGTATCAAGGAGAGTTGTTCCTTCTTGCATAGTGTATAACAATGTACTTGCAGCCTTTTGTAGCATTGAGATTGGCTATCTCATTGGTGGTTGGTGGGGGAAGCCACATGATTTTTGGTGTGCACCAATGATACCACTTCGTACTTTCATGATGATATCTTGTATAATTATTGTGGAAGCAAAAAAGTGGCTAGAAAAGAACTTGTTATTGTTTGGTTTGATGCAGGCAAAGGTTGCATTGCGCTGGTTCCATGAGAGGAACTATGATCCACTTTCCGGTTGTCATGTGATAGCTTGTTTTCGATTGTTTTTGCTTCCATATATTGCTGATGTTTCTATGTTCATGGGAAGCTATGTTTGGAGAGTGGGATATGAGATGGAGATGCCCATTGGGAGTATGATTCTCCCTACTATTCATGTTGTATGTTTTAGGAGGAGCAATGGGCAAACCATGATTGCCACATCACATCTCTTTTCTTCACATGGGGTGAGCCATTTGAAGAACTTGGGTGCTTGGAGAAGGCACTTCATGGTTGAATTGTTTGATGGGGTAGCTTGGGCCATTCTTAGAGGCCATATAATTTCAGCCCAAGGGCAAAAACAACCCCATACTTACCATAAATGGAGAGAGAAGCAATTTGAATGGGAAAATCTAAACTCTCCATTCAACCCCAACACATTGCATAGATTCAGGGTTGAAGTCTTCTTTGATGAGCTACCTAGAATGGCTCATTTAGTTTGGATTATTGCATGGTTGAGGAATTCAGTCATTGGGAACAAGACTTCTCATGTTTTCATCACTCCTACCTTGAGGAGGCCATTGAGAAAAAGGAGATCACCACTTGTACCTTCCATTTTCTCATGATGTACACTTTGTTATCTTACACTTGGGAGGAATCATTGGAGAATAGATTCATTGCCTATCATTTTTAGCCATGGTGGGATCCATTGATGAGGCCACAAGAAGAGGAAGGGAGAAATTTGGCTCTACCTTACAATTGCTTGAGGACAAGAAACATTTTGAAGGGGGAGGACTGTAATATTCGTAATTAGCCCAAGCTAATAGGAATATTCAATTTTTTTTTTTTTTCATGCTTATGAATAAAATTGTAAAGGAGGACCAAAAATAAATCCTAAACATCAAATTAATCAATGCTCAATCTGAAACAAGCTAAATCTGAGCTACCTTCATAAACTCACTTAAGTGTGAACGAGGCTGGGCCAATTGACTGGGTCAACAAGACCAAATCCACATCGCTATCTACATGCAATGTATCTCCTAAAAGCTCAGTGCAGTTCATGTTGGAGGTCACCCATGTGAATGAGGCTAAATCATCAAGGTGGTTTAGGGTTTGGCAAGATTTATAAATTATAAAAGGAGGAGGAGGACACCAAAGAGAGGGTGGATCGTTTGATATTGCTGAAGGTATTGTCTATTTAGACAACCCTCATTCTCTGGTTGTTTGGCTGAGAATAGTGTTGTTTAGCACTTGGGTGTTCCTGGTCGAGAATCCCACCTCCTTTCTTGAGTAGCTCTTGGAGGAGACATGTTCTATCTTGTCCACTATTAGGCTTGGGCCAAGCTTCATCTTCCAACCACAATTCAGATCTTATTTACGATTTTTTTTTCTTTGTAAGATGCAACAGTGGAAGCTAGATCTATTCAGATCTAGGAAAATCTAGTGCCTCCTCTCAGTGAGTGTGTCTTTTAACCTCCTAGAAGAGTGTATTAGATCATCAGAGATACATTTTCAAATCAAGGCATCAGGCCTAATCACTACTGAAGCTCACAACATAGTTTTCCCTTCCATACTATGTTATCTGCAAGAGGAAAGTTACAGGATGTTTTGACTGCTATTTGGAGGAGAGATCTCCGGTGATAGGATTATCCATTTCACTGTGGTGATCCATGGATTGGCCAAAAAATACATGTTTGTTTCAGATATAATTTAACTATGTATTTATTTACTACAGAATTCCTGAATATTTCTGCAGACTTGTAATTCTAGATCTCAGATCTACTCCTGTACCTTCATGTTTTGATCAAAACCCCAAGGGGAGATTGTAGAGGAACTCATCTAGTGTGCAGATCTGATACAGATCTATATTTTTGTACACAGATCTATTCTAGATCTGAAGTGTAATATACAACTACTTCAGCCCATAAAATAACTTTGTCAATCTTTGCAGTATCAATATGTTGTTGTAGCCCCTCAATCTTACGAGATTCTTTCTGTAAATCTTCTGTTTATCCACTGTAAATTATATGAATCATGCTATATATATGATTTTATGATTTCCATACCATATTTCATCCATCACCTTCAAAAAATCACACTTCCTGTGCTTCATTAAATTCTGTAGTAATTAAGTCATGGGGATTGGGCATTTTTAAGCCATATCGGGAGTGGTAGATCTATTTAACATAGCTAGAGTCATTTTTTTTTGCTGAAATTTGATGTGTACTTCTCTTATGACCTAATATACGATATCCCACCATCACTTGCCCTTATTTTTACGCTCATCTCTGAAATTAACCTTTTTAGCGCATAAATTGTTGCTTTTCCCCAACTTTTGGCTCATAAAATGAAGTACAGTTTGCTGTTGTAGATGAGATTGATGGAAATTTGTTTTTAACATGTCATATGATCTTATTTGGTGCTACACATCCATTACTGCGTTTATACATTGCTACAGTCCTTGATTGGGCACTTATCAAGCCATACTAGGTGTGGAAGGCTTGTTTGCCCCACCTAGAAGGATTTGTTTTTTATATCCTCTTGGATTTAGGACTTAGATACTTAGATATAAAGGATCCAAGTGTTTTTTTAAGATATTGTAGTAGCCATTCCTGGAAAATGCATTTTCCAGTCATGCCTTGCTGACAGTTCCCATTTTGGGATATTACATACCATCCCTCACAGCGCAGTTTCAGTCCAGATCTGCGTTATTTTCAGAGGCATTTTTTGGGGGGGTTCATTGAGCTCATCAAGAGGGTCTATTTCTGAGTAGAGGGATTAGCCTTCTAATTAGAGATACCATTGGAGGAGGACATCAGTATTTCAGATGTTAGAAAATTAAATATTACAGAGCAATGAAACACATAAAATATGCGGAAAATACAAGCACACAAAACAAATAAAACCAGAGAGACACAGATATACGTGGTTCACCCAGTTTTGGCTACGTCCACCCCGAACAGTCAGTCCTTCCTTTATATTATCCAACAAAATGAAGAGACAAAACCTATAGCAGATATGCTGTAATATCCTCTATTCTCTCTCACAGTCTCCCTCTTTGTTTCTCGCTCCGAGAATACACTCATAATACACAGCCGCAATATTTCATCAAAATCAATACCTTTCTTCTGTGCAAATCCCTTCACCACAAGTCTAGCTTTGTACCTCTGTTTTCCTCCATCTTCTTCCTTCAACCTGTAAACCCATTTATTCTGCAATGCAGTTTTACCTGCAGGCAACATGACTAAGTCCCAAGTCTGGTTATGCATTAAGGAGTCCATCTCTTCTTCCATGGCTAGCTCCCACTTCTTCCTACTTTCAACCTGCATTGTTTCTTCATAACATTCAGGTTCACCAGAATCAGTCAACAATAAATAATATAATGAAGGAGAGTATCGTTCAGGGGGTCTACTTATCCTGGTAGATCTTCTAACACCATTTTCAGGTGTTTGAAGTGCCTGTTGCTGTTGTGGTGGTTGTTGTTGCTGTGGTTGTTGATTATTATTATTTTCAGGCACCTTTACTTTTTCAGTTATCCCATCAAGAACCGTGTATTCCTTGCTTTCTTTTTCCTGTTTCTTTTCCTGCAACTGATTTTTATACAAGACCTTTTCATTGAATATTACATCTCTGCTCCTAATGATTTTGTGATTTTCATAATCATATAAGCGATAACCAAAATCATTAGCACCATATCCAATAAAGGTACATTTCTTTGATTTTGCCTCAAGCTTTGTTCCGTTTTCTTTATTAATATGGACAAAGGCCTCACAACCAAAAGGCTTTAAAAAAGAGTAGTTTACCTTTTTACCTGTCCATGCTTCCTCTGGAATACCACCATCCAAAGAACTTGAAGGCCCTCTGTTTATTAGATAAACAGCAGTATCTACAGCATCTGCCCAAAATTGTAAAGGCAATCCTGCATGCAATCTCATGCACCTTGCACGCTCCATGATTGTTCTGTTCATCCTTTCCGACACACCATTTTCTTGTGGTGTTCTTGGAACTGTCTTCTCTCTGTGAATTCCATGCTCTGAACAGTACCTATCAAACTCTTTGTTGCAATATTCACCTCCATTTTTTGATCTGAGACGCTTCAACTTCTTTCCTGTCTCAATCTCAACCAAAGCTTTCCATTTCTTGAAAGTATCAAATACATCAGATTTATTCTGAATACAATAAATCCATGTTTTTCTAGTTGCATCATCAATAAAAGTAACATAATAACGAGATCCATCGAGAGATGATACCTGAGCAGGTCCCCATACATCTGTATGCACAAGCTTCAATTTTTCGCTCTTCTTTTCTTTCCCAACTCTGAGAAATCTGACTCTCTTCTGTTTTCCATAAATGCAATTCTCACAGAAATCCAAATCAACATTCTTCAAACCTAGCAACAAATTTCTTGAGTGGAGAATCTTCATTCCCTTCTCACTCATGTGTCCGAGCCTATGATGCCATAATGCTGCATCTGCTCCTTTGGAAGTTAAAGCATTAAAAGAGTTAGAAATACCATTGCATAAATACAATGTACCAACCTTTTCGCCTTTTGCTATTACCAGGGCTCCTTTGGTGACCTTCCAAGTTTTATCTGTGAAAGTTGTCACACAACCTTCACTGCCTAATTGCCCCGTTGAAATCAGATTTTTCTTCAGATCTGGAACATGCCTTACCTCCTTTAGTAGCCATTGGTTTCCATTCTGTTGTTTTACAAGAACTTTACCCATTCCAACAATTTTACAGGGTTTATCATCACCCAAACAAACTTGTCCAAAATATCCTTGAACATAGTCATCAAAATATTTCTTATCAGGTGTGGCATGGAATGAAGCCCCTGAATCTACAACCCAAGAATCAGTAACATTTTTGAAAGAAAGAATCAAAGCATCTTGTAACACATCACCTGCCAAATTTTCTTCATGATTGTTTTCTTGCTGTGTGTCTCCTTCTTTTCCCTTCCGAGATCTACAGTCTTTCTTTAGGTGTCCTTTATTTCCGCAATTCCAGCACACTATCCCTGATCTAGACTTGGATCTGCCTTTCCTTGATTTATCGCAATATCCCCGAGCTCTTCCCCTCTTTCCATTCTTCTTCCCCCAGACTCGCACCTCAGCCCAACTGCATTGTCTCACACTCGCAGCTTTCTGAAATGTTATTTCTACATGATAGCACCCACAACATCATCAAACTTTAAAGTACTAGATCCAGAGACAGAGTTACTAATGGCCATTACTAAACCATTCCAACTCTCTAGCAATGAGCACAAGAATAACAGAGCTCTAACTTCACCATCAAAGTTTACCCCTACAGAACTTAACTGACTGGTAACTATATTAAATTCATTTAAATGGTCTGCAACAGATCCACCTTCCGACATCTTCATATTAAATAGTCGTTTCATAAGAAATACCTTGTTTGAGGCCGAGGGTTTTTCATATAGTTTCACCAACGTCTGCATCAAACCCTCTGTTGTTGTTTCTTTCGAAATATTGAAGGCGACTGACGCTGCAAGGCACAACCATACTGTTCTGAGTGCCTTTCTATCAAGAATGTTCCATTCCGCGTCTATCATGGCAGCCGGCTTCTTTGTTTTTCCACTCAATGGTAGGTACAGATCTTTCTAATATAGATAATCTTCCATCTGCATCTTCCACAGCGGAAAGTTTTGGTCGTTAAATTTCTCGACCCTAAACTTACCATCGTCCACCATTGCTCCCACTCGAACCAGGAACCCTTCTTTTTTGCGAGTTTATTAGCCAAATATACCTTCGGCTCTGATACCAGTTGTTAGAAAATTATATATTATGGAGCAATGCAACACATAAAATATGCGGAAAAATACAAGCACACAAAACACATAAAACCAGAGAGACACAAATATATAAAGTCCACTCAACTTAACATTTTAATTTCAGAATAAATTACCTACTCTTCCTTTATATTATCCAACAAAATGAAGATGAAACTGCCATTGCATCCACTATAATATCCCTCTCGATTCCCTCTCGTCAGCTTCCCTCTCTGCTTTCGCTCCGAGAATACACCAATAATAACAAACAAGCAATACAATGCCCTCATATATACAAGGGGGTTGCCTTCTAGGGCAAAAAAAAACCCTAATCTAAACATAACTTCTACCGTCAGATCATTTGCCTAATGAACGGCCCAGATTGACTAGAAATTACTATACTTTTACAAGGCAAATTTACATATGTTTTTAGCTTCGGGGGCACTGCCCCCGAACCCCCACCAGGGGGGGGGCTCCGAAAAGCACTGCCGCCCCCCCTGGACCCCCCACGGCAGCGATTAAATTTCGGGCGGCGTTGCCGCCCCTTTTAAGGTACAAGGGTCCAATGCTATGATACAAAGTAAATAAGATAATCAGGCTCCACACCCAACATCAGATCTGTCATAGCCTCATTTTATATTAGATCCAGTTTGCAGTGACACATTAACCCCAGGGTTATTTGTCACATTGTATGTTTTCTAGTACTTCTAGCAATCCTTCCCGGGTTGGCTAGAATTATTGTATTGGAGCCCATATCTTCATTATTGGGCATTAATTTTGTTTCCTTCAACCATATTTCATGTATGTACATTTGCAGCAGCAGCTACACTAATATAGACTGTGCAGTCACTGCTCTCTGGCATTCTATATAGTTCCAGAATCTCATGTATCTATTGCTTTGATCATTGGAGACTTGTTCTTATGGCTTGAGTGGCATGTCCCTCATGATATTTTGTACATTGTTTTTGATCCATTAATAGAATGATGGCTGAATATTGTTCTCTCTCATGACATGATCATATTTGTGGTGTTTACAATATTGTGTTCATGTATTGCTGTAGCTCCACTTTTGGAATATCGTAAGATATTCGCAATAGTGTATATTTTTCCTATTTTGGAATATTATAGTGGTATCGGAGCATAATCATGGTTTAGCCTATGCATCCAAGATAGTATGCCATTAGGAGGAGAAGCTTCTCATAAAGGGAAGTTGTGTAGAAGAAACAAAAGCATGACTCCATTATTTGGAGGAATGACGGAAGAGGAGATCTCCTTGCTTCTTTTCCAAACCTTGGATGGTATTAAAGAAGATCTCAAGGAGATGGAAGGAGAGGAGTGTAGAATATTTCTGAGAGTGTTTGAAGCATGCCCTAGCTATTCTCATGATGGGTGTGAGCATTCAGCCACACATCCAGATCCACAGTGCAGTCTATTTCCCACATTGACTGCAAGAAGGATGGAGGAAGAAGGTGCACCAAGGAAGGAGACCTTGAGTGACTATCTTTAGGAGTATGAATCTCAATCATGGAGATTCAAAGAGAACTTGGACTTCCAAGGGTTTTTCAAACTCAAGGAGGCAATATCTAGTAGCCACAAAAGAAGCAAGAGAGGCAGAATCTTCCTATCTCACTTTGATGGATCAACAGAGTGCACATCAAAATCTTGGGTGAAGGAGCTAGACTCCTATCTTCAGCAGCACCATATTTCTGAAGATGAAGCCATCAGAATTGCAGCACTGCATCTCAAAGGTATGGCTAGTGATTGGTGGTTTAATGATTCTACTTCATTTTGTCATGAAAATGTAAAAACTTATGTTGATTTCACTAAAGAATTGGTGAGGAGATTTGATAAAGAATATTGTGAACCATCATTTGTTAAAAACAAAAACTCAAACACTTTGCATGACTTGACGAGACCTATTGAACCAACCCCACTCCATATTTTTCAAGGGGATAAAAACATGCATGATAGTTTTCCAAGGGTAATATCCCCATTTCTTGAAGAGTCCTCTTCTATTTTTGAATACATGGAGTCTTCTCCTTTAAGGAATGACCGAGATCAAGGGTCTCTCATTGAGGATGAGGCATTCTCATACATGGAAGAAGAGGAGAAGGATCAGCATCAAGGGATGATGAGCATTCACCCTTATATATTTCAGGAGGTTTCTGCATAGAAGGAGGGGACTACACTACGCAATGAAGAGAGTGACAACTTAGTCCACTCATATATACAGTCCACTTCAGATTTTGATGTCTCGCTACATGGAGGCATTCCACCTGGGAGGCCACCAAATCTAGAGTTGATGAGAGACATCTTGTATTTGGGTTCACCACTCTTGTATTTTGGAGAGGTGAAGAGTTTGGAAGAATACTTTGGCATGGGGGATGTCAAAGTAGTAGGCAGAAGCATGAGGAGAGCTTCACATGCCAGATCACCAGCGCTATCTCTTGGGAGGATTTATCCATATTGGAGGTCTCAACTCTTGGTAGAGTAATCCAAGGATCTAGGTGCATGTATGATACTTGATGACCTGGATAGAGATGATGAGTATATGGTAGATGATATGGTCATCTATTTTTATGGCAGAGTCTTCTTGACTGGAGCTTCTAAGCTCAAGGAGAAGCTGCTTCATACATCACATCAGAACTTCCATTCCATGCATTATGATGCATATCTTTCTTTGGCATAGGAGTTCACTTTGGAGGGCATTCAGCATGACATATTTCAGCATATGGAGAGATTCATAGCCCAGATGGTGATAGATAGGAGGTCACAGCCACTTCCCTACTCATTAGAGGTGAGGGAAACATTCCAGTTGAGCCATTTCAGCTCAAGATCTCAAGTACATGATGGAGGAGGTATAATTTCATATTTTGTATTGTACTTCTTTTCCTTGTTTGAGCAGCATGATGTATCAAGAAGAATTATCTCCTCTTGCATATTGTATGATGATGTACTTGTAGCTACTTGTAGCACTGATTTTGGCTATCTTTTTGGTGGTTTGTGGGGGAAGCCACATGATTCTTGGTGTGCACCATTGACACCACATTGTATCTTCATGTTTCCATCTTATGAGATGACCATGGCAGAAAAAATGTGGCTGGTGAAGCACTTGTTATTTTCTGTTTTTAGGTAGGCATGGAATGCACTGCGCTGGTTCCTTATGTGGAACTTTGATTCACTCTCCGGTTGTCATTTGGCAGCTTGTTTTCATAGTATTTTTCTTCCATATATTGCTGATATACTCATGCGAAGCTTTGCTTGGAGAATGGAATTTGAGATGGAGATGCCCATTGGGAGTGTGATTCTCCCTATTTTACGTATTGTATGCTTCAGGAGAAACAATGGGCACACCATGATTGCCACAACACACCTCTTTCCTTCATGTAGGAGGAGCCCTTGGGTGAACTTGCGTTCTTGGAGGAGGCACTTCATGGTTGACTTGTCTTGTGGGGTAAATTGGGCCATTTTTGAAGGCCATGACATTGCAGCCCAATTTCAGCATCCCCCTCATACTTGCCACAAATGGAGAGAGAAACTACTTGGATGGGAAAACATAAACTCTCCATTCAGCCCCAACACATTGCATAAAACTAGGGTTGCAGATTTCTTTGATGAGCTACCTAGAATGGTTCATTTCATTTGGATGATAGCATGCGTGAATGGATCACTCATTTGGAATGAGATTTCCCATGTGTATCATCACTCCTACCTTTAGGAGGCCATGAGATAGCAAGAAGGTTTCCACTTACACCTTCCACCTTTTCATGATGTGAGCCATTTGGTCATGCATCTTTGGGAGGAGACATTGGAGGGCAGATTTCTTGCAGATTATATTGAGCAGTGGTGGGGACTATTGATGAGGAGGCCACAAGAGGATAAGGGGAAATTTTTTTCTCTCTCTATAAATTTGCTTGAGAAAAAGAAACATTTTGGAGGGGAGGACTGTAATGTTCCCAATTTTTAGCCCTAAGCTAAAAGGAACATTATAGTTAGCAGTAGATGAATAAAATGGCTAGGGAGGCCCATTAACCTCTTTAGAAAAGAAAACAACATTACTCATGTAAAAAGGGGAAGAATAAGCAGCTGGATTAAGCACCTACAGGTGTGAATAGGATAGGATCAAGTTGATTCAGTCATACTTGACCAAGTCCACATGCACTATCTAGATACATTGTATCTCCATGATGGACTACACAGTTCTAATGGAGGACAACTTGCATGGGCTAGGTTGCACACATGGATGGGACCCATTGTGGAGAGGAGCACTTTCTATATATGGAGAGGAGGATAGCCATTGTATTGATTCTTAGATTATTATTTTCTTTGGTCTGTTGAGACTTTGCTTCCTCTTGTTGTTTAGCAAGGTTGTAGTGTTGTTTAGCACAAGGGTGTTCTCGGTCGAGAATCCCTACCTCATCCTCAGCGAAGGAGAGATTCCCGAGCTACATTTCCTCATTTTGGAATTTTTTCCAAGCTATCTCCTTCACCTACAGCACAGTTTCTGTTCAGAGTTGGGTTGTGTTGTAGGGTGCAGCAACGGAGGATCTCTTCGAGTCATTTCTAGGCTTGTTTTTCAGTGAAGAGCTTTTCTATCCATTGAAAGATCAGTAAGAAGGAATCCCAGGAATATTTTCATATCTTTGGCATCAGGCCAACCATATACCATCCCTCACAGCACAGTTTCAGTCCAGAACTGCGTTATTTTCAGAGGCAGTTGCTGGGAGGGTTCATTGAGCTCATCAGGAGGGTCTATTTCTGAGTAGAGGGATCAGCCTTCTAATTAGAGATACCATTGGAGGAGGACATTAGTATTTCAGATCTGTCATAGCCTCATTTTATATCAAATCCAGTTTTCAGTGACACATTAACCCCAAGGTTATTTTTCACATTGTATGTTTTCCAGCATTTCTATCAATCTTTCCTGGGTTGGCTAGAATTATTGTATTGAAGCCCATATCTTCATTATTGGTCATTAATTTTGTTTCCTTCAGCCATATTTCATGTATGTGCATTTGCAGTAGCAGCTACACTAATATATACTGTGTAGTCACTACTCTCCGGCATTCTATATAGTTGCAGCATCTCATGTATCTATTGCTTTGATCATTGGAGACTTCTTCTTCTGGCTTGAGTGGCATTTCCCTCATGATATTTTGTATATTGTTGCTAATCCATTAATAGAATGATGATTGAATATTGTTCTCTCTCGTGACATGATCATATTTTCAGTGTTTACAATATTGTGTTCATGTATTTCTGTAGCTCCACTTTTGGAAAATCTTAAGATATTCCCAATAGTGTAGATTTTTCCTATTTGGAACAGCTAGCAAGGCATGAATGGAAAATGCATTTCCAGGAATGGCTACTACAGGATTTGAAACCAAGACCTAGATTCCTTATATATGTGTATCTAAGTCCAAAATCCAAGAGAAGGCTCAATAGAAATCCCTCTAGGTGGGTTAAACAGGTCTCCCACACCTAGTTACCTTGTACAAGTGCCCGATGAAGGGACTGCAACAATTCCTGAGAAAGAGATGGAATAATAGGGTTATTTTGATAAGCTTGGGCACATGAAGATACAAATATCCAACCAATGAATAATATAGCAGTAAAATTGTACAATTCTTTGAGGAATCAATCACTCAAGCTAGGCAATGAGAGCCTCGATGGAACATGTACATGATAAATGGAAAACACTGCTACATGAAGGAAGCCATGGCTATATCAGCGTAGATTATTGGAGACACTGCAACATAATAATAGAAAATACAATGATATGGAAATATCAGCTCAAGAGATGTGGGGGATCAAGCTCTCAACCCCTGAAAATAACAATACAACAATCCTTAAGAGGATTGGCTGAAATATATGTACAAATGGAAAATCTGCAGAAATGTCGGAGTTGCTGGGCAGTAGCTACAACTCAGAAAATAACTGGAGATGGCTGAATATGATGCAAAATATAAAATATAGCTCCTCCAATAGATCTCTCAAGTGATAAGCTAATCCTAACACTGAAGATCTCACCCTCCAAAATAGTGGTGCAAACCCCCACTGCAAATACTCACTGAAATAATGCAGTCTGGAGAAGGGAATTTGCTATTGATGATGGGAGATGCTTGGCCTAATTCCAAGATATGAAAATCAGCTCTGAAACCTTCCTCACTAACCTTCCCAAGGAATAGACGCTCCCTCCTTTGAAAGATGAGCCAAGGAATGGTGTCATGGAACCCTCCACTATAACACCTAGCAACACTACATTATACTTCAGCAGAAATAACGCAGTGACTAAAGGGAGTGGCTTTGGCCTTGAGCCAAGATGTGGAGAAATGAAGTGAAATCCTTCAATAGGCCCTCAAGAAGGAGAGTAAATCCTAAACAAGAATCCCTCATGCTAAACAGCACTGCAACTCAGCTAAACAATTGGAGAATGCAAATAGTCTTCCAGACCAAAATCAAATACTCAAACATATATCTCTATGGTTGCATCTTCCTCCTTTTATGCAAGTGAATGCATATTTTCCCTGGACCCCACACATTAGGGTTTCTTCCACAAGTGATCTTCCTCCCTCTCAAACTGCGTTGTCTTCCCAAGCAAGCCACACCCTCTTAGGCAGCGTTGTTGACTTGGTCAAACTTGACCTTGTCCTCATGCATTTGCCCCCTTTTCACACTGGAAGGTGAAAAATAAAGCTGATCCATTGATCCCTTTCACTCTATGAGGGATTTTATTCCTACTCATGGGTCTCCTCACCCATTTTATTCACCTCCTAGATGGCATGAGAAAAATTAATATTCAAATTAGCTTCATGCTAATTTTGGAACATTACAAAGAAAAAGGTTGCTTATGGATTTATTAACTTCAAGAAGGGTATTATAATTTATTTTTTTCCTATACCTACCATTCCCAAAACCCTATTTCACTCCATGCATAAGGTTTCCCTATCTAAACCCTCAGTTGCACCTTTAGCAGCTAAATCATTGGAAACTTGGCATGAAAACCCTTTCACTTTCCTATCCTCCACTCCATTCATTCCATGACTGTTGTGGAGGTAAATCCCCTCTGTGGACAGAGGCGATCCCTACTAGGCCAGACCGGGTCTAGCAACAATCGTTCACGCTATAGTGCAGGTTCCTAGTTTCAAATAAACCAACTAGCGATGAAGGCTTACCTAGAATCCAACGCTGTCGCTTGTAGAGAAAGTAGCACTCCTGTTCCTTAGCTCTAGCAGATCACAATCCTCACGATCTCCGTGATCGGACACCTGCACACGCAAGAAAAAAAACAAACGCAAGCGTAAAATCCATTATATGCAACTATATGTCAGTCAGAGAAGACATAACTCATCATCATAATCAACAACAGGAGTGGAACCGTAACCAATAGTCGCTTATCATTAATCAATCAAAGAAGAATACAACCATAGCTCTGACGCTGAATTCTCCTTCGGAGGGTCGCCAGCGGAACACGTCTCGAAAAAGCCTATCGGGGATGGGACAAACCTCTCTCTTCAGATGTCTTGACAATAATCTCCTTGCTTGGATTTGGCCTTAAGGGAATGAATTAAGGCTCTTGCAGCATAAGGCTCTGATGGCTCTTGGGAACTTGGAGACTAGCTATTCAGCTATTCAGCCCCTTCATCAATGGATGAAGGCTATATTTATAGAGGAGAGGAGGAGGTTGGGATCCCTACAATAGTGGAAGGGAGGCCTTATCCTTTGGGAGGTTCCCCATATGGTGGAAACAAGAGACCAAAGGAGGAAGGTCGTGGTTATTCATTCGAAACCACTCCTGATGACTCATCCACGAAGTTGTTGTAATCGAAACTTCACTTCCTTTTTTAAAAAACTTTCCAAAAGCAGATTGGCGCAGGTGCTTAACTGGGACAGAGTGCCAATTGGCGTGGGCTCAGTGTTAATTTTCCTCATTGGTGCGAGTACATAACGGGCTACCAGCGCCAGGGCAAAAACATGTGTTTTTAGGGGTCTACTCAGGAAATGATCAACAAAAGAAATGTTTTCCTCATGGAAAGGGATGCAATGATGGTATTTGTAAGGCATGACACTGCTTATTGGTCACATAAATGACCCTCCAATGGGCGAGATGGGGATTGCAGGGACGGTGAAAAATTACTGTGTAACAGATGCCCCCTAAAGCATGAGGCCCAAAAGAGAGAGAGGGGTGAAATTCTTTATGAGAACGTGTCCAACTTAAAACACCGCCGTTGGAAAACCTGTGTAGAGAAGTACAACTGATATCTCAAATACATGATATATGTGTGGTATGGGTGCAGCCATCCATAACAGAGTATACAATAATCCAGATCCAAGGCATGGACGCAGCCATCCAGTAAGGATCGATAAAGAGACTCAGGTATGGTCGTAGCCATCCAATCAGTGAGTCATGTAACCAATCATAATAATCAACAAAATCGCAGCCTAGATTCCAACAGACAAAATCCAGGGTCTTGCACTCCATCTCGACCCGAACAACATACAAGTTCAAGCATGTGAATAAGTGAGTTGAAGTCGAACATGCAAGAACATCGCCTAATTACCAGCCAATGATGAATGCTGTTAACAGACGCGAGAGGTACCACCATTAATGACAATGGTCCTCAAGGTACTACCGGTACAATCTATGGCATGTGAATCAATGAGCTGGCGTCGAACACCCATAGAATCACTTGATTGAAGGCCAATAATGAAAACCTCACATCGAATGCGAAGAACCTTCCATTGAGGCATGCATGCTCCAAGGTACCAGAAGGGAGTATCTAGATCATCTTCCTGGATAATGAACTGAAGTCGACAGGAAGTGACTTTGATCGAAGGTGGGCCATAGTGTTTCCCACATCATCGACACGAGACATAAGAACATAATTTATTTGTGAATCAAGATTTAGATGAGAATCAGAGGAAGGTTGAAATCTGCAGAGGTCAACTTCTCTTGAACATATTGGTGGAACGACAGTGGATTTGGCAGTATTTGACATCAAAAGATCAGAGGTCATGGTGACGAGGCAAAGATCAGATGAGAGGTCAAAAAGGATCACCCAAACCCACGGAGGCAAGTGAAAAACGAGATGAGATGTCCCCAACCCAACACGAATGCAGACAAGTGCCATGTTCAAGAGCGACATACTGTCGACACGATAATGATTCTGGTTCCATTTTTCACCACCATTTATGGCGAGTACCTCTTTATTTTTACACAAGCTTGAAGAGGATAGCATATGTTTGTCATATAAGTCCATCCTAGTACATTTAACGAGCCCTAGGAAGGAGGAACTCGGATACCGTCATTACGACTGAATCCAATGTCATCATGGTTTTAACGAGTTTGACAAAGGAAGAACTCAGCGTATTTTCATGTTTAGAGAGTTTGAAAAGACAGGGGAAAAGTAAACTCCAACGGTCCCTTTTCGTAAATAGTTCCTCAGCCCCGAAAAGGTAGAAAACAAAATCTGAGAAAACCTCCTAGTCGCGATAGGCTAGGGTATTCCTTTTTCGTAAATAATCTAACCCAGCCCAAAAAAGGGGTAAACGTATACTGGGTAAATGTCGTTTCGTGGCCACTTTAACGAGATCAAAACAAAAAGGGCCTTGGAAATCTTTTCATGTTTAGAGAGTCAGAAAAGAGCTGAAAGATGACTCCTCCTGGAGGAATGAGTGGTATAAAGGGTAGCAACTGGTTCCGGAAATGGTGGAACTGCTCAGAACAAGCAAAGGTTAAGAGGCTGGCTAACAAGACCACTCATCGTAGTGGTTCCTCATGAATGGGTAAAACAACCAAGTGAAGGCATATGATCGGCCAAGCAGATAGTGACGATGGAATGAGAAAACCAAGGCTTATCTAGCAAAAACAGGCTGATGAAATGACAATCACAAGAGGTAAAATGGGAAAGGTTTCATTTTTACACAAGATTGAAATCAGGAAACTCTGCTTGAAGTTAGTTTCATTTTTACACAAGCTTGAAACAAAGATAAACTATGCTTGAAACCGGTTTAATTTTTACACAAGCTTGAAACGGAAACAAACTATGCTTGAAAAAGTAAGCTTGCCCCCCAGCATGGTGACTCAATTCGAGGTACATGTCCCCCAAGCTTTAGTCCATATGAAAGGCAGATGGAGTGAAGGTTCAAGTTACGAGATCAAGAGAAAGAATCGATTGGGATTTTACGAGATCTGATCAAAGACTCGAATTGAACAGGAATGTGTTTCATTATTTTAACGAGGTTGACACATTAAAAGAACTATCCTCATGACACCTTGTTTCATGGTTTAAGGAGCTTGAAAAAAGACAAGGAACTCTGCTCCAACAACCTTGTTTCATTTTTTAGGGAGCTTGACACAAGAAAACCAACTCTGCTCTAACAACCTTGTTTCATTTTTTAAGGAGCTTGACACAAGACAAGAAACTCTGCTTCGACAACCTTGTTTCATTTTTTAAGGAGCTTGACACAAGAAGGGAACCATGCTCTGACCGACCTCATCATAATGAACAAGAAGTCATCGCTTCCAAGAGTTCCACTCCCGATGGAAGGAAAACATCTTGGAAGTCAGGACCCAATGCCCCCAACACCTGATGCACAACGGCACTATCACTGAGTATAGGCATAGGGTAGGAAGCCACATAGTTGACCTGCGGTGGGGCAGATACAACGGGTGGATAAAAACCAGGAAGGGATGATGGCGGGCCAGCTGCCACATCAAGACCAAAGAACAAAAGCTGATCAATGGTCACAATCCGTCCTTCATGTGGAAAACAGACCACATGAAAAAGGGAGGAGACAAGTGCTCCCATGGCATAGTTGTAATCACGTCCCAAGAGCAGATTGAAATCCAAAGGGCCTAGAACAACCATCACATCCATATGGAAGGTTTTACCTCCCAACGTAACAGGTAACCTTGGAAGGATCCCTAACGGTTGACTAGTTCTTTTGTTAAATTCCAACAGATTCTGCGTAACAAGCGCAAGCGGCAGAGAGCCAAAAGCTTGCCAAGTAGTTGAGGATAGAATACTAACAGATGCGCCTTCATCTATAATGGTGCTGGGTACGACCAAACCAAAGGCTTATACCGTTATCTCGAAAGGCACATAAGACGGAAGGCGGTATCTTGTAAATCGATTCCAATCAAAGGAAGCGACCAAACTACTCAAAGGGGCTACCATTGAACCGAGATGGTCTTCCCCTGGTGTTACGGAAGAAGAAGGAGCATCCTCCATGACCTCCATCTCGAAGGCAGGAGGAGTATCCTCTTGAGATATAGGGACAGGAGAATCTTTCTCCACGTCTGAAGAATCTGATGAAACCAGAAGGACATGGGGGGGGCGAGATCCACACTCAACAGAAAAGACTTGGTGCACCGCAGATGGGGCCAGTTCGACCGATCCCACGACCAATGGTTGGTTGGGGATGGATTCCTGAATTTGAATTTCCGAGGGAGCGGGATCGACCAAGGATGACTCTTGACCAATCGTGGCATTTGCTGGCGGAGGACTCAAAGAAAGCCGATTATAAACAGCTAGAAGGCATGGTGCAGAACCGTTTAAGTTGTCCAAAACTTGTTTGGCTTCATCCATATATCGACAAAGGTGAATGGCATGGTGCCCTTCACACAACTTATAGGGATTGGTGAGCTTACCCTGCTTCTTAGAAGCCTTACTAGTACCAGTTGAAGATGTGCCCCCAACTTGGCTCCCGGAAGCCAAAGGCAATGGCGGACGACTGTTGGACCATGCTTCGAGCACCTTGGGAATGCTAGGGAAATCTCGAAGAAGATGGTCTCCCATGCACAGCATGCAAGGGAACTTGAATTTCCATGGAGGGTTGGAAGGTTTATCAATGGATGACTTCTTATGCGCAATAGCCGCAGAGCTAACCTCTCTTTTATATGACTTCTTCTTCTTTGTCTTCTTCTTCTTCTTCTTAGCCACCTGGTTACTTGAATCTAGACTTTCACCAGGCGAAGTAGAAGAGGAGGACGCAGAAATAGGCAAAGAAGGGGAGAGGTCCACCTTGGAATCAACATGATGTTTTTGCAGAGGAACTGATTGAACAGTAGCTGGAACATTCGGGACCATAGAGGCTGAGAACAACCAAACAGGCAACCCAACAGTTAACCCAGGAAGGGACAACGTTGCCATGTAAGGAGCGCCAACATTTCCAAAAGGAGGAAAAGGACCAGGATTCCCATCAGGGGGAATTCCTTGGTTGGTGAACTCTGGAAAAGGACAGAGGCAATCCCTACTAGCCCAAACCGGGTCTAGCAACAATCGTTCATGCTATAGTGTAGGTTCCTAATTGCAAATAAACCAACTAGCGATGAAGGCTTACCTAGAATCCAACGTTGTCGCTTGTAGAGAAAGTAGCACTCCCGTTCCTTAACTCTGGCAGATCACAATCCTCACGATCTCCATGATCGGACACCTACACACACAAGAAACAAAACAAACGCAAGCGTAAAATCCATTATATGCAACTATATGTTAGTCAGAGAAGACATAACTCATCATCATAATCAATAATAGGACTGGAACCATAACCAATAGTCGCTTATCATTAATCAATCAAAGAAGAATACAACCATAGCTCTGACGCTGAATTCTCCTTCGGAGGGTCACCAGCAGAACACGTCTTGAAAAAGCTTGTCGGGGATGGGACAAACCTCTCTCTTCGGATGTCTCGACAATAATCTCCTTGCTTGGATTTGGCCTTAAGCGAATGAATCAAGGCTCTTGCAGCATAAGGCTCTGATGGCTCTTGGGAACTTGGAGACTAGCTATTCAGCTATTCAGCCCCTTCATCAATGGATGAAGGCTATATTTATAGAGGAGAGGAGGAGGTAGGGATCCCTACAATAGTGGAATGGAGGCCTTATCCTTTGGGAGGTTCCCCATATGGTGGAAAAAAGAGACCAAAGGAGTAAGGCCGTGGTTATTCAGTCGAAGCCACTCCTGATGACTCATCCACGAAGTTGTTGTAATCGAAACTTCACCTCCTTTTTTAAAAAACTTTCCGAAAGAAGATTGGCGTGGGTGGTTAATTGGGGCAGAGCGCCAATTGGCATGGGCTCAGTGTTAATTTTCCTCATTGGCACGAGTACAGAATGGGCTACCAACGCTAGGGAAAAAATAGGTGTTTTTAGGGGTCTGCTCAGGAAATGATCAATAGAAGAAATGTTGTCCTCGTGGAAAGGGATGCAATGATGGTATTTGCAAGGCATGACACTGCTTATTGGTCACAGAAACGACCCTCAAATGGGCAAGATGGGGATTGCAGGGACGGTGACAAATTACTGTGTAACAATGACTTCCTCCATAACTTCCATGAACCATATCCCTTCATTTTTGAGCAAACTAAAGCAAGAATAGGCAAGAAACAAACTACAACAAGTATCATAAAGTTTCCTATATAAAATTTGTGTGTGGCACAACAAGGCCAAAAGATGAAGAAAACATGATGATGATGACTCCAAGAGACCACCAGCAGACTTCGAAAGGATAAGCATACCACCCATGGCACCTGAAGCCCTCCATGCGGCACCTGCAAAAGAAACAAAAACAAGAAAAGGGTAATAAACTCACTAAAATTCAAGTAGATCACTCAGAAAACAAATAAAAAAATGAAGACACAAAAAATAAAATACTAAGGCTACCACCACTAGCTCCATCTCCTTTGGAACCTCACCAACACCAGGTAAGCTCAGGTATGGCCTCTCACCTCTCACTGTGCATGCATAATGGAAAAAATAGTTGAATGTCAAGTTTTAAAAATTTAAAAGGAACAAATGTGGCCAATTAACATGGCCACCTTGGTAAAGTGAAACTGGAGGAAAATTAAAAGTGCATGCCACCTGGGAAAGTCAAATCGAGTCAAGTAACAGTGGATGGGAATGAAGTGAATTGATCACGAGGTTAGAAATTATTAACTGAAGTGGGGGCCAACGCTCTCAAAGAGGAAACTCGTGTTAAGTACGAGTCACCACAACACTCCAAATTTACTTAAAAATCCAATAAAGGTAATATTCATCTCATTTCCACCATTGCATTGAGCATTTGGAAAAGAAAGAAGAGTAGGAAGCCAGTGGGAGCTATTAGAATAGCAGAATTGAGGTTTGGGCTTGTATGCACCATTGTGCTACAGGAAACAGAGTTTTGCTACAGGCAACTTCAGAAGCAGACCATCAAGGGTTCAGAAGGAAACACAAAGTCACCTGTGGGTGAATTGGCTTCCCAGAGCCTCCATTTCTTAAACCAAAATAGAAGAGGACCAAGGTAAGTGGATTGTCACCCTCCAACACTGAAACTTCCCCATATAATTCATACTCAACAAAAGTAAATTTTATAGTTAAATGGTAAAATAAATTTTCTTGCATTTTGTTTCAAGACATCCATCTCCAAGACATAACTCTTAAACCTATCACCATGTTCATCTCACAACATTAAAATGGGGGTGGGGGAGATTCAAGAGAATAGAGCCTACTGGAATTAAGAGAATTAGGCATCACCATCAGGTTATGGAAATCTTCTGAAATCACAAATTGGTAGGGTTCTTTGAGCTATTGAAAGGTTTTGATGATGATATAGCTAAATAATTTGCAGTGGCTCTGTAGTAATATTCAGAAGAGAGAGCCACCACTGTGATTAAAGGCCTAGCCATCACATTATATCCTGAACTCATAAGAAGAGTTATAAATTTTCCATTAGAAGTCAAATGGGTTAAGGAAATAATGCCTAGCACTGAAACTAAAAATAATTTATTTCTACCAGGAGAGGATTACATTGAAGATAAAAATGGAGTGAGGAGAGAAAGCCTTCCATACCCCTGGGATGAAGTAGCCTTCCACATCATGAGGTTTATTTATTGTGAAGGTAGACTTAGTGTGGTCTATGGGTATCATTTTAGATTTTTAAATGAACTAAGGTTTCAAGGAGAGCTCCCACTTGAAAAACGATTAAGTGTCCCTCACTTCCTCCTAAAATCCATCACTAACATTCAAAACCATGTCATTCAAAACCAGACCCCCACTAACAATCCGCTTGAAAAACTAGTCAAAGAATTTGAAAGCCAACCTTGGATGGAATTGCACTTAGTCGATTCAACCTCTAAAACCACCAAGGTTATAGAGTTTGGCCCATCGAGATCTCTGAAAAATCAACTCAAATCTCTTAGATGAAGAAGAAAATAATTTATGCCATCTTTTAAAAGAAAAACTACATGCATTTTCTTGGGAATAAAAGGACACGAAAGGGGTGCATCCTTCAGTATGCAGAAATCATATTTACATTAAAAAAGGATGCAAGCCTATGTGATAACCCCAAAGAAGGATGAACCCAATTCTAAAGGACATATTCAAGGAAGAACTGCAGAAAATTTTGGATGCAAGTTTTATCTATCCTATGTCACACAGTGAGTGGGTATCTACTCTTGTCCTAGTCCTGAAGAAGAATGGAAAATGGTGAATCTGTGTTGATTATATGGAACTTTAAAAAGCCACCAAGAAGGGCCATTTTCCTTTTCCCTTTATAGACCATGTCCTAGATGGCCTTGCATGAATGAAGTTATTTTCCTTCTTAGATGGTTTCAGTGGGTATAACTAGATCCAAATCAGCCCTGAAGACCAAGATAAGACCACTTTCACCTACCCTTGTGGTACCTTCGCTTACAGAGTCCTACCCTTTGGGTTGTGAAATTCCCCAACTACCTTCGAAAGAGTTGTCTTCAAAATTTTCTCTAAGTTGTTCCATGAATCTATTGGAATCTAAATGTATTATTTCACACCCTATGGGGATGACTTCTAGGAAGTTCTATCGAATTTGGGAAAATTTTTGAGAGGTGCATTGAAATGCATCTCTCCCTGAGCCCAGAAAAGTGTGAATTCATGAAAAGAGTAGGACCTGTATTGGGACACTCAATCTCCTAAGTAGGAATACCATTGGACTCGAGAAAAATCACTATTATCAAAATGGTACCTGCTCCTCAAAATCAAAGAGACGTCAAGAGTTTCTTAGGGTTAGCTAGCTATTATAGAAGATTCATCAAGGATTTCAATCAAATGGCTTTGCCACTATTTGGTTTATCGGCCAAATATTCTGAGTTTACTTGGTCCAGTCATTTTCAAGAAGTTGTTGAGCTCATTAAGGGAAAGTTAACTACTGCCCCCATTCTTCAAGGCCGAAATTGAACTCTGCCTTTCCACATCCACACAGATGCATCCAACAAAGTTGTGGGGGTGGCATTAGGGTAGTTATAAGAAAAATTACCTTATGTAATCTATTTCAACAATAAGAACTTGTCTAAAGCTGAACTAAATTATATTGTCACAGAGAAGGATATGTTAGCCATTTTCCATGCTTTAAACAAATTTAGACATTATGTCACTTGGTATCAGACCTTTCTACACACTGACCATGCAACCATCAAATATTTAATTAACAAACTAGATGTTAATTCTAGGATAATAAGATGGTTATTACTTTTACAACAGTTTTACCTAACCATTGTTGATAAAACTAGAAAGAAGAATGTTGTTGCAGATTTTTTATCTAGGTTAGCTCTATCTACATACGAAGAAGGAATAGTGGATGACCAGCTGCTAGATGAACATCTCTTTGCTATATCAACACTCTCACCATGGTTTGTTGACATAGCTAACTACTTCATTGCAGGAAATTTCCCTCCTAATCTCTCATTCAAGGAGAAAAGAAAGATCATCATAAAAAGTGTCCCTTTCACATGGATTTGGGGGAATATCTTCAAGTTAGGCCCTAAAAAAATTCTCAGAAGATGTGTGAGGGAGGAAGGTGTTTTTGATATCCTCTCTACATGTCACGATAGCCCTTGTGGAGGCAACTTTCCTACAAAAAGGACTACCTTCAAAGTTTTCCAGGCATGATACTATTGGCCTACCCTTCACTCAGGGATTCCAGAAGATACACTAGCAGGTGTGACTAGTGCCAAAGGATGGGGAAACCTACACAAAGGGATGAGATTCCTTTGGACCCTCAAGTGGATCTTGAGCCATTTGACAAATGGAGCATGGAATTCATTGGACCTATTGATCCACCATATGGATATAAAAAGTATATCATAGTTTGCACTAAATACCTCACAAAGTGGGCTAAAACAAAAGATGTGAAGGTAGCAACTGAGGAGAATGTAGCAGAATTTCTGAGGGAGAATGTGTTTTACAAATTTGGATGCCCTAGAGAATCAGTTACTGAGCAGGGGGCACAATTCATTTCTCATCTCATTTAGAATATTCTGAAGAGGCACAATATAAAGCATAAGACTTCTACTACCTACCACCCTCAGGTGAATGGCCAAGAGGAAGTTAATAATAGAGCCTTGGAGATTATCGTCACCAAGGTTG
Source organism: Pinus albicaulis (assembly GCA_034641835.2). NCBI lineage: Eukaryota > Viridiplantae > Streptophyta > Pinopsida > Pinales > Pinaceae > Pinus > Pinus albicaulis. Next base: position 583,435,955 of record CM076584.1, read on the forward strand.
TGAGAATTAGTATGAAAGATTGGGTGGACAGATTGGTAGAAGCTACTTGAACCCACAACACTACTTGGAAAACAACAAAATGATTCACTCCTTATGACCTGGTCTATGGCAAGAAAGCTCTGCTTTCAGTTGAATTTGAATTCAACACCTTAAGGATGGCAACTAAATTAGACCTAGATATATAAAATACCAAAAAGGAGATTTTGTTGAAATTAAATGGATTGGATGAGTTTAGGATGAAATAACTCCTCCACACAGAGGTAATTCAGCTGCAAAGGAAGATCTAGCATGACAAAAACATTAAGGAAAATACCTTTCAAGAAGGAGATTGGACGTTGTTGTATGAATCAAGGTTTAAGGACTTCAAAGGAAAACTGATGATAAGATGGCTGAGACCCTAAAAAGTGGGAAAATTTTATGATAATGATGCAGTTCATATCATAACCATAGATGAGGAAGGAATTCCCCTACTTGTCAATGGTTACTGGCTCAAATTTTACAAGAAGATGCTATTTAGGGCAGAATTTATAAATTCCATAAAAAAGGAGGTAGATGTCATCAGAAACTCCATAATTTCTAGTGCCTCCTAAAGGAGAAAAAAAAATAAGGAGGCATGGGTGAAAACCTCTCTAAGGCATCGTAGGCGAACTCCAGGGTTGAAAACCTCCATGAGGCATTCATGGAGTAAGAAAATAAAATAAAAATCAAAGAATAAAATATCCTTGGGTGGAAACCTCTCTGAGGCACCCAAGGCAGGTCTGTGGGTTGAAAAAATCTATGGAGGCAACCAACTTGCCTTCAAAAAATAAAGAGAGAGAAAATTAGAAAAAAATAAATAAATGAAAGGAAAATGAAAAAATACCTATGGATTTATGTGTTTTTTTGTTTTGCGGGTTATTTATTCAAGAAGTTTTTTGGGATCTAGAGGAGCGATTTCTCTTCATTATCTCTTCTTCTCTACTTCCACACTCCATAAGCCACTCCATCATACATACCTTCATCCATTTCACTCTTCATATAGGAAACAATTTCATTTTTTTCCCTAAACCGTAATTGCTACACGAAAATTAGCCAGCTACAGGATTCCTGTAGCACTATAAGAAACTCCTGTAAATGCTACAGAAAACTCATTCATGAAAGAAAAATGTTGCCTATGGATTTATTAACTTCAAGAAGGTTATTATAATTTATTTTTTTCCTATACCTACTATTCCCAAAACCCTATTTCTCTCCATGCACAAGGTTTCCCTATGTAAACCGCCAGTTTCACCTTTAGCATCTAAATCTTTGGAAACTTGGCATGAGAACCCTTTCACTTTCCTATCCTCCACTACATTCATTCCATGACTTCCTCCATAGCTTCCATGAACCACATCCCTTCATTTTTGAGCAAAATAAATCAAGAATAGGCAAGAAAAAAACTAGAACAAGTATCATAAAGTTTCCTGTAGCAAATCTGTGTGTGGCACAACAAGGCCAAAAGATGAAGGAAAAATGATGAGGATGACTCCAGAAGACCACCAGCAGACTCCGAAAGGATAATAATACCATCCATGGCACCTGAAGCCCTCCATGCAGCACCTGCAAAAGAAAAGAAAAAACAAGGAAAGGGTAAGAAACTCACTAAGAAAAGACAAGAAGCTCACTCAGAAAACGTTTCTCACTCAGAAAACAAATAAAAAAATGAAGACACAAAAAATAAAATACCAAATCTACCACCACTAGCTCCATCTCCTTTGGCACCTCACCCACACCAGGTAAGCTCAGGTATGGCTTCTCACCTCTCGCTGTGCATCCATAATGGAAAAAATAATTGAATGTCAAGTTTTAAAAATTTAAAAGGACAAAATGTGGCCAATTAACTTGCCCACCTTGGTAAAGTGAAACTGGAGGAAAATTAAAAGTGCATGCCACCTGGGAAAGTCAAATTGAGTCAAGTAACAGTGGATGGGTACGAAGTGAATTGATCGCGAGGTTAGAAATTATTAACTGAAGTGGGGGCCAACGGTCTCAAAGAGGAAACTCGTGTTAAGTACGAGTCATCGCAACACTCCAAATTTAGTTAAAAATTAAATAAAGGTAATATTCGTCTCATTTCCACCATTGCGTTGAGAATTTGGAAAAGCGAGAAGGGTAGGAAATCATTGGGAGCCATTAGAATAGAAAAATTGAGGTTTGGGCATGCATGCACCATCATGCTATAGGAAACAGAGTTTTGCTAAAGGAAACTTCAGAAGCAGACCATCAAGGGTTCAGAAGGAAACACAGAGTCACCTGTGGGTGAATTGGCTTCCTAGTGCCTCCATTTCTTAAAACAAAATAGAAGAGGACCAAGGTAAGTGGATTTTCACCCTCCAACACTGAAATTTTCACATATAATTCACACTCAACAAAAGTAAATTTTACAGTTAAATGGTAAAAGAAATTTTCTTGCATTTTGTTTCAAGACCTCCATCTCCAAGACATAACTCTTAAACCTATCACCACGTTCATCTCACAACATTAAATGGGGGTGGGGGGATTCAAGAGAAGAGAGCCTACTGGAATTAAGAGAATTAGGCAACACCCTCAGGTTATGGAAATCTTCTAAAATCACCAATGGGTAGGATTATTTGAGCTATTGAAAGGTTCTAATGATGATATAGCTAAATAATTTGTAGTGGCTCTACAGTAACATTCAAAAGAGAGAGCCACCATTGTGATTAAAGGCCTAGCCATCACATTATATGCTGAGCTCATAAGCAGAGTTATAACATTTCCATTAGAAGTCAAATGGGTTAAGGAAATAATGCCTAGCACTGCAACTAAAAATAATTTATTTCTACCAGGAGAGGATTACATTGAAGATAAAAATGGAGTAACGAGAGAAAGCCTTCCATACCCCTATGATGAATTAGCCTTCCAAATCATGAGGTTTATTTATTATGAAGGTAGAATTAGTGTGGTCTATGGGTATCATTTTAGATTTTTAACTAAACTAAGGTTTCAAGGAGAGCTCCCACTTGAACAAAGATTAAGTGTCCCTCACTTCCTCCTAAACTCCATCACTAACATTCAAAACCATGTCATTCAAAACCAGACACCCACTAATAATCCACTTGAAAAAATAGTCAAAGAATTTGAAAGCCAACCTTGGATGGAATTGCACTCAGTCGATTCAACCTCTAAAACCACTAAGGCTATATAGTTTGGCCCATCGAGATCTCTGAAAAATAAACTAAAATCTCTTAGATGAAGAAGAAAATCATTTATGCCATCTTTTAAAAGAAAAACTAGATGCATTTTCTTGGGAATAAAAGGACACGAAAGGGGTGCATCCTTTAGTATGTAGACATCATATTTACATTAAAGAAGGATGCAAGCCTATGTGATAACCCCAAAGAAGGATGAACCCAACTCTAAAGGACATATTCAAGGAAGAACTACAAAAACTTTTGGATGCAAGTTTCATTTATCCTATTTCACAGAGTGAGTGGGTATCTACTCTTGTCCTAGTCCCAAAGAAGAATGGAAAATGGTGAATCTATGTTGATTATATGGAACTTTAAAAAGCCACCAAGAAGGAACATTTTCCTTTTCCCTTTATAGACCATGTCCTGGATGGCCTTGCATGAAAGAATTTATTTTCCTTCTTATATGGTTTCAGTGGGTATAACCAAATCCAATCAGCCCTGAAGACCAAGATAAGACAACTTTCACCTGCCCTTGGGGTACCTTCGCTTACAGAGTCCTACCCTTTGGGTTGTGAAATGCCCCAACTACCTTCCAAGGAGTTGTCTTGAGAATTTTCTCTGAGCTATTCCATGACTCTATTGAAATATAAATAGATTATTTCACACCCTATGGGGATGACTTCTAAGAATTTCTATCGAATTTGGGAAAAGCGTTCAGAAGGTGCATTGAGATGCATCTCTCGTTCAGCCTAGAAAAGTGTGAATTCATGAAAAGTGCAGGAGCTTTATTGGGACACTCAATCTCCCAAGAAGGAATACCATTCGACCCGAGAAAAATCACTATTATCAAAAGGGTACCTTCTCCTCAAAATTAGAGAGATGTCAAGAGTTTCTTGGGGTTAGCTGGCTATTATAGAAGATTCATCAAGGATTTCAGTAAAATGGCTTTGCCACTATATGGTTTATCGGCCAAATATTTTGAGTTTACTTGGTCTAGTCATTTTCAAGAAGTTGTTGAGCTCATTAAGGGAAAGTTAACTACTGCCCCCATTCTTCAAGGTCGAAATTGGACTTTGCCTTTCCACATCCACACAGATGCATCCGACAAAGTTGTGGGGGTGGCATTAGGGTAGTTATAAGACAACTTACCTTATGTAATCTATTTCATCAATAATAAATTGTTTAAAGCCGAACAAAATTATATTGTCACAGAGAAGGAGATGCTATCCATTTTCCATGCTTTAAACAAATTTAGACATTATGTCACTGAGTATCAGACCTTTGTACACACTGACCATGCAACCATAAAATATTTAATGAACAAACTAGATGTTAATTCTAGGATAATTAGATGGTTATTACTTTTACAATATTTTTACTTAACCATTGTTGATAAAACTAGAAAGGAGAATGTTGTTGCAAAATTTTTATCTAGGTTAGCTCTATCTGCATATGAAGAAGGAATAGTGGATGACCAGCATCTAGATGAACATCTCTTTGCTATATCAGCACTCTCGCCATGGTTTTTTGCCATAGCTAGCTACTTAATTGCAGGAGAGTTCTCTCCTAATCTCTCATTCAAGGAGAAAAGCAAGATCATCATAAAAAGTGTCTCTTTCACAAGGATTGGGGGGAATATCTTCAAGTTAGGCCCTAACCAAATTCTCAAAATATGTCTAACGGAGGAAGATGTTTTTGATATCCTCTCGACATGTCATGATAGCCCTTGTGGAGGCCACTTTTCTACAAAAAGGACTGCCTTAAAATTTTTGCAAGCATGGTACTATTGGCCTTCCCTTCACCAGGATTCCAGAAGATACACTAGCAATTGTGACTAGTGCCAAAGGATGGGGAAACCTACACAAAGGGATTTCAGTAAAATGGCTTTGCCACTATATGGTTTATCGGCCAAATATTTTGAGTTTACTTGGTCTAGTCATTTTCAAGAAGTTGTTGAGCTCATTAAGGGAAAGTTAACTACTGCCCCCATTCTTCAAGGTCGAAATTGGACTTTGCCTTTCCACATCCACACAGATGCATCCGACAAAGTTGTGGGGGTGGCATTAGGGTAGTTATAAGACAACTTACCTTATGTAATCTATTTCATCAATAATAAATTGTTTAAAGCCGAACAAAATTATATTGTCACAGAGAAGGAGATGCTATCCATTTTCCATGCTTTAAACAAATTTAGACATTATGTCACTGAGTATCAGACCTTTGTACACACTGACCATGCAACCATAAAATATTTAATGAACAAACTAGATGTTAATTCTAGGATAATTAGATGGTTATTACTTTTACAATATTTTTACTTAACCATTGTTGATAAAACTAGAAAGGAGAATGTTGTTGCAAAATTTTTATCTAGGTTAGCTCTATCTGCATATGAAGAAGGAATAGTGGATGACCAGCATCTAGATGAACATCTCTTTGCTATATCAGCACTCTCGCCATGGTTTTTTGCCATAGCTAGCTACTTAATTGCAGGAGAGTTCTCTCCTAATCTCTCATTCAAGGAGAAAAGCAAGATCATCATAAAAAGTGTCTCTTTCACAAGGATTGGGGGGAATATCTTCAAGTTAGGCCCTAACCAAATTCTCAAAATATGTCTAACGGAGGAAGATGTTTTTGATATCCTCTCGACATGTCATGATAGCCCTTGTGGAGGCCACTTTTCTACAAAAAGGACTGCCTTAAAATTTTTGCAAGCATGGTACTATTGGCCTTCCCTTCACCAGGATTCCAGAAGATACACTAGCAATTGTGACTAGTGCCAAAGGATGGGGAAACCTACACAAAGGGATGAGATTCCTTTGCACCCTCAAGTGGCTCCTGAGACATTTGAAAAATGGGGCAAGGACTTCATTGGACCTATTGATCCACCATATGGATATAAAAAGCATATCATAGTCTGCACTAACTACCTTACAAATTGGGCTAAAACAAAAGATGTGAAGGTAGCAACCGAGGATAATGTAGCATAATTTCTGAGGGAGAATGTGTTTTACAAATTTGGATGCCTAGAGAAGTATTTACTGATCAAGGGGCACAATTCACTTCTCTTCTCATTCAGAATATTCTGAAGAGGCAAAAGATAAAGCATAAGAATTCTATTGCCTACCTCCCTCAGGTGAATGGCCAAGTGGAAGTTAATAACACAGTCTTGGAGAGTATCCTCACCAAGGTTGTGAGCATCAGCAGGAAATATTGGGTGGACATATTGGTAGAAGCTACTTGAGCCTACAACACTACTTGGAAAACAACAAGAGGATTCACTCCTTATGACCTGGCCTATGGCAAGAAAGCTCTGCTTTCAGTTGAATTTGAATTCAACACCTTAAGGATGGAAGCTATGTTAGAACTAGATATATCAAATACCAAAAAGGAGAGGTTGTTGCAATTAAATGGATTGTATGAGTTCAGGATGCAAGCACTCCTCCACACAGAGGTAATTCAGTTACAACAGAAGATCTGGCATGAAACAAACATTAAGGAAATTACCTTTCAAGAAGGAGATTGGGCTTTGTTGTATGAATCAAGGTTTAAGGACTTCAAAGGCAAACTGATGACAAGATGGTTGGGACCCTAAAAAGTGGATAAATTTTATGATAATGGTGCATTTCAGATCAGAACCATAAATGAGGAAGGAATTCCCCTACTTGTCAATGGTTACTGGCTCAAGGTTTACAAGAAGTCCCTATTTAGGGTAGAATTTATAGATTCCATAAACAAGGAGGTGGATGTAATCAGAAACTCCATAGTTTCTAGTGCCTCCTAGAGGTGAAAAATAAATAAAGAGGCATGGGTGAAAACCACTCTTAGGCGTCGTAGGCCAACTCTAGCGTTGAAAACCTCCATGAGGCAATCCTCGAGTAAGAAAAAAAAGAATAAAACTAAGAATAAAAGATCCTTGGGTGAAAGCCTCTCTAAGATGCCCAAGGTAGGCCTGTGGGTTCAAAACCTCTGTGGGGGTAGCCCACTTGACTTTAAAAAAAAAGAGAAAAAATTAGAAAAAAGGAAATAAATAAAGGAAAAATGAAAAAATACCTATGCATTTATGTGTTTTTCTGTTTTGCGGGTTATCTATTAAAGAAGTTTTTTGGGATCCAGAGGAGTGATTTCTCTTCATTATCTCTTCTTCTCTACTTCCACACTCCATAATCCACTCCACAATACGTACCTTCATCCATGTCACTCTTCATATAGGAAAAATTTTCATTTTTTTTCCCTAAACTGTAATTGCTACAGGAAAATTAGGTAGTTACAAGATTCTTGTAGCACTACAGGAAAATCCTATAAATCCTACAGGAAACTCACTCATGAAGGAAAAAGGTTTCATAGGGATTTATTAACTTCAATAAGAGTATTATAATTTATTTTTTGCCTATACCTACCATTCCCAAAACCCTATTTCACTCCATGCACAAGGTTTCCCTATCTAAACCCTCAATTTCGCCTTTAGTAGCTAAATCATTGGAAACTTGGCATCAAAACCATTTCAATTTCCTATCCTCCACTCCATTAAGTCCATGAATTACTCCATAGCTTCCATGAACCATATCCTTCCATTTCTGAGAAAACTAAAGCAAGAAGAGGCAAGAAACAAACTACTACAAGTATCATAAAGTTTCTTGTAGCAAATCTGTGTGTGGAACAACAAGGCCAAAAGATGAAGGAAAATTGATGAGGATGAATCTAGGAGACCACCAGTAGACTCCAGAAGGATAAACATACCACCTATGGCACCTAAAGCCCTCCATGTAGCACCTGCAAAAGAAAATAAACAAAAAAATGGTAAGAAACTCACTCAAAAAGACAAGCAGCTCACTCAGAAAACAAATAAAAAAATGAAGACAAAAGAAATAAAATACTAAGGCTACCACCACCAGCTCCAACTCCTTCACCAGCTCACCAACACCAGGTAAGCTTAGGTATGGCCTCTCACCTCTCGATGTGCATCCATAATGGCAAAAATAGTTGAATGTCGAATTTTAAAAATTTAAAAGGAAAAAATGTGGCCAGTTAACTTGGCCACCTTGGTAAAGTGAAACTGGAGGAAAATTAAAAGTGCATGCCACCTCGGAAAGTAAAATTGATTCAAATAAGAGTGGATGGGTACTAAGTGAATTGATCACAAGTTCATAAATGATTAACTGAAGTGGGGGCCAACTGTTTCAAAGAGGAAACTCGTGTTAAGTATGAATCACCACAATGCTCCAAATTTAGTTAAAAATCCAATAAATGTAATATTTGTCTCATTTCCACCATTACATGATAATTTGGAAAAGCAAGAAGAGAAGGAAAGAAGTGGGAGAAATTAGAATAGCATAATTGAGGTTTGGGCTTGCATGCACCATCGTGCTATAGGAAACAGAGTTTTGCTACAGGAAACTTCAAAAGTAGACCATGAAGGGTTCAGAAGGCAACAAAGAGTCACCTGTGGGTGAATTGGCTTCCCAAAGCCTCCATATCTTAAACCAAAATAGCAGAGGACCAAGGTAAGTGTATTGTCATCCTCCAACACTGAAATTTCCCCATATAATTCACACTCAACAAAAGTAAATTTTACAATTAAATTGTAAAAGAAATTTTCTTGCATTTTGTTTCAAGACCGCCATCTCCAAGACATAAATCTTAAACCTATCACCACCTTCATCTCACAACATTAAAATGGGGTGGGGGGGATTCAAGAGAAGAGAGCCTACTGGCATTAAGAGAATTAGGTAGCACCCTCAAGTTATGGAAATCTTCTGAAATCACAAATGGGTAGGGTTCTTTGAGCTATTGCAAGGTTCTGATGATGAGATAGCTAAAGAATTTGTAGTGGCTCTACAGTCACATTCAGAAGAGAGCCACCACTGTGATTAAAGGCCTAGCCATCACATTATATGCTGAACTCATAAGCAGAGTTACAACCTTTCCATTAGGATTCAAATGGGTTAAGGAAATAATTCCTAGCACTGTAACTAAAAAAAAAAAATCTGTCTACTAGGAGAGGATTACATTGAAGATAAAAATGGAGCGAGGAGATAAAGCCTTCCATACCCCTGGGATGAAGTATCCTTCCACATCATGAGGTTTAGTTATTGTGAAGGTAGAATTAGTGTGGTCTATGGGTATCATTTCAGATTTGTAAATGAACTAAGGTATCAAGGAGAACTCCCACTTGAACAAAGATTAAGTGTCCCTCACTTCCTCCTAAACTACATCACTAAAATGAGCCATAATGTGAGGCAAAGGAAATATCATAACTTGGCCCATCATGGCCTAATAAAACTAATTGTAAATGATGCTTTGAGCAGGTTGAACCTACCTGTATCCTGATATTATTTCATAGACATGGATAGGGAAACCTTTATAGCTACCCAAACAGGGAAAACCTCTGCTTATAACCTTAGAGAAAGAAAAGAAGAAGAAGAATAAGAAGAAGAAGAAGAGGCTGAAGAGGAGGTAGAGGAACAGGAACAAGAGGTAGAAAACAAGGAAGAAAAAGAAGAGATGGAAATTGAGGTAGAAAAAATAGAGACAACAAAGAGAGAGCAAGAAAAAGCTGAGGGAAAGGAAGAAGAACAGACTGAGTAAAAGGAAGATGTGGACTCTATATTAGGAAGTGAAACCTCCCCTCAAGACACTAGCATGTCAGGTGACATCACAGATCAAAAGGTAGCTGCCACCCTAACTACATTAAGCAAACCTGAGAAAACAAAAAGAAAGAGGCAGACAACTATGTACTTCATAAGTAGGAAGAGTCAGAGGTTGAGATAGGGAAAACCACAAACTCCCACCAAGATCACTATCACCATTGAAGAATCACCAAAGGAGGAAGAAATCATATTAGAGGAAGGAAGGGTGCAAGAGGTCACTTCGGCCATAAGGACCCTTGTAACATATATCATAAGACATTCAGCCAGATTGGCATCCCATACACCTCATGCAACCACCACAGACCCTCCAAGGAGTGAAACGAGTGAAAAAAAAGGAAAATAGGGTCTTCAGCAAGAAAAATAGAGTTTTCTACAAGAAAATATGTTTTTGCTACAGGATACTCTAGCAAGCATAGATTTGGAGGAAAAGGCCTTGGTTGAAGAGGAAATTATAGCCATAGAGAGGCAAGAGGTCAAAGAAGTTGAGGGCAAGACATGAGAGGAAAAACATGATGAAAAAGAGGGAGGAAAAGATGATAAGGAAGATGCCACCTCATCAAAACCAATCCTCAAAGATGGTGCAATAGTGCCAAACCCTAGCCCTTAACCCAATCTCAACTCTTAATACACATACATTGAGGGGGGTAGATTAATTCCTCAAAAGTTCACAATTCCTTTGTTTTATCAGTTGGAGGAAGAGAAGGCACACACTCATCATTGGATAAAGCTTGCCACATATAAAGGAGTGTATCACATAGGATTGATGGAAGGAAAAGTAGCTAATTTGGGGAAGGATTTATCTGATGTGAGGCTCAGAGAGTCAATTTTGAAGGAGTAGCTTCAGAAGGAAAAGGTAGAGAATGTAGCACTACAAAAGCAGTGGCTCCTCTTTCAAATTAAAACATTAGCCTCCCATAGATCCTCGACTTTCAAAAACTGTAGACAGTTCATTTATTTCTGCAATCAAGCAAGTATGGCATACAAGGAAAAAATGGAAAAGTTTTACATGCATAACCTTGTGTTTACAGATTTAAATATTTGGGACCCCAATCCTAGGATGGGGGATATGAAAATAATCGCTCTGGAATCATGGATAGATAATGAGGATACAAGAGCATAAGAGATGAGAAGGGTTATGAGAAGAGAAAACAAAGAACCCTTACACATTAGGGAAAAATTTATCAGACTTGATGAGTCATCAATAACCATCTAAATATTGAAAAGGATCCTGAACTTGCTGAAAGATACCTCCATAAACAAGCTCAAGCAATGCCTCACTTTGATGACATTTCTAGGTTATTGGGAGATGAATGCATAATGGCTAGCCAAAGAATATGGAACAACCTCCCTCACAGCCTTAGAAACATGGAGTACCACACACCATAAATATTTAGGGGTGCCTTGGAGAGAGCACCATTGTACAAGAGGGCCATGCAAACCAAAAATATTTAGTGGCTTGGCTTGAAGCTTAGTCCACCCTTGTTGTTGGGGTTGAGTGATGGAAAGGACCAAGATGAGTAGAACAAAGAATGGGAGGAAGCAAAAAATAATGATGGGTTTTACCCTCTTGAAGGGACTCCAACACTTCTTCCTTGGGAAGTCAGAGGGTCCATCAAATCCTTACAATAAACGCAGAAGGAGGAATAGTTGCTCAAAGTATGAGAAACCATTTAGAAGGGGGGTGATGATGAGCTCCATAATTAGGTACATTTGAAGTTAATGGTCACATTTGTGCCTTATTAAGTCTCTTTTTCTTGCATTTTAATTATATTATGGTATTATGATGCTAGTGTAGATGGTGATTGAGGTTTATCATACTTCGAGTACCTAACATGAGTTAAATGTAGGAAAATCATGAAGATATTTCATTTTTGTGAAGATTTTATCATCAAGACTCGGAGTATACATTAGGGAGAGATTCTAGGGGGTTTTCCACCCTCCTTAACTCCCAAAGGTAGCCAATGGATCCTCGATATTCCCTCCAACAACTCGAAATCAAAGGAAACCAAGAAAACTCAAGATTAAGTGCACTAAAGCCATACTTCACTTGCATTCAAGTGGACTCATCACCTATTTTTTAGGGAGTTGTTGGTAGCTACCCTTTAGGTTAAATAGGGTTGAGCAAGAGCTCATTTGGATTCAAACTTTGGAGAAATCCATTAGGCTCTTTTCTCTTGTAATTAGTTTTCAAGACTTTTATATTGATGTAATGAGACTATATTTTGAAATGAAATGAGGATTCAAATTGTGATTTACTGATCTAGTTTTAGAGAGCTAGGCCTGTGGGTTAGGGCCCAATCCATGTGCCTCAACCTCTATTGTGTAATAATTCCTTACTTTCATGTCATTTACCTAGTTTTTCTTATGAGTATTTATCTAGTTTGCTTGTATTTTCATTTACTATTTTTTTTTTCTTCCATTTGTCTTTTGTTGTAGATTTAGCTTTCTTACATGTTGGTAAAACAGGTTATAACTTCATAAATTTGTGAGTCAAGCATCCCCCTCTCATCGATGTCATTAGAGCTTAAGTAGGGTAGACCTTCCCCATACACCAAAAGTGAATTTTAGTTTATGATTTCTTGGAATAGATAAGATTAGTTGTTGTGATTCCATGGACATGCTTAGAATGTTGTGTTAAATATTTGTTTGTAGATTATAGTAGATTTTCTTTACAAATTCAAATCATATTTTCCATTGTCTTTATCATCAATTTATCCATTTTTGTTGCATGAATAGGTATTTTTCTTGCCGGTACGAGTAGTACAACTAAGGAGAACTTCACTAGCACCTTCAGCTTCATCTCTCACCCTTCATGAGCCCTCTGTCCATCAAAACCACCATCAACCCGGTTTTCATATTTTTCATCCCTACACCATGAGCGAACCCTAGGGGTACAAGACAGGCCTCCCAAAAGGTTTTGATCTTGTCCAAGGGGTGGGCTACCATCCAATAATCCTAATCCACCTTCAATCCACCTTCCCTACCCTTTTTCCACCTATTTTTGGCCTTGGATTTCCCTCAGACTGTTTCATGTAGCACTTCAAGACTTTCCTGTAGCACTACAGGAAACTTGTAGAAAAACTTGAAATAGCACTATTGGGCCCCTCCTTAAGCCCAAAAACCACCATCCGCATCCTCTAGACCAACAAAAACCACTCATACACCTTCAACCTAACACCCATGTGTTCAAGCCTTCCATAAGTCACCTTAGCACTTTCTTCTCCTTGCTGTAAAACAACAAATTCAAAAGCATAGTTAGGTCATGAGTAGTTGCATGATTAAAAGCATGATAGATAGAGCATAGAGTAAGTAGAGTGTGTTTAGCCATTTGGCCCAACAAAGTGTGATTGGATTATTTTCCTTTATGCCATTTCAATTCAACAATTTACTTCATGCAAGATTCCTAGGTTGCTTTCATTTCTTATGATAGTTTAATGAGTAGATTTCTTTCATTGCAAAATAGTTAGATTCACTTGCTTGTTGCAGTGTATTTCTATACTTGCGGATAGCGCCATGGATTTGAATCATTTGTAGCGCTAGGCCTAATTTTAGAATTGTGAAAAACTTCATCTAGAAACCCTAGAAGTAACACCCTTTCGTAAAGCTTAGAAGAATATGACATGAGTAGAATTCATTTGTTGTGTATATAGCATTGTAACCTCAAAGTTTGTACGAATCCCTGATTGATAAATTAAAGTATGGCATCCTCTAGGAGTTGCAACATTCTTGGTGTAATACCAGGGCTCTCCAGGTGGAATAGGAGAGTATTCACCAATATCCACATGTATCACCTTAACTCGAATTTGCATATGTCCTCGTCTACGACTTGCTTCATTTCCTAGTTAAAACAGAGGAAATTTCTGAGATCACCTACATGATTACTTCAACGAGACATCCAACAAGATCTTGAAATAAAAAATTGAAACATATGACCTCTTCTAGTGTAATCCCTGTTAGTGACCTATAAATATAGGATTCATAATTTTGACTTGACTAATGGTAATATTGTAAATATGTACATACTTTTCCTTCTGCAAGTTGCATTCCCATATTTTGTAAAAAAAAAAGAAAAAAAAAGAAAAAAAAAAGAGAGGGTAAAAAGTCCTAAAAGAAAGATCAAAGGACTTAGAAAAAATAATATACCCCAAAAGAAAAAAGATGAATAAAACATGAAAGTGTGCAGGTCTAAATGCCACTACTTTTACCTTTTGCAGTTGATTATGGTAGAGTGTCAATAAATGCTATAATCCATGATGAGTTAAAAAATTTAATCTTGACTTGTCATGTTTCAATTTCACTTGTTGTAGATAGAGAATAAAGAATTGTCATGCAGTTTAATCATGAAAATTCAGTAGTTAGGTAGATAATAAGTGAATCCAACAGTTTAATCTAGATTCTTGGATGAAATAAGTGTAGAATTAGATAGTTTTATTGCTTTTAGAAAGAATAAATGTTGTAAAGGTTGCTAGCTCAAATGCACCTAATCAAAATGGAAGAAAAAAAGTTAGTGGTTAAATTGGGTAGGTAGAAGAAGGTGAGAAGCATCATTGTAAATATTATTCACCAGTGCTGCAAATAACTAAATTCCCTTCCCCATAGCCATTTATCATTCTAAACTATCAGTCAGAAAGGCTCAAGGCATTTCCTTGACTTCTGTTGGGACTGGACCTAAGGCTCTGTTAGTGTTGGTATCTTCATCCCTCTGTCAGTGATCAAATTTCTCTTGTTGCATCGCATATTAAGTGTCTCACTCGTCAGCTATATTCCATTAGGAGCATGGATCATCTAACGGTAGTGGCTTGTTGCTCATGTCCCTCATGTCCTTTACCTGCTGGCCTATTTCTATTCATTAAAATCATTTGCACTCACTTTTGGTCTCATGGTTTGCAAAGAGTCATTTTTAGGGTTTTAGTGTCATTAGGTCTAGGGTTTCATTAATAAGGTCTTCAGAATGTCCGATAATGGTCAGCAGGAACATGAGGAAGTTTGAAATAAGGTTTTAATGCTAAAAATCTCATCATCATATGCTTAATAATGTATTTTTCTTCAAAGCTCTGTTTTGAAGAAAAATAAAGTATTTCATCTTTATGTATAATGTAATTTTAAGTTTTCTCAGTTGTAATAAAATTTTCACTGGAAACCCTAGTCACCTTTGTCAAGCTGCAGCCATCCATTCCCTACAAGACAAACAGAAAGTACATCATTCAGTCAAAAAGCCAAAATGAAGCAAAAAAAAGTTTTTTGAAAAAGTGTCAAAGTCTAAAACATTACAAAGTGGGTTTTTTTTTAATGGAGAATTAAAATCCTTGGTATATAAATCATTTTTATGTTTCAAAAGTTCATTTGTATGCCAAGAGGACAGTAGTGAACCAAGGATAAACCGTGAAGAGTGAAGAAGCAATTTGAAGGAGAATTTGTGCAAGGTTCAGCAGCGCGATGCATTGGCTGGGTGTCGCGACACATTGGGCGAGCGCGACGCATTGGGTCGGCCCCAACTATGTTAAAAATACATGGGCGCAGCGCATAGGAGTTATGCGGCGTGCTGGGTTTTTTGCGCGACGCATAGGGCCACAAAGCAAATTCATTGCCATTCCTTTCAAAACTTCAAATCGGCTCGGTCCCTCTTTGTTCAAGTAAGTCAAGTAACTTCTCCACTGCCCATAAACATGCGTCTTGTGTTGTTTATGAGGATTTAAACAAAAATTCAAACCCTATTATCTTGTTTAAAGGATTGTTTCCTTAGGGTTTAGAAATTGGTTTTGTGCCTATCACTTCCATTTCCCCACATTGTATTCCCTCATGAATGTTATTCTTGTTCCATTCCCCTATTCCCTTATATCCCTAAATCACTCATTTCCTATCCCATTCCCATTACCCCACATCCCTAATATAAACTTCCCAAACCCAAATGTTATCCCAAAAAACCTAGTGAATGTCCCTAAACTCTTCAATTGACAAATTTAAATTGGCAATATCCCATCATCTCCCCTACTCTCTCCCTCCATAGTCCCTCACTTATTATCACATATTTGGCAACAAAACCAAAGACACCAAACTCCTCATATTCATACAAGGCAACATAGACTTTGTAAATCATGGAGACGGATACATCTTATGACTGAGACAATGACTCCAAAACTAAATTGCATGCACCTAAAAGACCTCACAAGAATGGCAGACATGTGAGGGAGGAGCCTACTTCATTGGCTGAGTTGCAGGCCTGTCCTCTTGGCATTGCATGTTTTCAACAACAGTCTTGTTATCAATTTTGTGAAATGGTTGCTAGGTTCCACCACCTTCAAGATCTAGCCCGATTGTTTGTGTTGCATTTACATGATGGCCAAGTCACCCTTGCAGGTGTGACATTCATTTTAACACCTAAAACTATCTATCAAGAAACCAGAATTCCAAATGTTGGAGAGCAATGGAAAAAAGGTAGCACGTTGAGAGGGTACACTCTGAGCCATATATCAAGCCTAGTTTTGTGAGACAACTTAGCAGAGTTTTTCCCTTCCAGTTCCTAAAGGATTCATATGCTCCTTTGCTGAAACTTATTATCAAATATTTCAGTTGTGAGGGCCGATTTTCACGTCTCTATGCCTATCATATCAGGTTGCTGATGCATTTTACCAGGGTTAGGATGATGAACCTCCCTTATTTCATGTGCCAGAATATTGAGAAGATGACCACTCTCATGCAAAGGAAAACTCCTGAGCAGCAGTATAGCAGTATCTATCACTTTGCACTCATCAAAATTGTGGTTATGCACCAGCTCGGCCTGCAGGGTATTTCATGGGAGGATTTCATTTCTAATGATTTCTTCATAGCTCCTTAGGTACCTTCAGAGGTTTTTCATGAGGCAGGTGAACCTTCATATCAGCATGAAAGTCATGAGAGATAGACTGCTAGTGTGCCGGTGTTTGTCACCTATCAGTGGGGCACTAGAGGATTATTTGCTGCAGCCAGGCGAGTATTATCTCCACCCGGGGTGGAAGGGGTCTCACTTCCTTCATTAGCAGTATAGGTACAGGACAAGGGTAAGAGGCCCATACATGGTGAGGGGCCTTCAGGAGGTCAGGATACATATTTCATACTCATTGATGATGATTTCGGCTCACCAAGCTCAAAGCTGAGAGAGATTGTTCAGGAGCAGAAGGCGGAAAAAAAAACTTTGTCCGTTAAGTTGCAAAGAGCCCAATGGATAATCAACTACCTTGAGCAGATAAACAAGTAGTTGGAAGATCAACAAACTATCATGTAGTTGCAAAATATACGTGAGAACCGGTAAGCTGCCAAAAGGAGCCAAACCGAGATGACATGAATTGAGCAAGAGATTGAGGCTGATCGTGAAAATTGGCTTGAAAGGGTCAATATTCATTTGGAAAAGATGTTGGAGAAGGCCAAAGAGGAAAATAACATGTTGAGGCACATGGTGAATCATTATTGGGCAAGAAATCATGTTTGCAAGGCACGAATCAAGATCCTAAAGGCTAAGTTGAAGAGGGCCTCAAAGCATCGGAATAGGCAAGATAGACTTCAGATTTTGGCCGAGGCTTCCTTGGCCTAGCATAGTGCATGATTAAGGACACTCAACCCAAATTTCAAGAAATTTGGGAAACATTTTTGCAAATTTTGTTTTTCTTGGCCTAAACACAGATTTTTCAGCTCAACGCGTCGCGCCACTTAGCGCGCGCTTATGATTGGGTGCTCCTCTTGGGTAAAAATTTGTATTTTTGGATTTTTCATGAAAATTTATGCATGCCTACCTATGTCCAAGAGATTTTGACAGGTTTTGGGCTTCTAGAAGGGTCAAAAACACCCTAAAAATGACCTTTCTGCCCCTTTTTGGACACACAGGAAGTAGTGTTGGGAAAACTCATTTTTGGAGGGGAAAATGGCAGCCAAATTCTAAAATTCCACTTGTGTTGGAAAGTAGACAGGCAGATCTTTCCAAAAAGCCCACTTGGAGCAAATTTGGACACTGGGAAGGCCTTCAAAATCAGCTTTAAACTAGCGCAACGCATAGAGATATCAGGTGCGGCACATTGGGGATTTTTACTCAGTTTTGACTCAGTAACTCTGTTTTTCCCCTAGTTTTGGACAATTTGAATTTCTTATCTCCAAATGTTAAACTCATGATGTAATTTGATGTAATTTGATGAGTCTTGATGTAATTTTGTCAAATTTTTACTCATGGAATTAAATTCATCCATCAAAAGGTGAATTGCAACTGAATGAATCAGTTTCCTATCTTATAGAGGCAAGTTGTTCCACTGCCTATTTTCCAGTTCTTAGTTTTGATCTTGTTGAAACAGCTCCTAAACTTATGAGCTCAACCCCTAGAGGCTGGGGATGAGTTAGTGTTGTCTATATATTGTATTTTTTCAGTCATTAGCATGGTTGGACACTTGGGAATGCTTTGAGCATCATTGTACATTCATCTCTGCAGTTTGGCAAAGGAATAGACCAGGGTTTGCAGCACTCTTTGGGATTCATGTGGCTCTTTGTTTTGATGATGTGTTTCTCTCTGTTGATGTAAGTTTACTAGTGATTTATGTGTATCATCTTCCATCTTATTTCTTCTTAAGTTAAACAAACAAGGATAAAGGTGGAATTCATTGGATTTGCAGTGCTCTACCTTGAGTTTTGTTTAATTTTCTATGTTTTCAACTGTTTGAAGAGGGTTCTTGAAAGTCTCTTGCCCTATTCAATTCCTCACCGGTCTAAGCTATCCATTTCATTCAAAATTGAAGTGTCAAAACAATTTCCCACCTTGCCCCATTCAGATTTCTGTAAAAACTAGGCCTCATTCCCCAAACCCAAAATCTGCCTTTTCCTTTGATCCAAAAAACACCCTCAAAATAAAATAAAACTCTTTTACATATATACCTAGCCTAAAATCAGCCTTTATTCAAGTCATCTCAAGCCTCACTGATTATTTTTGCTGAGATTGACCAGGAGAGAGCCCTCTCCCGATCTGGTAGGGCTAGATACCAGGTTAAGCTTGGTTTGATGTTACCCTAGACTCTGCCTTCCTCAGCCTGAGGTAGATTTAAGCCATAACATAGTGGAAACCATACTGGGGATTACAAAATGGTTCTCTTGTTAGTGTTATTCGTTTTATAAACTACAGACGGAGCCTGAAGTTATGTCAGGTTGCCTTCGAAACGCTCTTGCTTTGCATTAGCGAAAGTAGATAACCGTTGCTTCAGTCAATCTCCGATCTAGTCTTATAAACATAACATCTAAGTTGTAAATTTCCCCAGTACATCAGATAATTCTGGACTTTTGGGTGATGAGTCTAGAATTTGATAGGCTGAACAAGTTGGTTTTGTCCATTTGATTTTTGAGAATAGTTCAAAACACTGGCTTCCAGACGACATACCAGAGCAAATCCCGATCCCAATCCACCTCCTATGTATGAAAATCCAAATCTTATTTCGAGAATCCTTCGTCGAGAAAGTCCTGTGATTCCTCTGTTCAAATCTCATTCCTATCCCGTTGTTTTTGAGTATCTTGAAGATCTTCAGTTTGATGAACAATTTGAGTTGTCGTTGTTTGAAACTAAGTCTAAAAGTGCTATTGATTTTACTGTCCTAAATCCAAAGTTTGTCAAAGATCTTTAAATTTAAAAAGCTAATAGATCCATTGACAGTTACATCTTGAATATTCAGAATTCCATTGTGGCAACAAACATTCCTGAATTCATAGAGTCTACATCTGCAACTCTTGGGTCATCTGCAATTACATCTAGTTCACAAATTCCTACCAAGCCTCCTTTCATTCCCACCATTACCATGCAACCTCCTATCTCTGATAAAAAATCTACAGTAGTATCGCCTCCATCCACACCACATACACCTCATACATCAACTGCTCCGACTCCTCCTATATCCCCAAACCCGGGGTTAAATCCACCCAGAGCAATGGCTGCCCGATTTGCACCCCTCGCATTGCCTCAAAACTTGGATGACATGCCCACTGATTATCAAAGAAAAATTCCATTGTTTGATGGCACTCATCAAAGTGTTACTACTCAGCAACATGTGGATAGGATGGCATATTTATTTGACCTTCATGAGATTGATGCGGAAAATGTGACAATGAGATTGTTTGTACAAACGTTTGGAGGTGAAGTAAGAAAGTGGTTCAGAGCTTTGTCGGCTAGAAGTATTACTACATTGCCTAATCTTTAGAGACAATTCTTGCATCGATGGGAAGTGAAGAAAGACCCGCTTCAGATCCTTTTCGAATATGAAAATATCAAGCTGAACATTGGTGAGTCAGTTCAAAATTATTGTATGAGATTCAATTATGTTTACAATGCAATTCCTGCCGATATAAAGCCACCTAGGGGGTTAGCTTTGATTAAGTTTCTGGATGGCTTCGATCCTAACCTGGCTTATCAATTAAGAGAAAGAGATCCGGGCACTTTAAAAGATATGCAGAAAATTGCAGTCAGCGTTGAAGCCAATTTGCTTGCCAGGAGAGCTAGAACGAGAGCTGAAAAGAAAATAGCAATAAAGGAAGAGGTTTCCAATTTAGATCAAGTGCTTCGTAAGATGGAAAATATGTTTGAAATATTAACACTTGATAAGTCTGAACCATAGATTAGAAATCCTAACTTCTGTGGCCAACAGCAACCACAATTTAGAATCAAGCAAAGAGAGCAACGAGTACAAGAACAAGCAGTACAATAGCAGGTGAAGACACCTTTACAACAGAACTTTCTACACGATCTGGAATCAGATGATGAAGAGAATGTAATAGGAGAGGAGAATCATTTCTTTACACCTGATGATATGCCAATTTTGATCACTAAATATGAGGAGTATTCGGAAAGCTCAGTTGTACAAAAGGATGAGAATTTCATCTTGGCAAATGAGACAGCTCTTGAAGAAGAGTCTGATGAATATCAGAAGGGGTACATGAATGCCTTGACCACCCAGCAGTGACAATATTCACTCAGAAGTAGATATGTGCCCATTAATCCAATTCAAAAAATAAAGGAAGCTACAACACCAAAGAATGATTCACTTGTTGTGCAGAAAAAGGGAAAAGAGACAGCTAATCCCACTACTAGCAAATCATCATCAGCAAATGAAAGACCCAATCAGCCAAATATATCAAGGGAGAAAACTAAAAATAAGGATGTTCCAGCTAAAGAGGTAGAGAAAACTTCAGTTTTTAACTTAGAAAATGAAATTGCTAAGTTAAAAGTATCCATTCCTTTGACTGAATTGATGAAGAATAGAAGCTATAAGGGTCAGGTGTCTAAGATTTTGAATTTAGATTCATTATCTGATATGGTAAACGTGGAAGATGATCAACCTGAGTTGATTTTTGGTCCAGCATTGGATGGTGAGTCTCCAGATAGTGATGTACCTCCTTTTTACATCAGCCTTAAATTGCATGACTATGTGTTACACAATGTTATGTTTGATTCCAGAGCCTCTCATAATCTCATGCCTAGGGCAATCATGGAGAAATTAGGATTGGATATCACTAGAAAGTATCATGACCTTTATTCTTTCGATTCTAGTAGAGTAAGATGCATTGGGCTTATCAAAGATTTGGTGGTCAGTTTGGATCAGATTCCGACTAAATTTTTTTTGATGGATGTGGTTTTGGCGAATATTCCTCCTAGATTTGGCATGCTTCTTTCCAGATCTTGGGGAGAGAAACTTAAAGGGACATTGCAACTTGATTTCTCCTATGCTACTATTCCTGTGTTTGGTCAGATGAGAAAATTATACCAGGAGCAAAAGATGAAGTATATGATCACTAGCAAGGAGAAAACAGTAAATCATCCAATCAATTATGTACATACTGATTTAGAATCATTTGTTTTGTATTCAGATAGATTTAATGATGTAAATATTCAATTAGTTTAAGTAGAAGACATTCCAAAAATCACTGAAAATTTCAGAGAGGTCTTAAAGAAAGAGAGACAAAGACTTGATAGTACTGATGAGCAATAAGCCTCCCGACAGTAGCAAAATGTTGATGGACAACAAGACGAAGCAAAAAAGCAAATAGAATTTCAGCATTTGGAAGAAGACAAAGATGGTTTGTGGACCATGGATTTTTATGGTGCGGTAGTAAGAGACGGTGCTGGAATTGGCATTTGGGTATGCAGCCCTTTTTCCTCCCAAAGCAAAGTGCCAAGTAATGTAAGGGTTTGTTCTTATAAATTGGCTTTTAATTGTTCAAATAATGAGGCTGAATACGAAGCTTTAATTACTAGTCTGAAAATTCTTAGAAAGTTAAATGCTAAGAGGATTGCAGTGTATGGAGACTTTGAGTTAGTTATCAAACAAGTGAAAGGTGAATATCAAGCTAAGCGTCCTCAAATGCGGGCATACCGCAATGTGGTACTAGATATCTTGAGATTGTTTTCAGATTATACTTTGACATGTGTCCCTCGTATTCAGAATGGTATTGCAGATGCACTTGCAATAGTAGCAATTAATTTGAAAATTCCGATGAATTCAAGCAACAAATTTGAAATCCATGTGAAGCATTGTCCGACTATTCCTGACAATCAAAGGTATTGACAAGTGTTTCAAGATGACAAAGAAATTGATGAGTTTCTGCAAAATGAAGGTAAATTCAAAGACACTTCTATTGATGGGGAGCATGATGATGGTGAGGCTGATGTACAAATCAATCAAATGGAAGTTTTGCAGCTGAAGGATAATGTCATTCCTAAAGGTCTAATACCTTTAGAGGAGCTTTTTGACCAAGATGATGTAGCTTGGAAACCAAGCTTGCTGCCCACCGAGAAAGGAGTTGAAGATGTGAACATTGGATCAACAAAAAATCCAAAAATGGTGAAATTGTCCAAATCATTGCCCCCATAGGTAAAAGTAAAGTGTATCAGTTTATTATCTTCCTTTGCTGATGTATTTGCTTGGGACTATTCAGATTTGAAGACATATGACACAAACATAATTCAGCATACCATCCGATCAAGTCAAATCAAAAGCCCTTCCGGAAAAAATTGAGAAGAATAAATCCAAAGTTGCTGCCCTCAATAGAGAAGGAAGTGAATCTGTTGTACAAGGCTGGTATCATCATTCCCATAATATTTTCAGATTGGATTTCCAATTTGGTGCCCGTGCGCAAGAAAACAGGTGAGATTCGCTTATGCATTGATTTTCGGAATCTGAATAAAGTTTCTTTGAGAGATAACTATCCATTGCAAAAAATGGATCAAATACTTCAACAAGTATTTGGAGCATCAAATATGTCGCTACTTGATTATTATTCCGGTTATAACCAAATTCTGGTCCATGAGGATGATAGAGACAAAACAACGTTCACCACTCCATGGGGAACTTTCATTATGCTAAAATGCCTTTCGGTTTGAAGAATGCTGGTGCGAACTTTCAACGAGAAATGGACATGGCATTTTAAAATGAAAAGGATGTTTTTCTAGTTGTGTATCTTGATTATTTGACAGTTTTTTCTAATTCAGATGAAGAGCATCTGTATCATTTGAAAATTGTTTTTCAGCGGTGTATAAAATATGGTGTGTCTCTTAATCCAAAGAAGAGTTTGTTTGCCATGGATGAGGGAAAGCTTCTTGGTAATATTATATCAAAGGATGGCATCCACATTGATCCAGCTCGAGTAGAAGCTATTCAGCAAATTGATCTTCCCCGAAACAAAAAGGAGATCCAATCATTCAATCGTAAGATGAATTTCTTACGTCGCTTTGTGCCCAATCTTGCAGAACATTTAAGGGAAATCACAAACATGCTCAAGAAAGATAGTGTAGTGAAGTGGAATGAGGAAGAAGTAAAGTCTTTCAATTTAGTGAAATTGGCTCTTTCTTCAGCTCCGGTTTTGATTAGCCCGGACTATACTCAGGATTTTATTTTGTTTTCATTTGCCTCGGATCATACTATGGCAGCAGTCTTGATGCAGAAAAGAGATCAACTTGAAAAACCAATTTCTTTTTTCAGCTGAACCATAAGAGATGCAGCCTTAAAGTATAATATTATTGAAAAGCAAGCTCTCACCTTAGTGAAAGTGTTGAAATAATTTCGAGTATATATTTTGCATTCTCACATTCTTGCTTATGTTCCTAATGCTGTTGTTAAGGATGTCTTAGTGCAAATAGATCCAGAAGGGAGACGAGGCAAATGGATTACTACCTTGTTGGAATATGATGTGGAGATAAAACCTACAAAGCTTATCAAAGGACAGGGGCTGGCTAAGCTAATGGCTGAGTCAAGTTGCATGCCTTGGACATTAATCTCATTGCTGCTATGTCCGAGGAAAATGAAGAAAGTTCGCTAATTCAGGTATCCGAAATCTTTGTTCTTTCTCCTTGGTATTTGAACATTGTATATGTTCTCCAAAATCTGTCACCACCGCCAGGAATGGCTAAAAACAAAAGTAGGACGTTGAAATTGAAGGCTTCCAAGTTTTGTATCATGAATAATGTGCTCTATTGGAAAGATCCTGGTGGTTTCTTGCTCAATTTTTTGGTTGAAGAAGAAGCAAAGCAGGTTATGGAGGATTTTCACAAGGGAGATTGCGGAGGTCACCTTTTTTGGAAAAAAACTGCCAACAAAATTTTGAGAGCAGGATATTATTGGCCGACTCTCTTTGATGATGTGTACAAAATTGTTAAAGGCTACCATGAATGTCAGATTTTTGAAGGGAGGAAAAAATTGCAGCCTTTGCTGCTCAAGCCCATTGAAGTAAGTGCTCCTTTTCAGCAGTGGGGTTTGTATTTCATTGGCGAAATCCATCCTCCTTCTTCAGCATAGCATAAGTGGATCCTTACAGTGATGGACTATTTTACTAAATGGATTGAGGCGATTCCCACCAGGCAAGCCACAAATTTGATAATCATTTCATTTCTTGAAAACAATATTTTGTCTCGTTTTGGTTATCCAAATAAGTTGATCACTGATAATGTAGTAGCCTTTAAATCTAAAATAATGATTGACTTTTGTGATAAGTATCAAATTACTTTGGGGCACTCAAATGCATATCATCCACAAGGCAACGGATTGGCCGAATCCTCAAATAAATCCTTGGTCAATATTATCAAAAAGATGCTGGAAATAAACAAGAAAAGTTGGCATAAGAAATTGGTTAATGCACTTTGGGCAGATAGAGCGAGTCAAAAGAAATCTATAGGCATGTATCCTTTTGAGCTTGTGTATGGTGTCAACACAGTATTCCTGACCTCTCTCGTAGTTCCAGTGGTTAAACTTCTGCAGGAAGTTGGCAGTGAAGATGATCATATGCAACAGAGAATAAATCAAATGATCCATTTACAATAGACTAGAGACGAGGTTTTTCAAAACACTTTCAAGTTGCAAGAGAGAATCAAGAAGATATATGACCGAAAGGCAAAGGCAAAAAATTTTCAATTAGAAGAAGTGGTGCTGAAATGGGATGCAAGAAACGAAGATAAAGGTAAGCATGGTAAGTTCGAGAATATTTGGAAAGGACCTTTCAGAATTGCTGCATATCGAGGCCAAATTGCTTTCCTTTTGAAAGAAATGAATGGAGAAGATTGTCTAGGAAGGCCGGTCAATAGTCAGCTACTCAAATGGTACTATTTTTGAAATGTTTTCTATTGTCATACATATCACTGTACATACAGGTTTGTTTAAGTTTCATTGCAAGCATGTGCTGTCATCATTCTTTCAGTTTGGGGCCCGAGGTGAAGGCTATAAATCTGAAGGTTGATTTTAGTTTTGGTTTGGTTTGTTGAGTCAGGTCTTTCAGTCATGTTGGTTTCAAAATTGAGTCAGTTTTGAGTCAGTTTGTTTTGAAATTGAGTCAAGAGTCTGGTTTTGGTTTGTCAAAGTTATTGACTCCATTTCCCAATGGATGAAGGCACTGCCTGTTTTCCCATAGATCTGTAGTTCTTGGCACCTCCAAGGAGATGCCATCCCCATTGGAGCCAATGTTAGTGTCGGTATCTTCATCCCTCCGTCAGTGATCAAATCTCTCTTGTTGCATCACATATTAAGTGTCTCACTCAATCAACTGCATTCCATTAGGAGCATGGATCATATGACAGTAGTGGCTTGTTGCTCATGTCCCTCATGTCCTTTACCTGCTGGCCTATTTCTGTTCATTAAAATCATTTGCATTCACTTTTGGTCTCATGGTTTCCAAAGAGTCATTTTTAGGGTTTTAGTGTCATTAGGTCTAGGGTTTCATTAATAAGGTCTTCAGAATGCTCGATAATGGTCAGTAGGCACATGAGGAAGTTTGAAATAAGGTTTTAATGCTAAAAATCTCATCATCATATGATTAATAATGTATTTTTCTTCGAAACTCTATTTTGAAGAAAAATAGAGTATTTCATCTTTATGTATAATGTAATTTTAAGTTTTCTCAGTTGTAATAACATTTTCACTACCAACCCTGGTCGCCTTTGTCAAGCTCCAGCCATCCAATCCATGCAAGACAAACAGAAAGTACATCATTCAGTCAAAAAGCCAAAATGAAGCAAAACAAAGTTTTTTAAAAAAGTGTCAAAGTCTGAAACATTACAAAGTGGGTTTTTTTTTTAATGGAGAATTAAAATCCTTGGTATATAAATCATTTTTATGTTTCAAGAGTTCATTTGTATGCCAAGAGGACAGTAGTGAACCAAGGATAAAACGTGAAGAGAGAAGAAGAAATTTGAAGGAGAATTTGCGCAAGGTTCAGCAGCGCGACGCATTGGCTGGGTGTCACGGCGCATTGGGTCGGCCCCCACTATGTTAAGAATACACAGTCGTGGCGCATAGGAGTTATGCGGCACACTGGGTTTGTTGCGCGACGCATAGGGCTGCAAGGAAAATTCATTGCCATTCCTTTCAAAACTTCAAATCAGCTCGGTCCCTCTTTGTTCAAGTAAGTCAAGTAACTTCTCCACTGCCCATAAACATGTGTCTTGTGTTTTTTATGACGATTTAAACAAAAATTCAAACCCTATTATCTTGTTCAAAGGATTGTTTCCTTAGGGTTTAGAAATTGGTTTTGTACCTATCACTTCCATTTCCCCACATTGTATTCCCTCATCACTGTTATTCTTGTTCCATTCCCCTATTCCCTTATATCCTTAAATCACTCATTTCCTATCCCATTCCCATTACCCCACATCCCTAATATAAACTTCCCAAACTCCAATGTTATCCCAAAAAACCTAGTGACTGTCCCTAAACTCTTCAATTGACAGATTTAAATTTGCAATATCCCATCATCTCCCCTACTCTCTCCCTCCATATTCCCTCACTTATTATCACATATTTGGCAACAAAACCAAAGACACCAAACTCCTCATATTCATAAAAGGCAACATAGACTTTGGAAATCATGGAGACAGATACCTCTTATGACCAAGATAGTGACTCCACAACTGAATTGCATGCACCTAGAAGACCTCATAAGAGTTCCAGACATGTGAGGGAGGAGCCTACTTCATTGGCTGAGTTGTACGCCTGTCCTCTTGCCATTTCATGTTTTCAACAACAGTCTTGTTATCAATTTTGTGAAATGGTTGCTATGGTCAACCACCATCAATAGCTGGCCCGATTGTTTGTGTTGCATTTACATGATGGCCAAGTCACCCTTGTAGGTGTGACATTCATTTTAACACCTGAAACTATCTCTCAAACAACCAGAATTCCAAATGTTGGAGAGAAATGGAACAAAAGGCAGCAGGTTGACAGGGTACACTATCAGCCATATATCAAGCCTAGTTTTGTGAGAAAACTCAGCAGAGTTTTTCCCTTCTGGTTCCTAAAGGATTCATATGCTCCTCTGATGAAACTTATTATCAAATATTTCAGTTGTGAGGGTCGGTTTTCACGTCTCTATGCCTATCATATCAATTTGCTGATGCATTTTACCAGGGTGAGGGTGATGAAACTCCCTTATTTCATGTGCCGGAATATTGAGAAGATGACCACTCTCATGCAAAGGAAAACTCCTAAGTAGCAGTATAGCAGTATCTATCACTTTGCACTCATCAAAATTGTGGTTATGCACCAGCTCGGCTTGCAGGGTATTTCATGGGAGGATTTCATTTCTAATGATTTCTTCACAGCTCCTCAGGTACCTTCGGAGGTTTTTCATGAGGTAGGTGAACCTTCATATCAGCATGAAGGTCATGAGACATAGACCACTAGTGTGCCAGTGTTTGTCACCTATTAGAGGGGCATTAGAGGATTATTTGCAGCAGCCAGGCGAGTATTATCTCCACCCGGGCTGGAAGGAGTCTCGCTTCCTTCATCAACAGTACAGGTACAAGACAAGGGTAAGAGGCCCATACATGACGAGGGGTCTTTAGGAGGCCAGGATACAGATTTCATACTCATTGATGATGATTTGGGCTCACCAAGCTCAAAGCTGAGAGAGATTGTTCAGGAGCAGAAGGCGGAAATAAACACTTTGTCCGTTAAGTTGTAAAGAGCCCAAAGGATAATCAACTACCTTGAGCAGAGAAACAAACAGTTGGAATATCAGCAAACTATCATGGATTTCCAAAATATACGTGAGAACCGACAAGCTGCCAAAAGGAGCCAAATCGAGATGACATCCATTGAGCAAGAGATTGAGGCTAATCATGAAACTTGGCTTGAAAGGGTCAATATTCATTTGGAAAAGCTGTTGGAGAAGGCCAACAAGGAAAAGAACATGTTGAGGCACATGGAAAATCATTATTTGGCAAGAAATCATGTTTGCAAGGCACGAATCAAGATCCTGAAGGCTAAGTTGAAGAGGGCCTAAAAGCGTCGGAAAAGGAAAGATAGACTTTAGATTTTGGACGAGGCTTCCTTGGCCCATCATAGTGCATGATGGAGGACATGCATCCCAAATTTCAAGAAATTTGGGACGCATTTTGCAAATTTTGTTTTTTTTGGCCTCAACACAGATTTTTCAGCTCAACGTGTCGCGCCACTTGGCGTGCGCTTATGATTGGGAGCTCCTCTTGGGTAAAAATTTGTATTTTTAGGTTTTTCATGAAAATTTATGTATGCCTACCTATGGCCAAGATATTTTGACAGGTTTTGGGCTTCCATAAGGGTCAAAAACACCCTAAAAATGACCTTGCTGCCCCTTTTATGACACACAGGAAGCAGTGTTGGGAAAACTCATTTTTGTAGGGGCAAATGGTAGAAAAATTTTGAAATTCCACTTTTTTTGGAAAGTAGACAGGTAGAAATTTCCAACCAGCCCACTTGGAGAAAATTTGGACACCAGGAAGGCCTTCAAAATCAGCTCCAAACTAGCGCGACGCATAGAGAAATCAGGCGCGGCGCATTGGGGATTTTTTCTCAATTTTGACTGAGTAACTCTGTTTTTCGCCTAGTTTTGGAAATTTTGACTTTATTATCTCCAAATTTTAAACTCATGATGTAATTTGATGTAATTTGATGAGCCTTGATGTAATTTTTTCAAATTTTTACTCATGGAAGTAAATTCATCCATCAAAAGGTGAATTGCAACTGAATGAATCAGTTTCCTATCTTATAGAGGCAAGTTGTTCCATTGCCTATTTTCTAGTTCTTAGTTTATATCTTATTGAAACAGCTCCTAAAATTCTGAGCTCGACCCCTAGAGGTTGGGGATGAGTTAGCGTTGTCTATATCTTGTAGTTTTTCAGTGATTAGCATGGTTGGACACTTGGGAATGCTTTGAGCATCATTGTACATTCATCTCTGCAGTTTGGCAAAGGAATAGACCAGGGTTTGCAACACTCCTTGGGATTCATGTGGCTCTTTGTTTTGATGATGTGTTTCTCTCTATTGATGTAAGTTTACTGGTGCTTTATGTGTATCATCTTCCCTCTTATTTCTTCTTAATTTAAAAAAACAAGGATAAAGGTGGAATTCATTAGATTTGCAGTGCTCTACCTTGAGTTTTGTTTAATTTTCTATGTTTTCAACTGTTTGAAGAGGATTCTTGAAAGTCTCTTGCCCTCTTTAACACCTCACCAGTCTGAGCTATCCATTTTATTCAAAATTGAAGTGTCAAAATAATTTCCTACCTTGCCCCATTCAGATTTCTGCAAAAACTAGGCCTCATTCCCCAAACCCAAAATCTGCATTTCCCTTTGATCCAACAAACACCCTCAAAATCAAATCAAACTCTTTTACATATATACCTAGCCTAAAATCAGCCTTTATTCAAGTCATCTCAAGCCTCACTGATTATTTTTGTTGAGATTGACCAGGAGAAAGCCCTCTCCCGATCTGGTAGGGCTAGCTACCAGGTTAAGCGTGGTTTGATGTTACCCTAGACTCTGCCTTCCTCAGCCTGAGGTAGATTTAGGCCGTAACAGGCTCTATGGCTGATTAGTTGAAATTGTTAAATGTCTATATTAATCCCACAAATCACATCATTTTCCATTCATGCATTCATTTCCATGAAAAATCATAAGTAAAAACCTCATTTTTACTTAATGATGCTCTAATCTCCATTTGATTAATTTCCCACATTTCATGAAAGCATAAAACCCTCAAAATGACATTTTATCCTAAGTTGAAGTGATGAAGTTATTATAATGTAAACTTATCTTTAAACTTCACTTTTCTTAGTTATATTAATGTGTTTTGAGTATACATTTTCCCCTTGTCATATTAACTCTAACTTATTTACTAATTCCTTAGAAAAATAACCTTCTCATATTAATATAACTCCCTTTTTATTAAATAGCCCCCAAAACCCATTATTATAGCTTTAGCCAAAGTTTATTATCCCAACATATTTTAATAATACCCAAAATAAACCCCCTTTGGCTAAAAATAACTTTATTTAAATATCCCGCCCCCTTATGGTTATTAAGCCTATTTGGTTTGATTAACTATATAAGGAAAATATAAGGAAACATTTTTAAACATAGTTCATATAGTTTAAAACAAAAAATGTGAATCCCAAAGTTTAATTTAAGCTAAACTTCAAGAACTCCTATACCGTTGTTAACATCATTTTTTCCCTTTCCCAATTACCCTTAACCCAAGGATAAAACCTTAACCTATCATTTTTTCCCGATATATACCCCTTTACCAAGGTCCTAACCTTGGTTAAGCTTTCATAGGCCCCATCCTTCCCTGTCGCATCACATTAAAACCGTCTGATCATCATTCCATTTGAAATCTAATGATTCTCATCAAATGCGATAACCATATTTCATTCCCATCCTTCCCCATCACGTTGAATAATATCCGTTCGATCGTCAACACCTTTTTAAATCCTACGGCCAAAATGCAATTTGATAAATCCTTCCCCCGTCCCCAACATTGTCATCGGTTTGAAGTACAACTGTATATCTCCACTTACCATATCTACAGCTCACGTTAAAAGCCCCGGCCCCACTGCACTTACTCCGCAACTTTAAAATAAATCTTCACCATTCACATCGCGAAGTTAGATCCAATGATGCAGATCCAGTATCGCATGACTAAAATGATCGACCAAAGTTTTGGAAAAATTGCGCATTAAAAGATGTTTTCATATACCGCCCAATGCTACGTGTCCCTTTTTCATTCGATCACGTTCAAAAAGGTAAATACAGCTTACCGCCCCAATGCAATGTGAAAACCACCTGCTCTAAAAATAAAACCGCTCCCGCCATTAATCGTGCAATAAATGCAATGAATTGCGATTAGAATTAAGGTTTTGCCTTGGTTTTTTCACTATTTTCATCATATTTCGTGCATTCACCATAGAGAACCCTTGAATACAGTTTGCAGAGCCTTCCGACGCCATTTCTAAGCCTTTTTTGAATCTACTTGTCATTCTAAAAGCCATTTTGTTGCTGAAATTTTTCCTTAGAGAATCTCCACACCTTCTATCAGTCGAATTGCAACTGAATTGAAGACTGTTACAAAACTATGACCTACCTCGACTGTAACTATACCTATCAAAGGTATTTTTCATCAACCTGACCTGAAAATTTCTAAATTAAAAAAAAAAAAATACACCTATTGAAGTGCCAGTACTGAAATAAGCCCAAATTATCCATTTGAGAATTCCCTAAACCTTCAAAATACAGGGGAAACCCTGTCAAATTTTTCCTGGAAATCGTTGTTTCAGTTTTTAAGAGTTTTTATCCATTTCAAAGCTACTTTCATTGATAAAATTAGCTTGAAAGCTTTTGAAAGTCATCTTCTAGCCCTCTGTGCTTTATAAACCTTTTCTGTCACCCTAAAACCCTACCCAGAGTCTGATCTTTGCCTAAAAAGCCTTTCAATTGCCTCTTGTTTCTCAAAAGAACTCAGCAAACTGTATAATCTTGCTCTGTTCATTCAAAATGACCAAAAAACAAGTCACCCCAAATTTTGGAGGTCTTAAATCTCAGAGAAATACCTCTAGCAAGTTGCCACAGCCTGAACCTTCCAAAATTAATAAGCCAACTCCTGCCCTTACTGCTGAAACAACTGAACTAGTCAAACTAGTTCAACCACCCATAACCAATGAAGAAAGTATCTTATTGATTGATGCGGATTATAGAATCTTTGATCCATCAGTAGAATTCAACTTGCTTAAAGCTCACAATTGGTGTTTTGAAAAATTTGTGGAGAAGGTTAAAGATGATGTACCCATTTGGGATTCCAATTTGCCAAGGTATATAGTCCTTATCACTTATTAAGCTCCGGATTTCATCAGATTATGTCAGTTGCATTATCTTCCAAATCAGAGGTGTATGGTTAATAAAGATAAGGAATTCTTGTTTTATATCAACGCTGATTCCATTAATGCCATGCTGCAAATGAGCCATGACCCCAGAGCAGTTTCTATGTCAATTGAGGATTTGACCCAGCTCTATTTGGATTTAGATTTTCCTACCAGATTCAATACCTTTCAAACCTTTTGGCCAACTCATGTTGATATCACCAAAGTAAATCCACCCTATGATACCTTTGATTTCCCTAAGGGTACAAGAAATATTATCTCTATGCTATCATTTATTCTGGGATATGATAATGATGAATTTACTGATCTTTCCAGTTTGGATTTCCTACCTACATTGTCTCCTGGCTAGCCACCATCAATAATCTTCAATTTTGCTAAGCTCATTGCAGAAAACATGCACTATCAATTGACAAAATTAAAAGAGGAGGGGGTATTTAGATATACATCATATCTATTACATCTTTTCTTATACTATCAGGCAGAAAAATTCCCTATTGATTTACAGAAAGTGGATGTAGAAGGGAAATTACTTTCAGTAGTATTCTGGACATCTCTTTTAAGAAAAGACAACAGTGAATACACATATACAGATTTCAATGATTTGTTCATAATACCAGCTATGAACTTGTTGAATAAGGCATAAAATCCAAGAATAAATGAAGAAACCAAAAGGATTTTATAGTTGTCTGAGAACTGTAAAGTAGGGGATTGGTATTTATAAAAGAATCATACAGAGATAAGAGTGTATGGTGCACTCTTGGCTCCATACAAGTTACCAAAATTTGTTACTACTAGAATCTTTGCCTTGGAATACTTGAGACAAATATTAAATGCAGATGCAGTAAATTTCATTGCTTCTAAGAAGAAGACCCAATTCAAACTCAAGAATCAGATTGGTCCATTTATAGTAACAACAAGGAAGCTATGAAAGAGATAAATATCAAATTAAAAGAGTACAAGTTCCAAGAAAGCTTCATGTGGAACTATGACCCTTAGGGTATTTTGAGCACTATCATGGTAAAATGAAAGTTGAATCCTTTCCTACATGAGTCAAAGCCACAGATTGAGAAATTTTCCAATCAGATTGAATGGGAGCCAAATAATTTGATTGATGATGATACACAGGGAATGCAAAATGTTGATACACAAGGAACACCGGTGAATAATGCACAGGTGACTAAAATTGATAAAGAAGCAGAGGTATCTCACAAAAGAAACGGAGAAGAGGTCAACTATATTGCAGAAACCATCACAGGCAAGAAATTTAAAACCTCCTATAGCAAGAGAACCAAATTGACTACTGAAGAGAAGGATAAAGCAATGGAAATTGATGATAATAATGGTCAGGAAACTGATGATGAGGAAATAAAGATAGTAACTGAAACACTCAGAGAACTTCAAAAGAGCCAAATTGAAACACAGGATAAAGATACAGTGATGGTTGAAAAACAAACTGATGTAGAAATTCCTTCTTCCTTAAAGGCAACTAATAACAGAGATTCATACATTCAGATAAAATTCAGACAAATTAGGGAAAGGAATGAAGAAATAAAAAATGAAGTTTATTCCAAATTTCTCAAAGAGAAACCAGGAAATAAGGATAGACTTCTCACTACATTTGACTATTCTTCCAAAAAAATGATAATGTCATTCTTGAAGCCTATAGTGGCTAATCCCAAGATAGTTGCAGATTATTCAAAGACAGATTTGGAGGTAGATGCTGAGGCAATTCATGAACTTGATCAAATTGAGTTCCATAGAAGCAATACAGAAATGTTATATTCAAAAATAGTCAACAAAACAATGAGTGCTAACATGCTACAGAAAACTGTGACAAATGTGCAAACACAAATGAAACTGGACAAAGCATCTCTGCATGCCAAATAATTGAGAATCAAAGATTTAGAGGATTTGATAATTGAAGCTGGAGCAGATCTAGCTAATGTTGAAATTGCAAAGGCTTTCATAAAACAGAAAAATGAAGATATTGCTGCCCTAAGAAGGCAACTCAAATTACCTCAGAGTGAACATCCCCAGGAAAAAGAGATCCTTCAGCAAAAGACAGAGAATGATGAATTAAGTCAGCTTGTTTTAAAGATGACTTCTCAACTTAAAGAAATGGAAAACCAGACTGAAGCTTTAATAAAGGAAAATGAAGCTTTGAAAAAGGCTAAAGAAGTCATTCCCACAGTCATTCCATTAGTGACTACTGTTGTACCATCCACCTTAGCAGAACATCTAGCACCTAAAGGAAAATTGACAACTGCAATGTCAATTTCATCAAAAGATCTTTCTACTGATGTATCTTCTAACACAAAGGTACAAACAGGGACAAAAACTGGAGCCACAGATTTAGTAAAAGCCCTGGAGGAAATGACTTTGAAGAATGTTGAGATTAAAAATTTGAAAAGTGAAAATCATAACTTGGAATCTGCCTATAAATATGTTATGATAACTTCCAAAGGTCATGAGAAAAGAGTCAAATCTTTAGAGGAAAGGGTGATAATCCTCCAAAAGGAAGTGAATCTCACTGATCAAGTTTCCTACATTAAAAATTATTTATGGACCAATATCATTGAAGGCATTCACTCACAATGGCCTTCTATTCAGATCGTTTACGAGCAAAAAGAGTTGCTACAGGCTGCAATTGCAGAAATTGATAAAACAAAGAAAGAAATTGAAAATAAGCCACCACAAGCATTCCAACTCATAGCATTTTTGAACAACAAGAACAGGGAAGAATTAAAAGAGTTGAAAATTGTTGACAGAACAGAGGCCATCCTGCAAATCAGAAAATTCCTCACCAAAAGAAACATTATGAATAATCTGGAAGAAAAGTGTGATACTATGAACATATCAATTGCTAAATTCAAGACCAAATATGACCTGCTGCAAAAACTAGGACTTCCAAATATCCATGGATTTAATGAGAAATTAATGGTGCAAAAGGACTATGACCAGAAAATCAGAGCTTATGCTAAAGAGCATGTGAATAAACCTTTACCACAAGGATATCCAAGTGGTAAAGTAATTTTGCAATATTTTGAGAATTTGTTTTTTCTGCAGAATGAAATCAAGCATATATTCATTGTGAAACCAAATTTTTCAAAATATACGGAAGCAGATGAAACTTATAGAAAGCTGAAGAATATGAAGATTCCTACAGCTGAGCAGTGGCAAGAATTCACAGATCTAATGTGAATTTTGAAAACCAGTGCAAAAAATTACACATGAAAGAAAAAATTTACTGTTACCTCAAGATGAAATATCAGTGGTTAAAGTGTATCAGTGAAAACCAAAGTTACTGTTGGTTATTTTTTAATTTACAGCAGTAAAAAGTGAAGAAATAGAGTTAAAGAGTATTAGAGAAAAACGTGAAAGAGGAGGAGTATACTACAAGTTATCTTCCACAATATATTGTCCCAAGTGCCAACAATAATTCCAGCAAGACAAACAATCAGTTTTATTAGATAAACTGTTCTATTTTTCATGTAAAAGAGGATAGCTTGCCCATCTGTTTTGTAGTCGTCCCTCTTCTTAGTTAATAATTCCTATTTTCTCTTGAGATATTCTCTAAAAATTTTGAGATATTTTGTAAACAATTTACTTGTATAAATACTTCATTCTTCGAAGTATTTTGGTGTGGAATAAAATTATCAACACTACTATAGATTTTTTGTTGAAAACATTGGGATTTTATGTGATTTAAGTTGAACCATTAGGCTGAAAACTGAAGAAAATAGACATCATAACTAATGATCCTCGTGCTGATCAAATGAGTGTTGTATCTTCCAATTTTCATTGTTTATTTCTTTAATTTTCATTCATACATATTGTTTTATTTACCATCTTAAATGAATAACTAGGAAAGGTATTACAGAATCAGTGTAAAAAGCTCTCTGTTCTTACTAGTTTTCATGTTTATGTTTTCTATTGATTTCCAGACTTTAGAATTCTTAATTTCTCTTCAGTCTCATTTGACCTCAATTTCCCTCTTCCTTTTCTATGATCTAAGGATTCTTAACTGCCCTTAGTCCAGATCATACCACTTCATCAAAATAGCCTTTTCAAACCCTCTGAAGATCATCTATCTTGCTCTTAGTATATTTGTTCTTTTGACCTTAGTTTTCTAGTCTTGTTTGCTATAAATTTGACCCCATTGCCAAATGGTTAGGTAGATATTTATATGGTTTCCCTTGTAGTCCTTTATTCCTACCAACATTCAAAAAATCAAACCAAATTTTCCACTCATAGGTAGCCTAAAATCCATTACAAAACAACGCTAAATCTTAAGGAGAGATCCCTCTCTAGAACTCAGGAAGGCTAGACCCTAAATTCTAAAAGAGGTTCTTGGTTACCCCTAGTTTTCTTTAACTATAAACCAAAATCCCGCGACCTAAGAATTACTAGGGTGATAACATACTGGTGACCATGCTGGGGAAATAACCACTCTCCAGTTTTAAGTTTAATCTTGGAGGAAGATTTTAAAACATATCTTTTCTACTTTAAGATTAAGTTTAAAGGTTCTGGGTATTTATATAATAATCATTCTGGCTCCCAAGAAAGTCTATTATACTAGATCCAACCATGACCCCAACCCTCCAGATATAGTAGACAATCCGGACTAGATAGCAAAAAAGAAAAAACAAACTGTTAGTTCAGAAACTGAAGTACCCCTAAAAAGAGCTAATTCTTTACCCAAAGAATTAGTAAGCTTATCAGACATTGAATTTGATTTGAAGTTTGGAAAATCACTATTTAGAACGAAGTTTGAAACTGATTTAAAGGAAAATGTTTTAGATCCTGTTTTGACTTCTTTTGTGAATGAAAAATAGAAAGTTATTTCAGCACCTATTAAATCAGACAAAACTGAAAGTCAAAGTCCAGTAGAGAGGGTAAGTGTCACACGAATTAAAGACATTGATGAAGCTATCAAGTTAGCCAATTTTTTGTCTCAATTTAAACCTCCAATTTCTCAATTATCCACTACCATCTTCCCAGTAGCAGATTCTACTATGTATGCTGCCATCTCATTTACAGATTCCACTATCAGTTCACCCCCAGAGCCTGTTATTCCTGAGTTGCCTTTGCAGCATAGGGTCATATATTCATCATATCCTCAATATACTGCTAGTTCATCCACAAGACCATTCATCTGTGAGCTGCCCTTGCAGCCCAAAGTAGTATTTCTATCATTCACTAAATCCACTACAACTACACCCACTAGCTTCATAAGCACTTCATCTATATCCCCTAGCCATACCACTTCTTTTTCATCTCCTTTTCCAAGCTCTTCAAGTACATCCACTATTGTAATCAGCACTATCCTTGCCACTACTACTGTACCTCCCAGTTTAGCAAAAATCCAAGCCATGGCAGCCAGATATGCTCCCTTGGTATTACCTCAAAATATCCATGACATGCCCCAAAATTACTAAAAGGACATCCCATTGTTTGATAATTTTTCACAAATTA
This sequence comes from Pinus albicaulis, assembly GCA_034641835.2. Lineage (NCBI taxonomy): Eukaryota > Viridiplantae > Streptophyta > Pinopsida > Pinales > Pinaceae > Pinus > Pinus albicaulis. The sequence goes on from CM076584.1 coordinate 583,473,918, forward strand.
TTGCACAACAATGTATCACTAGAATGAACGATTTTTGGGAAATTTATGAGATAGATGAGTCTGATGTCAGAATGAGGTTGTTTGCACAAAGCTTAGCTGGAGAAGTAAAAACACAGTTTAGAAATTTAGGTGCTGGTACTATAGAAAACTTAGCTGCATTCCATAGAGCTTTCTTAAATAAATGGGAAAAGAAGAAAAATCCCTTAAAAATATTATCTGAGTTTGATGCTGTTAAAAGAGCTCCCAATGAATTTGTCCAAGATTTTTGCACTAGGTACAACAGTATTTACAATTCTATTCCTGCAGTCCTTAAACCCACTCCATATTCCATGCTGCTCAAATTCACTGATTTTTTTGATGTAGACATGGCCTATCAACTTAGAGAAAGGGATAGAGACACCCTAGAACAAATGAAAATAAATGTTGTTGGAGTAGAAATCAATATCCTTGCCAGAAAAGCCAGAATCAGAAACGAGAGGAGGGTTACTATCAAAGAAGGAGCTTCAAACTTAGATGGTAAATTTGATTTTATTAACAAAACATTAGAAAAAGTAGTTGAGAGACTAGACCACATAGAAAGAAAACCACAATGGGAGAATCAATCCCAAATCAAGAATCCCAACTACAGGAAAAACAAAAATCCTGGGAAAGGTAAAGAACCCTCCCTAGATAAGAATATAAGACCCCCATTCCAAGAAAACTTTGCAGAGAGTTCACAAAACAATTTTGAGGATGAGGAAGACATCAACATAGTTATGGGGATAGATGAAAATAATACAATTTTCCTCACTCAAGAGGACCAGGAACTCTTTGAGCTACAATAGTTCAAAGTGGAATCTGGTGAATCCTTTGACTATAAGAAAGGTTTTGACTTTGCAATCAATGAAATTCACAGCCAATATAACCTTAGGAGCAAGAAAACCAATGAGCTTACTACAAAGAACAATGCTCCAACCCAACAAAGCCAAAACAAAAAGAATATTGAGGCTCCCAAAACGAAACTTTTGCAGATTCTTCCCAGAGAAAATAAACAAAATTCGAACCCACCCAGTTCTAAAAAACAACAAATTCCAAAGATTGTAGATATTACTGATGATGTGGCTCAATCCTCCAAAGATGCCCAAAAGGCTAATACCACAAAGACCACCAATTCAACAACAATTAATGATCCAAAAAAGAATCCAGCTGACTCAAAATCATCAAATCCAAAATCTTCTACTGAGAATTCCAAATCTGACACAGCTTCTACTAACACTCAAACTATTCCTGGAAAAATAATCAAAGATAGCAGAAATCAGGAAACCCAAACAGAAGATAAAAGAAAACCTCAAGCCAAAGGTAAAACTGTTGAAACACAAGAAAAAAATCCCAAACAAAAGATGAAATAATTCAAGCCATCAAATCTCTTTCAACATTTAACATTCAATCTGAAATATCCAAGTTAAAGATAGTTGTTCCCTTAGTAGAACCGGCTAAAAATGACTTGTATAGATCTATTATTACTGAAACATTGAATGCAAATGAAAATGAGGATACAATTAATATGAGTGAGGATAGACCTGAATTAATATTTGGTCCAAATGTAAATGGTAAGCATTTAGATGGGTCAGTACCTCCATTTTATTTAAGTCTTACTGTACATGATCAGATATTACACAATGCTATGCTAGATACTCGAGCTTCCCATAACCTAATGCCTAGAGCAATAATGGAAACCCTGAATCTAGACATAACCCGACCATATAAAGATCTGTTTTCATTTGATTCATCCAAAGTCCAATGCATAGGATTGATTAAATATTTGTGTGTAAACTTAGTCCAATATCCTGGTAAAATCATGATCATGGATGTTGTGGTAGTTGATATCCCGCCAAAATATGGCATGCTTCTTTCTCGCTCATGGGGAGAAAAGTTGTAGGGATCTCTACAACTTGACATGAGTTATGCCACTATCTCGGTATTTGGACAGCCCAAAAAGCTTTACAGAGAAACCTTAATGAATTTTATGATCAGCAGTGCTGACAGACCTACCAATTACCCAATCTATTCAACTCCTACTGATCTTGATTCCTTTATTCTCTTTAACTCTGATCATAATAATAACCAAACTGAACTCACTGATAAGAAACTTAAAATAATGGATGATTAAATTGGTCATGAGGCTTTATGGCATTTAGATTTTGATGGATCACTGAATAAATCTGGAGCTGGAGATGGTGTATGGATTACCAACATTGAAACAAGCCATTCCCAAGGACATACCTTTAGATTGAATTTCAAATGTACTAATAACATGGCTGAATATGAGGCTTTAATGTTAGGTCTTCAAATCATTAGAAAATTCGGGGGGCAAAGAATATTAGTAATGGGAGATTCAGATTTAGTTATCAAGAAAATAAACGCAGAATACTCTGTTCACAATCCCAGACTGGCCAGATATAGGGACACAACACATGATTTGGTTGAATATTTGTTAGAAAGCAAGTTTGCTATCATCCCTAGAAAACAGAACATGCAAGCCCATTGTTTAGTAACCTTTGCCAGCACTTGTAAATTTCCATTTTCACCATTACAGAAATACACTGCTAAAATCAAACACGGACCTATTGTCCCAAATAATGTAAAATACTAGCAAATTTCCTTAGAAGATGAACAAATCTATCACTTTTTGAACAATGAGTGATAGTTTCAAAATTTCCAAATTGATAATTATTGTAATATAGATTCACCTTGTAACATAGATTCAAATTTTTGTCAAATAGATGATTTAGATAATTTAAATGTACATAATTTTGATAAACCTACTATATTTACTCAGAGTGACATAGATGAATTGGAAAAAGTAGATATAGAGGAAATGATGGAAAATGAACCAGATTTGATTGATTTAAAACATAACATTTTACCCAGAGTTTTAACTCCCCTAGATGACTTGTTTGATTCCAATGATGTGCCCAAAAGGAAAAAAATGGAACTAATCAGGTCTGATATAGAAGAGTATAACTTGGGAACAAATGAAAAACCAAAAATGATAAAATTATCAAAGTCCTTATCATGAGAAGAAAAGGTTAAATACATAGAACTTTTGAAAGAATATCAGGATGTTTTTGCATGGGGTTGCGAAGATTTGAAAACTTACAACAAAGACATAATTCAACATAAAATTCCTTTGAAAGAAAATCAAAAACCTTTTCAAAAAAAACTAAGAAGGATTAATCCAATTTTGTTACCTTTAATCAAGAAAGAAGTTAAAATATGTTTGATGCACAAATAATTGCACCAGTCAGGTATTCTGACTGGGTATCTAATTTAGTGGCCACCAGAAAGAAAATATGAGAAATTAGACTATGTATAGACTTTAGAAATCTCAATAAAGTTTCCTTGAAAAACAATTACCCCTTGCCTAAAATGGATCATATTCTGCAAAGGGTGGCAGGTTCTTCAAGAATTTCTTTATTAGATGGTTTCTCTGGTTATAATCAAATTCTAGTTCATAAATATGATCAAACTAAAACTTCATTTACTACCCCTTGGGGCACTTTCATGTACGTGAAAATGCCTTTTGGATTGAAAAATGCAGGAGCTACTTTTCAGAGGGTAATGGATATTGCCTTTGCTAAGGAGATTCATGAATTTTTAGTTACCTATCTTGATGATATTACTTTCTTTTCAAAAACAAATGATAAACACTTGGATCACATGAGACAAGTCTTTATCAAGTGTAGAAAATATGGTATATCTCTTAATCCTAAAAATACTCTTTTCAGACTAGAAGAAGGAAAAATGTTAGGTCACATAATCTCCAAAGAAGGGATTAGAATATACCCTACAAGAATTGAAGCTATTTTAAACACTCAACCACCAAGAAACATAAAAAAACTTCAAGAATTATTAGGTAAAATCAATTTACTAAGAAGATTTATCTCTAATCTGGATGAGATCATAAAATATATCAAAAATATGCTTAAAAATGACTTTGAAATAAAATGGAAAATAAATGCCAAACAATCTTTCGAATCCATAAAATAGGCCTTGACAAAAGCACCAGTCCTCATCGGCCCAGATTATACAAAATATTTCATAATCTTTTCCTTTTCATCTGAACACACCATAGCTGCAGTTCTTCTGCAGAAAAAAAATCAAGCTTTCGAACAACCAATTGCATTCTTTAGTAAAGCCCTCAGAGATGCACCTCTGAAGTACAATATAATGGAAAAATAGGCTTTAGCCCTGGTTAAAGCCATCAAGGATTTCAGAGTTTACATACTTCATTCCCACATCATTGCATATGTCCCCAATGCAGTAATTAAAGATATTTTGACACAAGATGGACCTGATAGTAGGAGAGGAAAGTGAATAGCCACTATCCTTGAGTATGATCTAGAAATCAAACCAACAAAGCTCATTAAAGGATAGGGTTTAGCCAGATTAATGGCTGAATCAAATTGCAATGCTTTAGACATTAATTTCAATGCACCAATAGATGACCAGGAGGAGATGGCGACTCCATTTATCAGTGAGGCCTATCTAGATTCACCATGGTACTCTAATATTATCTTTGTACTAACACATTTACAAGCTCCTCCTGGGCTAACTAAAACCAAAGCAAGATTCATCAAACAGAAAGCAATGAGGTTTTGTATCTTAAACAATGCACTTTACTAGAAAGAAAATAGTGCGATTTTACTAAATTGTTTATTATAATCTGAGGCTGACAAAATTCTTGAGGAATTTCATGCAGGTGATTGTGGAGGCCACCTATACTGGAAGAGTACAACAGACAAAATACTGAGAGCTAGTTTTTACTGGCCAACTTTATTCTCTGATGTTAAAAAATTTGTTACCTCTTGTCACAAATGCCAAATTTTTGAAGGGAAAAAGAAACCATTGCCTTTACCTCTTAAGCCTATATCAACTGAAAAGCCACTTCAACTATGGGGGTTAGACTTCATTGGTGAAATCCATCCTCCATCTTCAGGCCAACATAAATGGATTTTAACTGCTACAGATTACTTTACCAAGTGGATAGAAGCCATTCCTTCTAGGCAAGCCACTGATTCAGTTATAATCTCATTTATAGAAAGTAATATTTTATCAAGATTTGGATGCCCACATAAGATTATTACTGACAATGCAGCTGCATTCAAATCCAAGAAAATGATTTCTTTCTGTCATAAATACCATATTACCTTAGGTCATTCCACAGCATATTATCCTCAAGGTAATTTTTTAGCCAAATCATCAAACAAAAGCTTAATCAATATCATTAAACAATTACTCCAAGAAAACAAAAAAAACTGGAACAAAAAGCTAGTCTATGACCTATGGGCTGATAGACTTACCACAAAAAAGTCTATCAGAACTTCACCTTATCAGATTGTTTATGGAATAGATGCAGTTTTCCCCTCTTCCTTGGGTGTTCCATTCATGAATATTATCTAGGAATCACAAGTGGAAACAAATGATATTCAACGAAGAATAAATTAAACCATACATCTCCAACAAACTAGGGAAGAAGTTTATGAAAAATCACAAGTTTTACATGACAAAATCAAAAATATTTTTGATAAAAGGGTTAAAGAAGATGATTTTTTCATAGGAGATCAAGTTTTGAGATGGGACTCACGAAGAGAGGATAAAGGCAAACATGAAAAGTTTGACTTTCTATGGCAAGGACCCTATGTGATATATGGTTACAGAGTTAGTAATTCCTTTTTCATCAGGAATTTGGATGGAACTGAACTTCAAGAAGGACCAGTGAATGGTAGGATGCTGAAACACTACTATTCTTCAGAGTCACTCAACAGTTAGATTGATTTACTTTACCATTGTAAATATTCATTGCAAGTGTGTAGATTGGATTGGAAATTTTATCCACAAAGTTGAAGCCCGAAGAGAAGGCCCTAAGCTTTGCAGTATAAAATTTCATAAGTATGAATTTTTGCAGAAAACAGAAGACAATTACAGGATCAACAAAGTTAAAGATGAAGGCTATTGATCTCAGAGTTCTTGACATTCCACCAAGAAATGCCATCCCCAAGTGAAGTCAATGTTAGTGATCTATAAATATAGGATTCATAATTTTGACTTGACTAATGGTAATCTTGTAAATATGTACATACTTTTCCTTCTGCAAGTTGTATTCCCATATTTTGTAAAAAATAAAAAATAAATAAAAAAAGAGGGTAAAAAGTCCTAAAAGAAAGATCAAAGGACTTAGAAAAAATAATATACCCCCAAAGAAAAAAGATGAATAAAACATGAAAGTGTGAAAGTCTAAATGCCACTACTTTTACCTTTTGCAGTTGATTATGGCAGAGTGTCAATGAATGCCATAATCCATGATGAGTTAAACAGTTTAATCTTTACTTGTCATGTTTCAATTTCACTTGTTGTAGATAGAGAATAAAGAATTGTCATATAGTTTAATCATGACAATTCAGTAGTTAGATAGAGAATAAGTGAATCCAACAGTTTAATCTGGATTCCTGGATGAAATAAGTGTATAATTAGATAGTTTTATTGTTTTCAGAAAGAATAAATGTTGTAAAGGTTGCTAGCTCAAATGCACCTAACCAAAATGGAAGAAAAAATGTTAGCAGTTAAATTGGGTAGGTAGAAGAAGGTGAGAAGCATCATTGTAAATATTATTTACTAGTGCTGAAAATAACTAACTTCCCTTCCCCATAGCCATTTATCATTCTAAACTATCAGTCAGAAAGGCTTAAGGCATCTCCTTGACTTCTGTTGGGACTGGACCCAAGGCTCTATGGATGATTAGTTGAAAGTGTCAAATGTCTATATTAATCCCACAAATCACATCATTTTCCATTCATGCATTCATTTCCATGAAAAATCATAAGTAAAAACCTCATTTTTACTTAATGATGCCTTAATACGCATTTGATTAATTTCTCACATTTCATGAAAGCATAAAACCCTCAAAATGACATTTTATCCTAAGTTTAAGTGACGAAGTTATTATAATGTAAACTTGTATTTAAACTTCACTTTTCTTAGTTATATTAATGTGTTTTGAGTATATATTTTCCCCTTGTCATATTAACTCTAACTTATTTACTAATTCCTTAGAAAAATAACCTTCTCATATTAATATAACTCTCTTTTTATTAAATAGCCCCCAAAACCCATTATTATAACTTTAGCCAAAGTTTATTATCCCCACATGTTTTAATAATATCCAAAATAAACCCCCTTTGGCTAAAAATAAATTTATTTAAATATCATGCCCCCTTATGGTTATTAAGCCTATTTGGTTTAATTAATTATATAATAAAAATATAAGTAAACATCTTTAAACATAGTTCATATATGTTTAAAACAAAAAATGTGAATCCCGAAGTTTAATTTAAGCCAAACTTCAAGAACTCCTATACCATTGTTAACATCATTTTTTCCCTTTCCCAATTACCCTTAACCTAAGGGTAAAACCTTAACCTATCCTTTTTTCCCGATACATACCCCTTTACCAAAGTCCTAACCTTGGTTAAACTTTCATAGGCCCCTTCCTTCCCTATCGCATCACATTACAACCGTCCTATCATCATTCCATTTGAAATATAACGATTCTCATCAAACATGATAACCGTATTTCATTCCCATCCTTCCCCATCGCATTGAATAATATCTGTTCGATTTTCAACACCTTTTTAAATCCTACGGCCCAAATGCAATCCGATAAATCCTTCCCCCATCCCCACCATTGTCATCGGGTTGAACTACAACCGCAGATCTCCACTTACCATATCTATGGCTCACGTTAAAATCCTCGGCCCCACTACACTTACTCCGCAACTTTAAATTAAATCTCCACCGTTTGCATCGTGGAGTCAGATCTGACGATGAAGATCCAATATCACGTGACTAAAATGATCATCCAAAGTTTTGGAAAAATCGCGCGATAAAAGCTGTTTTCATATACCGCCCAATGCTAAGTGTCCATTTTTCATTCGATCGCATTCAAAAAGGTAAATACAGCTTACCACCCCAATGCAATGCGAAAACCACCTGCTCTAAAAATAAAACTGCTCCCTCCATTAATCCTGCAATAAATGTAATGAATTGCAATTAGACTTAAGGTTTTGCCTTAGTTTTTTCACTATTTTCATTATATTTCACGCATTCACCATAGAGAACCCTTGGATACAGTTTGCAGAGCCTTCCGACGCCATTTCTAAGCCTTTTCTGAATTTGCTTGTCATTCTAAAAGCCATTTTCTTGTTGAAATTCGTCCCCGGAGAATCTCCACACCTTCTATCAGCCGAATAGCAACTGAATTGAAGACTGTTACAAAACTGTGACCTTCCTCGACCACAACTAGACCTATGAAAGGTGTTTTTCATAAACCTGACCTGCAAAGTTCTCAATTTAAAAGAAAAATACACCAATTGAAGTGCCAGTACTGAAATAAGCCCAAATTATCCATCTGAGAATTCCCTAAACCTTCAAAATACAAGGGAAACCCTATAAAAATTTTCCTGGAAATTGTTGTTTCCTTTTTTAAGAGTTTTTATCCATTCCAAAGCTAATTTCACTAATAAAATTAGCTTGAAAGCTTTTCAAAGTAATCTTCTAGCCCTCTGTGCTTTATAAACCTTTTTTGTCACCCTAAAAAACTGCCCAGAGTCCAATCTTTGCCTAAAAAGACTTTAAATTGCCTCTTGTTTCTCAAAAGAACTCAACAAACTGTATAATCTTGCTTTTTTCATTCAAAATGACCAAAAAACAAGTCACCCCAAAGTCTGGAGGTCTTAAATGATCTGAAAATTGAAGGTACTTGAAAAGGGTGCAAGGTATCCATTTTCAATTATGTAAATGAGTGCAAAAATACTCTAAGTTTAAATCTGAAAATGTGAGAATTTCATATTTCTAATACAGAGATAGAATGTAGGGGCATTTACCGAATATTTCACCTTTCAAAGAAAGGATGAATCCAGAGGCTACCTTTCCCTCTTACAAACTCTGCCTAAAGAAATAATAGAAGTAAACACTCAGATTTAATTAAAATGATCTTACTTTAAACTTGACGTTATGCGGAAATTTAGCTTGCAAATGGTGTATGTCTTTTCACTGTTTATGTATCTTAAGTGTAATTGTTTTTTCTGAAACTTAACATGGGTATCAGCAACAATATTCAAAAATATAATATCAAAACACAACAGCAATATAATATAGGAGTTCACCCCAACTCTTGGGCTACATCTCCTGGATCAAGCCTCCCAAAATGGGCTTGTCCTCTTGTATTAAAAGCTCTCAAATGAAATACAAGATTATAAGTGTCTCAATAGAAAAATATGAATATATAAACTGATTCAGAAGGCAGGAAAAAGCTAATAATGCCTTTTCAAATTCACTAAACAGTGAAAGATTACCATAAACAGTGATTTCTTCATCAATGTCCTTCTGGTGCTTTAAAATTCTCTTCAAATTTTCGGGCTATAGAAGTCCTAAAATTCCTTTGAAACCACTTCCAATTTCTTCATAAGGTCGAAATTATCTGAAATAGAGCTTTGGTTCACCTCAAATTGATAACCACAACTCAAAACAGCTCAAACCCCAAAATGGCCATGGTTGCCCTGAAAACTCTCCTAAAGGTTTTCGGCCTCTGAAAGTCTTCAAACATAGCTAAGACCTATTCCAATGGCTCTGAAATGTAGGAAATAGTCGAAAATGACTTTTGATTCACCAAAAAAGGTTAACCACAACTCAACCAAACTCAAAACCCAAAATGGCCCAAGTGGCTCAAAAAGCTTCTCTGAAGCTAAATAGGCTGAAAATGAGCTCCCATGGCTCTAAAACCTACGCCATTGAGTCCAAAATGCTGAGAACATATGAAATTAAAAAAAAAAAATTCGTTTCAAAAGGTTGAGTAATGAGAAAGTTATGACCACAACAACTTTGCCCCAATTTCCTCCACTAAATGTGGGGCAACTGCCAGTTAACTCCACTAAAAGTGGAAGTCCGCCTAAATTTGGGAGCGCCTCCAGAATCTCCGCCATATTAAACTCCAGTTAAATGAAGTTTAATTAAATATTAAACTTGAGATTAGGCTCCTTAAGCGCTCTTAACATTAAGCTCCCACACTGGTCATATGATGAGGTTCCATGGGAGGAGGGCTGGCCCCTCCGTGCTCCGCCGGACCCACTCCACTAAAAGTGCAATAACTTCTTCATACGGTAACGGATTTGAGTGCCGTTTGCAGCACCGGGATCGTATCGCCGATGGCTATCCCTTCGATTAGGTTCCAAATAAATTTGAGCACTTTCATTTTTGAGCTTTTTCCTAAGCTCAGATTTGAGCTCCTGATCACACCTCCCAAATGAGAGGCTTTTGGTCCCCAAAAGCTTACTGAAATGAAGAACTGAACTATAGTACAACAAATGAGAGAATAAAAATCCTCTTCTCTTCAGCCCTTCAAACACTTTTTCCTTACAAAGCAAGTGAATTTGAACCACAAATGAAAAGAAATCAACATTTCCCTTCCTGAATTCGCTTGTCCACAACTGTCCACAACTGTCTTTCTTGAACTCACACAGAAATTTCTGGTGAGAAATTTATAGAATGAAACTGTACAATGCTACCTTGATCAATGATCTAAGGTGGCTCAAAACAAACAAGATATTACAGCATAAAATACATGCATACATCCGAAATTTTCATATGTACAAAAGGAGTACGTCTTACTGTGTCAAGAAGTCCATCCACTTCTCACCAAGCCACTTCCATGGCGACTTTTGCTGCTGCAACTTTTCCTCATGTGAAACTTCCCTTTCCACATCAATAATGGAATCCATGATTCCACCTTCGCCAATATTTTTGTCCTCTTGCTGCATGTGCATGGGACGACGAGTTGGATGCAAAGTCCAACAATGAGAGACAACATGTCCCTTCTTTTGGAAAAAAGTGCAAATCATATGCACCTTCTTTGAAGGTAGTCTTTGCTTCATCTGCTTCTTGTGTGCCTTCTTCCTCATCTAGCATCTCGAAACATGATGGTTAAATCGACCACAATATGTACAAGAAATCCTCTTATGTTGCTTTGCATGCTTGCCATAAGCTGCATGTCTACCATCTTCTTGCTGCAAAGATGGCTTAAAACAATGGTAAGGAAGATTGCCATCATGACATTGATGTAATTGAGAACTTGGGAGAAATGTTCTCTTCAAATTTGCATCACATTCTTGAATACATGTGCTCAAAGCTTCGCCATTAAGCTGCTCATAGCCAAGACCAATATTCTTGGGACGCTCCACAACACAAATAGGCTCAACAATGCCTTGTGCATGCTTGCCCAAACCTTTGCCTTCTTGATAGCCCATTTTCAACATCAATTTGGACCCAATACCTCTTGTATGCCTTTCAAAAGAACCAAAACACTTTTCAATAGAGGAAACTGAAGACAAATCAGAATGATTTACCTCATGATTTACATCCTGAAGATGAGGTATTTTCTTGGAAAAAGCTTCTTGAGCTTGAAGAAGCTGCAACTCCATATCATGCAATCTTTGAAGAATGGCTTCTTTCTCTTCCTGCATAGCTAGCAATTGTGCACGAAGTTGAACACTTTCCCTTTGATCCTCAAGGAGAATCTGCACCATGTCCTTCACCTTAAAGAACTCATTCTTCATGTCATCATTGAAGAATCTCATGAAGGAGGAAACTTCACTTGTAGAAGAATTTGACATTATGTAAATGTTCAAACAACCAAAAGGAACTTCCAAAGAAAAGTCCTCAAAGCTTTCAATCAAACGACAAGCTTTTAGCCAAATGTCAGTAAAGACCCCTTCTCATTCAAGCAGCCATAAAACACAAACTATTGGAGTTTGTTTTCCAAAGATAATCTTGAGGTAAATTAGGTAAGGAAAATAGTCTTCAATCCTTTCCAAGACTCAGCTAACAACATCTATCCTTCCAACTTAAGAAAACTCATACATGAAACCATTTTGCAACCAATAAAACAGTAAATCTCTTACACTGTTTTAAAACCTTTTGCACAATAACAAATGCTCAACCCAAGCTCTAATACCATTTGATCTGAAAATGGAAGGTACTTGAAAAGGGTGCAAGGTATCCATTTTCAATTATGTAAATGAGTGCAAAAATACTCTAAGTTTAAATCTGAAAATGTGAGAACTTCATATTTCTAATACAGATATAGACTGTAGGGGCATTTACCGGATATTTCACCTTTCAAAGAAAGGATGAATCCAGAGGCTACCTGGCCCTCTTACAGACTCTGCCTAAAGAAATAATAGAAGTAAACACTCAGATTTAATTAAAATGATCTTGCTTTAAACTTGATGTTATGCAGAAATTTAGCTTGCAAATGGTGTATGTCTTTTCACTGTTTATGTATCTTAAGTGTAATTTTTTTTGCTGAAAGACAAATATGAATATATAAACTGATTTAGAAGGCAGGAAAAATCTAATAATTCCTTTTCAAATTCACTAAACAATGAAAGATTACCATAAACAATGATTTCTTCATCAATGTCCTGCTGGTGCTTTGAAATTCTCTGCAACTTTTCGGGCTGTATAAGTCCTCAAATTCCTTTGAAACCACTTCCAATGGCTTCATAAGGTCTAAATTATCTGAAATAGAGCTTTGTTTCACCTCAAACGGATAACCACAACTCAAAACAACTCAAACCCCAAAATGGCCATGGTGGCCCTGAAAACTCTCCTAAAGGTTTTCAGCCTCTGAAAGTCTTCAAACAGAGCTAAGACCTGTTCCAATGGCTCTGGAATGTAGGAAATAGTTTAAAATTACTTTTGGTTCACCAAAAAAGGTTAACCACAGCTCAACCAAACTCAAAACCCAAAATGGCCCTAGTGGCTCAAAAAGCTTCTCCGAAGCTAAACAGGCTGAAAATGAGCTCCAATGGCTCTGAAACCTATGCCATTAAGTCCAAAATGCTGAGAAAATAAGAAATTAAAAAAAAAATCATTTCAAAAGGTTGAGTAATGATAAAGTTATGACCAAAACAACTTTGCCCCAATTTCCTCCACTAAATGTGGGGCAACTACCAATTAACTCCACTAAAAGTGGAAGTCCACCTAAATTTGGGAGCGCCTCCAGAATCTCCGCCATATTAAACTCCACTTAACTGAAGCTTAATTAAATATTAAACTTGATATTAGGCTCCTTAAGCGCTCTTAACATTAAGCTCCCACACTGGTCATATGATGAGGTTCCATGGGAGGAGGGCTGGCCCCTCCGTGCTCCGCCGGACCCACTCCACTAAAAGTGCAATAGATTCTTCATACGGTAACGGATTGAGTGTCGTTAGCAGTGCTAGGATCGTATCACCGAGGCCTATCCCATCGCTTAGGTTCCAAATCAATTTGAGCACTTTCATTTTTGAGCTTTTTCCCAAGCTCAGATTTGAGCTCCTGATCATTAAATCTCAGATAAATACCTCTAGCAAGTTACCACAGCCTGAACCTTCCAAAATTAATAATCCAACTCTTGCCCTTACTGATGAAAAAACTGAAGTAGTTAGACCAGTTCAACCACCCATAACCAATGAAGAAAGTAGCTTATTGATTGATGTGGATTATAGAATCTTTGATCCATCATTAGAATTCAACTTGCTTAAAGCTCACAATTGGTGTTTAGAAAAGTTTGTGGAGAATGTTAAAGATGATGTATCCATTTGGGATTCCAATTTGCCAAGGTATATAGTCCCTATCACTTATTAGGCTCTGGATTTCATTAGATTATGCCAGTTGCATTATCTTCCAGATCAGAGGTGTATGGTTAATAAAGATAGGGAATTATTGTTTTATATCAATGCTGATTCCATTAATGCCATGATGCAAATGAGCCACAACCCCAGAGCAGTTTCTCTATCAATTGAGGATTTGACCCAACTCTATTTGGATTTATATTTTCCTACCAGATTCAATACATTTCAGACCTTTTGGCCAACTCATGTTGATATCACCAAAGTAAATCCACCCTATGATACCTTTGATTTCCCTGAGGGTACAAGAAAGATTATCTGTATGCTATCATTTATTCTGGGATATGATAATGATGAATTTACTGATGTTTCCATTTTGGGTTTCCCATCTACATTGTCTCCTAGCCAGCCGCCATCAATAATCTTCAATTTTGCTAAGCTCATTACAGAAAACATGCGCTATCAATTGAAAAAATTACCAGAGGAGGGGGTATTTAGATATACATCATATCTATTACATATTTTCTTATACTATTAGGCATAAAAAATCCCTATTGATTTACAGAAAGTGGATGTAGAAGCGAAATTACTTTCAGTAGTGTTCTGGACATCTCTTTTAAGGAAAGACAGCAGTGAATACACATATACAGATTTCAATGATTTGTTCATAATACCAGCTATGAACTTGTTGAATAAGGAAGAAAATCCAAGAATAAATGATGAAACCAAAAGGATTTTACAGTTTTCTGAGAACTGTAAAATAGGGGATTGGTATTTATACAAGAATCATACAGAGATAAGAGTGTATGGTGCACTCTTGGCTCCATACAAATTACCAAAATTTGTTACTACTAGAATCTTTGCCTTGGAATACTTAAGATAGATATTAAATGCAGATGCAGCAAATTTCATGGCTTCCAAGAAGAAGACCCAATTCAAACTCAAGAATCAGATTGGTCCATTTATAGTTAACAATAGGGAAGCTATGAAAGAGATAACTATGAAATTAAAAGAGTACAAGTTCCAAGAAAGCTTCATGTGGAACTATGACCCTCAGGGTATTTTGAGCACTATCAGGGTAAAATGCAAGTTGACTCCTTTCCTACATGAGTCAAAGCCACAGATTGAGAAATTTTCCAATCAGATTGAATGGGAGCCAAATAATTTGATTGATGTTGATACACAGGGAATGCAGAATGTTGATACATAGGGAACAAAGGTGAATAATGCATAGGTGACTAAAATTGATAGAGAAGCAGAGGTATCTCACAAAAGAAATGGAGAAGAGGTCAACTATATTGCAGAAACCATCACAGGCAAGAAATTTAAAACCTCCTATAGCAAGAGAACCAAATTGACTACTGAAGAGAAGGATAAAGCAATGGAAATTGATGATAATAATGGTCAGGAAATTGATGACGATGCAATAGTGATAGTAACTGAAACACTCAGAGAAATTCAAAAGAGCCAAATTGAAACACAGGATAAAGATACAGTGGTGGTTGAAAAACAAACTGATGTAGAAACTCCTTCTTCTTCAAAGGAAACTGATAACAGAGATTCAAACATTCAGATAAAATTCAGACAAATCAGTGAAAGGAATGAAGAAACAAAAAAGGAAGTCTATTCCAAATTTCTCAAAGAGAAACTAGGGAATAAGGATAGACTTCTCACTGCATTTGACTATTCTTCCAACAAAATGATAATGTCATTCTTGAAGCCATAGTGGCTGATCCTAAGATACTTGCAGATTATTCAAAGACAGATTTGGAGGTAGATGTTGAGGAAATTCATGAACTTGATCAAATTGAGTTCCATAGAAGCAATACAGAAATGTTATATTCAAAAATAGTCAACAAAACAATGAGTGCTAGCATTCTATAGAAAACTGTGACAAATCTACAAACACAAATGAAACTGGACAAAGCATCTCTGCATGCCAAAGAATTGAGAATCAAAGCTTTAGAGGATTCGATAGTTGAAGCTGGAGCAGATCTAGCTAATGTTGAAATTTCAAAGGCTTTGATAAAACAGAAAAATGAAGATATTGCTTCCCTAAGAAGGCAACTCAAATTACCTTAGAGTGAACATCCCCAGGCAAAAGAGATCCTTCAGAAAAAGATAGAGAATGATGAATTAAGTTAGCTGGTTTTAAAGATGACTGCTCAACTTAAAGAAATGGAAAACCAGACTGAAGCTTTAATAAAGGAAAATGAAGCTTTGAAAAAGGCTAAGAAAGTCATTCCCACAGTCATTCCATTAGTGACTACTGTTGTACCATCCACCTTAGCAGAACATCTAGCACCTAAAGAAAAATTGACAACTGCAGTGTCAATTTCATCAAAATATCTTTCTACTGCTGCATCTTCTAACACACAGGTACAAACAGGGACAGAAACTGGAGCCACATATTTAGTAAAAGCCCTGGAGGAAATGACTTTGAAGAATGATGAGATTAAAAATTTGAAAAAAGAAAATCATAACTTGGAATCTGCCTATAAAGATGTTATGATAACTTCCAAGGGTCATGAGCAAAGAGTCAAATCTTTAGAAGAAAGGGTGATAATCCTCCAAAAGGAAGTGAATCTCACTGATCAATTTGCCTACATTAAAAATTATTTATGGACCAATATCATTGAAGACATTCACTCACAATGGCCTTCTATTCAGATCATTTATGAGAATAAAGAGTTGCTACAGGCTGCAATTGTAGAAATTGATAAAACAAAGAAAGAACTTGAAAATAAGCCACCACAAGCAGTCCAACTCATAGCATTTTTTAATAGCAAGAACAGGGAAGAATTAGAAGAGTTGAAAATTGCTGAAAGAACAGAGGCCATCCTGCAAATCATAAAAGTCCTCACTAAAAGAAACATTATGAATAATCTGGAAGAAAAATGTGATACTATGAACATATCAATTGGTAAATTCAAGACCAAATATGACCTGCTGCAAAAATCAGGACTTCCAGATATCCATGGATTTAATGAGAAATTAATGGTGCAAAAGGACTATGACCAGAAAATTAGAGCTTATGCTAAAGAGCAGGTGAATAAACCTTTACCACAAGGATCTCCACGTGGTAAAGTAATTTTGCAATATTTTGAGATTTTTTTTTTTTCTACAGAATGAAATCAAGCATATATTCATTGTGAAACCAAATTTTTCAAAATATACGGAAGAAGATGAAAGTTATAGAAAGCTGAAGAATATGAATATTCCTACAGCTGAGTAGTGACAAGAAATCACATATCTGATGTGAATTTGGCAAACCAGTGCAGAAAATTACACATGAAAGCAAAACTTTACTGTTATCTCAAGATGAAAATTGAGTGGTTAAAGTGTATCAGTGAAAACAACAGTTACTACTGGTTATTTTTTAATTTACAGCAGTAAAAAGTGAAGAAATAGAGTTAAAGAGTATCAGAGCAAAACATGAAAGAGGAGGAGTATACTACAAGCTATCTTCCACAATATATTGTCCCAAGTGCCAGCAATACTTCCAGCAAGACAAACAATCAGTTCGATTAGATAAACTGTTCTATTTTTCTTGTAAAAGAGGACATCTCGCCCATCTATTTTGCAGTTGTCCCTCTTCTTAGTTAATAATTCCTATTTTCTCTTGAGATATTCTCTCAAACTTTTGAGATATTTTGTAAACAATTTACTTTTATAAATACTTCATTCTTCGAAGTATTTTAGTGTGGAATAAAATTATCAAGACTACTATAGAATTTTTTGTTGAAAACATTGGGATTTTATGTGAGTTAAGTTGAAGCAGCAGGCTGGAAACTGAAGCAAATAGAAATCATAACTAATGATCCTCGTGCTGATCAGATGAGTATTGTATCTTCTAGTTTTCATTGTTTATTTATTTAAGTTTGATTCATACATCTTGTGTTATTTTCCATCTTAAATGAATAACTAGGAACGATATTACAGAATCAGTGTAAAAAGCTCTATGTTCTTACTAGTTTTCATGTTTATGTTTTCGGCTAATTTCCAGACTTTAGAATTCTTAATTTCTCTTTAGTCTCGTTTGACCTCAATTTCCCTCTTCCTTTTCTGTGATCTAAGGATTCTTAACTGCCCTTAGTCCAGATCATACCACTTCATCAAAATAGCCTTTTCAAACCCTCTGAAGATCATCTATCTTGCCCTTAGTATATTTGTTCTTTTGACATTAGTTTTCTAGTCTTGTTTGCGATAAATTTGACCCCATTGCCAAATGGTTAGGTAGATCTTTCTATGGTTTCCCTTGTAGTCCTTTATTCCTACCAACATTCAAAAAATCAAACAAAATTTTCCACTCATAACTAACCTAAAATCCATTACAAAACCAAGCTAAATCTTAAGGAGAGATCCCTCTCCGGAACTCAGGAAGGCTAGATCCTGAATTCTAAAAGAGGTTCCTGGTTACCCCTGGTTTTCTTTAACTACAAACCAAAATCCCACGACCTGAGAATTACTAGGGTGTTAACAATCCCCTTAAAAGAGTGTGGCATTGAACCATCATCCCTTAGGATTTCCTAAATTATTTTTCTTGTTCCTCCTATAAGGAAATAAATGATGGAAAACTTGGTGTTATCATCCAACTCCTTTATCTAGGTAGTTATGTTGTTCAACCCCCATTCAATTTCCTCCTTTTCCAATATATATTATCTTTGATGTTCCATATACCAAATCCATGCTATGCTTCCTTCAAAGAAAGCATCACTAGGGTTAGCATTACACATAGTATTTATAGCTTATTCCACAACCTTTAGATGAGATTGTTATTTCTCCCTATAAAGGAAACACCAAATTTTTACAACATCCTTGAGCCTAGAAATATTTTCTACTATTTAAGCTATACAATAAAGTGGATTAGGATCTATAAGATGGACCCAAGAATCCTCAACTACGCTTTTAAATTCATCCTTCTGAAACCAAGAGTGGTTGTATCGAGAAAGCACAAGAGGCTTGTTACGATCTTGAACCATGCAAGAGAACGTGGAGGCGATCTAAAAGGCCACCGAATGAAGCCCACAACTAAGTAAGAAGTTATTAGTTAAAGAGGGCAATAAAAACCAAAAACATATCTAGCAATTCGCATATTACTTCATCATAGCCATATGACTATTATTATGGAAGGAATGATTGTTATCAACCTCACCAAATCCAGTTGATGCAAATAAAATGTTAAGTTTATAATTTGTATATTGATGTCATGAATGAGAGTCATGATATCATATTTTTTGTTACTTTTAACATAATGTTATATAAAATTAATTAAATCGATAACATATCTTTTATATTTAACTATAAGGTACCTCTCTTCCTAAGTACTAGTTTAGTGCGTGATCACTATAAGGGATAATCCTCCTTCGGATTGTGTCGAGAGCACAATGTGTAATAATTTCAAGATAAAGGAATATTTATGGGACTTTTTGGAAGGTTATTTTATGGATAAATTCCTTTTGTGGATAGAAGCAATCTCCCAAGAACTAGTGGCTTGATCAAGAAACAACTAAGACGAAAACTACTATGATCTCCCTAGAGAAATTTGAAATATGGAAGAAATACTTAGTTGGGAACCAATGCAAGCTCTTTCCTTCTTCCTGCTTGCAAGCTTTAGCTCCAACTCCAAATTAAAAAATTGGAACCATATTAGGCTTACTCTAGTGGGTAGAAGCCTAATATTAATTTATTTCCCTTGTACCTCTTATTAATTAGTTTTGGTTGTGTAGCATTATAATTATGGCAATTTGTGGGATATTAATTGATGTTTGGTTCTGGATAAAGAACATTGCAAGAGTAAGTACCATAGGTGTAATGATTTACCCTTGTGGTGACTTTAGCATTAGGACCCCAAGAGATATGAATAATTTCGATCTGGTATGGAAGTGGAAGAAGATGAATAATATTGGATTTTTTATGGAAGTGGAGGAAGATGAATACTATTGGTGTGGGTGGTTTTACCTATAGGTGATCCAAGTGGTTAATGACACACACTAGCTTCATAAGACTTGACCCTCCTATGACCTAGTATGGTTGATTATACTGAGTTGTTCCTTTTGTTTCTTTCCCATTTGTATTTAATATTTGTTAGTTTTTTTCTTGCATATGTTCTAGCGTGACATGAGGGGTGGTCTTTGCGGCTCTTATGCCCCCAGAAGACACTACATTAAATTATATAAAGGTTTTTTAAGTTGATAGGGTGTCAACAATGTGTAGGTTTTGTCATTCTCTGAAGTGCCAAATGGGGGTTGTCAAGGTGCATGGCACAAGACAACATTTTTCTCTATTTCTTCTACTCCATAAACAAGTATTAATGATTTGTTTCTCATCCTCTATTTTGATCAGTTCAACGATTCTAGAGATATCACAATTTTATAAATGGTGGGGATGTTTATGGTTTCGAGTAGGTCATACATGTATTTTGATGTCCCTAGAGTTGGACTCTAGGTATGAAAGACAATATGCCACCAGAAATAATAGAATCTAATCATTGAGGTTTTATATGAAGGGGGGAAGCTAGGGCGCCACAAAATGATTGAATCGTGTGTTTCCCTCACTTTGTAGGTGCAAAACGATTGGCATAGTAGGCTCAAAAACTACTCAATGAAAGAAAACTACAAAATATCCAACATAAAATTCAAATGTTTAGTGGAATTTATCAAAGAGAGGCACCTATAGATATATAAATAACAAATTGTAACTCATTTTTGGGATTAGGTCTTAGACTCTAGGTTCTCTAAGTGTCAAGTCCCGAAAGTCATCTACACTCTCGAATTTTATTAGTTGACCAAGACCCTAGTAGCTATCACTTTAGAGAAGTAATGGAATCATGATTCGAAGAGTAAAAAAAACTAAGAATACTAGAAGCAGAGTTCAGAGTACTGTGCAAGGTCATTTTCAAACATAGTTTCAAGGTCTATGAGTGGGGATTAGGTAAATAGGAAGGTATATTGGAAGTCATGGGAACTTTTCTTGGGGTAACAAATCTAACTTGATAATCATTGAGAATGAACCAAGAAAGAAGCTCTTACAACAAGACAAATGGTTTGAGACTTCTTCTATAAAGGCCCTTCTTAACCCACTCCACCTTGATCTTGTTATTGTTAATCATTCTATATTTTTATCTATTTTTTACTATATTTTTTGTTTTAATATAACATTTATAGTGTAAACTTATATAGAAAGCTTTTGAAAAATAACTAAAGCATTAATTTCCATTTTAATTAATGTTTAATTTAAAAATACTATTTTATAAAATTTATTCTCATCTCAAATTATTAAATTACAAATTAAGTTTCTCCTATAAGTTTTGCATAAAATATGTTTTCACCAAATCCATTTCTCTACCATTTAATAACAAAGTTGTATACATAGAAAGAGAAGAAATATGATATATTTATAATAATTTATTTTCTCTTTTAAATAGCTAAAATGATCATATTTAAATAAATAAAATTCTATTATATTAATTTGTTTTAATAATTTTTATGTTATTTTTAGTTTAAATTTTCAATTGAGAAATTATTTTTTATCTTGAAAAAAATGGTTAAATTTTCAATTTTATCTCAGAAAAATGCTTAAAGTTAAATATTGGTCTAGTGACATTTAGATTGTAGCCACAATAATTAGGGCCATCTACAATCTAAGTATTATAGTTATAATTATAATAATTAAAAACATTAACCATTAGAATTATAATAATTGATCATTATAATTAAAAGAAATTATATTTAAAAGAAATCAGCAAAATAAAATTATCTTTAACTTTTTAAATATCTATAAAATTATATTAATGATATATAATGATATTTTAAGGTAGATTTTTTTTTATTATTATATTAAAAATCGTTGAAAAAAATAAAATTAGATTTATTTTATTTAAAAGTAAAAATAAAATTATGTAGTTTGATTAATTTGTGGCTTGATTAATTATTATTAGTGGGATATTTAAGCCATCATATATGAGATCACATGACTAGATTTTTGCCCTTTCAAAAAATAATAATAATAATAATTTAATAAAACATTGTATTCTAAAAAATAAATAAATTATTATAATAATTTTCTTATTAAATTAAAAAATATAGATATAAAGTTTATACTAAATTAATATCATTTTTTTAATTAATCAAAACTATATTAATCAATCTCCAAATCAATTTTTTAATCCATTATGACGGGTCACGTGATTGACCAAAGTTGAACCAATAAATAATTCACAAAATAAATATGTTGCACCAGATTCCTTCTTTGCATTTGATTCTGGTTCAAGATTCCTTCTTTACATTTGATTCTGGTAAAAGCTTCTATTGTTTAAGCTCTGCAAAGCATCATCCAACTAGTTATGGAACGATCTAATCATTCTACGTAAACATTTAAAAAGCTCAGCATTCAGCACTGTATTTGTCCATCATTCTTTAGATCTGTAACCTCAATATGCAGTGAACATACCAACAACGGGTTCCTTCATAAATACCACTCTGTAAATCAAATCAAATCAAATTATACCTAAATTATCAAAGAAGTTTGTAATTACCAAGTAGTGGGCGAGGGTTTGAAGGTAGATGCCAAGTAGTGGGCGAGGGTAACCATGTAATTACCAAGTCGTGGGCGCGGGTTTGTCAGAGGAATGTTTTTTATGTAACGTTCAAACCACACCGTAAAAACATATATCCGGTGGACGGTTCCTGAACCTTGAGTTGATCAAACTTTCAAACCACACCGTAAAAATATATATCCGGTGAACTGTTCTAGATGAGAGGCAAGCACTAGAATAGCCGTTGAACTAATTTGGTAAATTTCTATATATATATCTGGTGAACTGTTCTAGATGAGAGGCAAGCACTAGAATAGCCGTTGAACTAATTTGGTAAATATATATATATATATATATCTCGTTAGAAGGTCATTTTACAGCGTTTTTGTCCTCCTCTATCTATGTATGTTCAGATTGGCATTGGCATCCTTTGTGTGCTTGGCTGTGTGCAGGTTTGAGTCAGAGTCAAGAGTCAGAGTGTGAGTATGGGTATAGGTTGGTCTGTGTGTGCTTGGTTTGAGTCATTTCTGGGTAGATATCTGTGGTTTGAGTATGGGTATAGGTGTCAGTCATGTCTGTCTGCTTAGATAGAGGAGGAGGGTTTGCAATTTCTGGACTCATAGAGATCAATGCAGATCCTCTTTCAAAATGGTATACAAGAGAGCCATCGATTTTCCATTTATATTCTGTCTATGCACCAATTATATTTCATTGCCATGTATCTATCTTTCTTGATTGTAAATTCATGTAGCTAATGTTGTTGAGAAACGTTTGAATGATACAGGTCATTGAGGATGTTATTGAAATTGGTTGAAGAAATGAGGATGTTATTGAAGTTGGCTGAAGAATCCCAAATCCAATTCAGGTAGGGTCGTGTAACTTTTCTTTCAAATAATTCAAACATTTTAAACATTGCGCAGCAGCTATTTTTATAGGATTTTAAGCTTTGCTGTCTCTCCTGAATAATTTAAAGGAATTTTATTAGATTTAATTTTACATATCAGCCCCTATGTAGACTACTTGGTTTATTTATTGTGGTGTGTGAAAGAGATCATGAATCCCCAATTTAGCCTGCGTACCTTTAATTCTGCTGCCTAGCTCTTGGCCTTAGATATCCTTTTTTTCTTTTCTGCAATTAATTCAGTTGCCTCGCTCTTGGCCTTAGATATCCTCTTTTTCTTTTCTGCAATTCTAGCAGAGTCATTTTCTCCTTAACAATGACCAGGTTCAAGACCGAAAGATGAGGGCTAACAAGACTTTCCTCTGTTACCATAGATCTCTTGCAATTCTAGTTAAAAGGGCTCTGTTCCCACGCTCTGTTCCAGCGGTGACAGGGCTCTGTTCCAGGATTGTGGAATTGTTGTCTCTGTTCCGACACTTCCCTTGATGGCTTCTTATTGTGGAAGAGCCAGACACCACCAAAAACTTTACACAGCAAGACCCTACAGTAGACCCAGATCTAGAAATTCTGAAATTCATTCATTCTGAAATTCGAAAGCTATATACCCTAGGGCGCATACAAGATGCAGACCCTACATAGCTAGACTAATGACTTCCGATCCAATGCCAACATAGCTCCCTGTGTCCTGTTTCCATGACGGAGGCGCCATTATTGCAGTGTCGTCCTGCAATGCAACCAACACCGTAAAATATTTGTTGATGCTGTTGCATTCTGACAGAGGATATATTTACAATAAACAAATTTTATGTAGTGACCAGGCCCATTGACGTGTTAATAAATATATGTTTTCGGTATTTATAAAACTCTTGAAATTAACTTGTCTGGCCTTTCTTTATACTTTATGTAGACGTTACCAAATTTAAAGATTGAAAAGCCAGAAAATAAATAATATATAAATACATTTGACGGTGTTGGATTCATGGCCTGAAAGTGCTCAACAGCGAAGGAACATGGATTATGGAATATAGATTTTAAGATTAGGTACTTTTTAGGATTAGGCTAAACCACCTAAAGAGAGAGGCAGTGGAAGACAAAGGAAAAGAGAGGGGTGACTCAAAGATGTCTGGAAGTCAATATAGAGGTTGAACCAAGAATATGGGGGTTAATCCAGCTGTAGATAAAGTCAAAACAGAAATATGGTGGAGACAACAAATGATGAGCAAGTGCATTTTTAAAGAAAATTTGCTGCAAGATGCATACAAGGAGAATTCCATACACGAGAGTTTATATATATATATATATGATATGATATGATAGAGGAGACTAATTTGAAGGAAGAGGATCATAGAAATGAATATATTGAAGCAAATTTGCATTAAAAAAGAGATGGAAGAGGTGGATCTGTGGTAGGAGCTATTTCTGGGAACTCTACATTCCCTTATCTTAAAATCTTGGGAACTCTACATTCCCTTATCGGAAAATGAGGCTTGACGCTAACTAGTAGTCGATCAGATTCGATGATGGGATGAAATAGTGAGAGATTCTGCTGGTGGGGCTGTCTATAATCCTGTTTAAATAACTTCTCCACTCCGGATTTACATGAATCATAAAGCCCACTACCAAACAACTTTTTATTTTTATTTTTTTCTGACCATATCCTTTATTGCGTGCGATACTTAATCACACAAAATGGTGAGAGCTTCTGTTTCTGGGATTTATGCAAGAGTGAAGAACAAAAGATATTTGGTAGTGATGGAAGTTAGTGTAATTCTACTGTTATTCCGCATACACCAATAATTTCCTCTGTTCTGTGACTTGAATAATTTCTTCTGTTCAATTTTTTCTGTAAGTTTGCTTCTCAACCTTGACCTGAGCGGCATATTAACAGACCTTCTCAACCTTGACCTGAGCCACGTGACAGAAAAGGTCATTGCAGAGTATATATGGTGAGATTTCCATTAGGAGAGTATGTGTCACTGATTAGCTGCATTTGTCCATGAACTTATCAAAAGTAGCCCAGAAAATCTGAGTGAGAAAGAATCAATAAAATATTCAACACGACTCTTACCAAAATGTGATTTCCTCTGCGAAATGGATCAGGGAAAATTTTGGACTGCCTCAATCAGAACAAACCACGTAATTCGGTTATATATGTTCTAAACTATGAGAACATGTTCATTTAGTATTGGAAACAGAGTAATACCTTAGAAATTTCAGAGTACATGGAGGAATATTCTAAACTGTTATTTATGTTGCACACAGGAAGACAAAGGGGGAGTATTTTGGGCCATATAGAATCAAATTAATAAAATAAAAGTACGATATACCCAGGAGTATGCACGATGATGAATGAGGAGAACATGAAAAACAGAAACGTGAAGTCCGGGAGTTTGACTTCGCTGTCATGTCCGCGAGCCTGTCAGTGCTGGAAGCCATCGTAGTTCCATTTGGGAAGCTCTTTAACGCTACTCACAGGTCCTCACAGAGACTATGAAAATACAGCAATGCAATACAATGGCATAAATCATAATATAGACAGAAAATACACCAAGTGTGTATGACAACTGTCCCAAATTTAATTCAATCCATTGCTATAGACTTTAATCACACTCCATGCTATAACACCCTATCATAATAGTCAAGTTCATATGGTGCCCTTTCTTTTCTTTTTTCCATACTGGAATTCCTCTAAAGCCCTCACCTTCACTAGGTAGTTTACATTCCAAGGATTTTTAGCCTGTCATTTTAGTTCTGATTAAGAAGGTAAGTTCATGATTTACTTAAAAAAATGAGGTCATTGATTTTAACTTATTCTATTTGTAAAAGAAATTTTTAACATTTTTTTTTATTTTTTTTCCAGTAAAAAAAAATTATCATATTTAAAATTATGAATTTAATTATTATCATATTTAACATTATGTATTTAATTATTATTTAGATGAATTACTATAAATTTTACCATTTTACCTCCTATTTCATTACAAATCATATTTTTTTTCTACTCACCACATTCATACTTTAGTGCAAGATGTTCTTGCTTTAAACCACTTTCATATATCATTGCAAACCCCTCTCACACTTCATTTCAAATCACTAACTCCTTATACATATATTCCTTGTAGTGCACCTCTTGTCACTCACTTTCGCTTCATAGTCTACACCAAACTTGCATCTCTAGGCTTTCTCTTCAATTTGTAATGCCCCTTCTTCATCTTGACCATGACACTCTTAGCTTCTCCATTTACTCTAACTAAATTATTTAATTATTATTTCAAACTTTTTTTTAGTCAAACCACTTTCAAATGTTTGAACAAGTGTTATGCAAGCTATCTTTCTTCTTCCTTAAATTTAACTATTATTATGTTAAATCTATAAATTATATCATACTTGTATTGCTTTAATGTACAATAATATTGTATTATGTTTTTTATGTGTTTTTGATAATATATATGGATTTTTTTTATGTATTGAGCATTTAATTATGTTACAAGTTATTAGGAAGAATTTGTATACTAACAATATCATTTTGATGTTGTATGTTGCAGAAAATTTATGAATTCCAAGCTGCTCCTGAGTGGAAGACATTATCTATTTTTATGTTTTATAAATTTGTAATTAGAACAATTTATATTATTTTGTTTAGATGGGCCCATCAAATAATGTATATGAACACAAACTATCATTAATAAAAGGAGTAGACTTTATTTTTTTGTGGAGGGGAATTCAACCCCTCCAAAAGACTCTTAGGAAGGTTAAATTGTAACCCTCCTTTGAGTTGTGTTCCTTGTGCTCATGGTTTTCATGATCTTTAGTTTATAGTAATTTCAATATGCTCAAATACAAATATATTCATTTATTATAATACATTATATAACGTTTAACATTTTTTCACATTTAAATTATTTAACATTTTTTTTCAATATTTGACACATCTTCACCACATACACAGAAATGGCAAAATCCCTCTTATTCACATAAATTATTTAACATTTTCTCAATATTTTAAACATCTTTCCTACATAAATACAAATGACAAAATCACTCTTATTCACATAAATTACATACCATTTCTAACTTATACTTATATAAATTCTCTAATTTTTTTTTTAATTATTATTATTTTATTGTTTTTTGTTTAATTCTGATTTTTTCTTATGCTTTTTTAAAAATATTTACATCCATATTTTTATAAATATAAATTGAATAGGAATATATTATTTAAAATGTTTGTAAATATTTAAATGTTTGTATTATTTATTTTCATAAATTTATTATATCTAAATGTTTGTGTATTGGTTTTTATTATTTATATATAATAAATATAATTTTGGTTTTATGATATATATATCTATATATGAATGAATGTATTTGGCTTATAATGTGTGTTATCTACTTGTATTCTTTGTATATGTATGAATTTCTTTGTTTCATTTATATGTGTTTTTTTTACTAGTATTCTTTTTATGTGTATGAATGCATTCTTTATGTGTGTTAACCTGTTCTTTGCTCAATTTGAATGTGTCTTGTTTATTTGTGTTCTTTGTATGTGTGTGAATGTATTCTTTAACATGTATGAATCTATTATTTGTTACACTTGTATGTATTATTTAATTGTATTCTTTGGATGTGTTGAATGTATTTCTCATGTGTGTATGAATGTATTATTTGCTACATTTGTAAGTGTATTGTTTCATTGTATTATTTGTATGTCTATGAAAGTATGAATGTATTCTTTACATGTATGAATCTATTCTTTGCTACATTTGTATGTATTATTTAATTGTATTCTTTGGATTTGTATGAATATATTCTTTGCTTATGTGTATTGTTTCATTGTATTCTTTGTATGTCTATATTGTGTGTGTGTATGAATCTATTATTTGATACATTTGTATGTGTCTTGTTTAATTGTGTTCTTTGTCTGTGTATGAATATATTCTTTTATGTGTGTTTGATTCTTTGTTTGTTATATTTATATATGTATTATTACTTGTAGATATATGAGTGTAATTTGCGTGAATATATTTTTTGACTATTTATTTATATGAATACTACCATTATTTCTATATATAAATATTCTTTCTAATTACAAATATATTAATTTAAATATTTACTTGTAAATACATTGGTATTTTTTATTTTTATTTTATTTTTCGGTTTTTTAGTTTAAATTTTGATTTTGATTTTATTTTTTAATTACATTTTATTGTTTTATTTTCTATGTTGTTTTTTTTTTTAACCAAATTTTATATACTAATAATATTAATTTATCATTTTAAAATTAAAAATAATACACATATTACAATAACATTAAAAAGTACATAATATTATTCCATAGGTACAACTCAATTAAGGATTGTCATGTTATAAAGCATTTATGCAAACCATTACACCCAAGGTTCAAAGCCCTTAAAAGGAAGAAAAACAATAACATAATATGTAGAAAAACATCAATTTGCATTAACACTATTAATTAATTATTTATACTAAAATCAATATAATAAATGAATTTTATAAAATTTATTTCAAAAAAATTAATTAATTTTAATAATTTATAATTTTAGTCCAAAAAATATTTATTAAAACTTTGTTAACCATAATCATTTTTTTTTGTTAAATAGAGTAAAGAAATTAATATTTATTAATTTTAATATCATACCAATTAACTTATAAAATAAATTTAATTATCAACATCATAATATTTATGTTCAAACTTAACCATATGCAACAAAATAATGTTAATACTAAAGTTCATAATAAGTGTAGTGTCTGAACATGTCACCTTGTGAGTCAATGTGTAATGCTTTTGGGTTATGTATGTTTGTGTTCACCCTATGTTTGTTGTGTGCATGTATGATAGTGATTGTGCCTCATTGGCAATGGATTGTGTGGGTGAGCGTCAGTGGTTAGTCCCATGCCAATGATGGACAGTTTTTGGGGTCATATAGGCTCTCACCTTCACGTGGTTGACCCTGTTAGTAGAGATTTTACATCTTCAAGCTAAGAAGAGCTTTTTGTATAATACTTTTTAATTTATTTAAAACATAACATTAACTTCAATATACTAAAATATTTTTTTAGTAATATTTAAATAATATTATCATGTTAGAAACATATAAATATACCAACTTAATAAAATTATAAACGCATATATATATATATATATATATATATATAATACTATCATTATTTCTATATATAAGTATTATATCATTAAACTATGAATACATTAGTTTAAAAATTAACTTGTAAATATAGGAATATTTATGAAAATGTTATTATTATTATTATTAATTTTTTATTTTTTATTTTTATTTATTTTTGGTTTTTTAGTTTAAATTTTGATTTAATTTGATTTTTTAATTAATATTTTATTGTTTTATTTTCTATTCTGGTTTTTTTTTAACAAAATTTTATATACTAATAATATTACTTTATCATTTTAAAGTAAAAAATAATATACATATTACAATAACATTAAAAAGTACATAATATTAATCTACATGGTACAACTCAATTAAGGATTATCATGTTATAAAGTATTTATGCAAACCATTACACTCAAAGTTCAAACCCCTTGAAAGGAAGAAAAACAATAACATAATATTTAGAATAGCATCAATGTGCAATAACACTATTAATTAATAATTTATACTAAAATCCATACAATAAATAAATTTTATAAAATTTTATTTCAAAAAAATAATTAATTTTAATAATTTGTAATTTTAGTCAAAAAAAAATATTTATTAAAACTTTGTTAACCATAATCATTTTTTTTAAATAAAGTAAAGAAATTAATACTTACTAATTTTAATATCTTACTAATTAACTTATAAAATAAATTTAATTATCAACATCATAATATTTATGCTCAAACTTAAGCACATGCAACAAAATAATGTTAATACAGTTCATAGTAAGTGTAGTGTGTGAATATGTCACCTTGCCAGTCAATGTGTAATGTTTGTGGGTTATGTATGTTTGTGTTCACCCTATGTTTATTGTGTGCATGTATGATAGTGATTGTGCCTCATTGGCAATGTGAGCGTTAGTGATTAGTCCCATGCCTATGATAGACTATTTTTGGAGTCATATAAGCTCTCACCTTCACATGATTGACCCTGATAGTAGAAATTTTACATGTCAAACCTAAGAAAAGATTTCTCTATAATACTTTTTAATTTATTTAAAACATAACATTAACTTCAATATACTAAAATATTTTTTCAATATTATTGAAATAATATTATTATGTTAAAAACATATAAATATACCTGCTTAATAAAATTATAACACTATATATATATATATATATATATATATATAATAATATTTAAAAATTAATTATTTAATATTATTTTAAATTACAAATAAAATAAATATATATATTTATATTAGTTGACTTTACAACAAATTTTCAATTATATTAATTATAAAAATAAATCAACATATTCCTTAATTATTATAATATTTTATTTTAAAATTATAATTATAATTATATATATATATATATATATATATAAACTAATTACTAAAAAATATTTTAAATTAAAAATGAAATAAATATATATTTATATTAGTTGATTTTACAATCATTTTCAATTATATTAATTATAAAAATAAATCAATATAATTGTTAATTATTATAATAATTTGTTTTAAAAAATATTTATAAAAAATATGTGTTATTATATGTATCATTCAAATATATACTAAGCATATTTAAAAATCAATTATTATATATATATATATATATATAGATATATATATATAATTTGACTTTACAATAATTTTTTAATTATATTAGTTATAAAAATAAGTCAATATAATTGTTAATTATTATAATATTTTATTTTAAAAATATTCATAAAAATGTGTTATTATATGTATGATTCACATTTAATTACTAAATCAGAATAATAATAGTAATAATATTAAAATAAAATAAATTTAATTATTTATTATTATGGGTTTTATTAAAATTTAAAAAATATAATATATATATATATATATATATATTTGAAATATTATATATGTGTCGGGTAGAGATGATGTAACATAAATAAATAAATAAATTAAATGAAAAGACTAATATAATGTATTGTAAATATTTTAACACATTCAAAATAAAATAAAATAATAAAAGTAAAAATAAAAAAATAAAAATACAATGATAAAAATAAAATAAAATAAAAATATGGTGTTGGAAACTATTTCATGTGAAATATAGCTTATTTGAAGGGTGATTTTAACTTTGGAATTACAACACATCCAGAAAAATCAAATCTCTTTTCCTTCTAAAAGAGGCTTTCATCTAAGAGATTTGAATCTATATCTATTTTTTGTTACATTTGTATATGTCTTGTTTAATTTTATTATTTGTATATCTATGAAAGTATTTTGTATGTGTATGAAACTATTCTTTGATACATTTGCATGTGTCTTGTTTAATTGTATTCTTTCTATGTGTATGAATGTATTGTTTTATGTGTGTTTGATTATTTCTTTGTTATATTGATATATGTATTATTTATTTATAGATATATGGGTGTAATTGGTATGAATATATTTTTTGAATATTTATTTATATGATTACTATCATTATTTCTATATAGAAATATTAGATTATTAAATTACAAATATATTAGTTTAAATATTAACTTGTAAATATATTGGTAGTAATATTTATGAAAATGTTGTTATTATTATTTTAAATTTTTTATTTTTATTTTTGGGTTTTTTAGTTTAAATTTTGATTTTGAATTTATTTATTAATTAACTTTTTATTTTTTTATTTTTTTTTAAATATAATTTTATATACTATAATATTAATTTATCATTTTAAAATTAAAAATAATATACATATTACAATAACATTAAAAAGTACAATAATATTAGTCCACAGTACAAATCAATTAATGATTGTCATGTTATAAAGTATTTATGCAAAAACCATTACACTCAAGGTTAATTACAAATATATTAGTTTAAATATTAACTTGTAAATACATTAGTAGTAATATTTATGAAAATGTTGTTATTATTATTTTAACTTTTTTATTTTTGTTTTTGGGTGTTTTAGTTTAAATTTTGATTTTGAATTTATTTATTAATTAACTTTTTGTTTTTTTTAAACATAATTTTATATACTATAATATTAATTTATCATTTTAAAATTAAAAATTATATACATATTACAATAAAATTAAAAAGTACAATAATATTAGTCTAGAGTACAACTCAATTAATGATTGTCATGTTATAAAGTATTTATGCAAAAACCATTACACTCAAGGTTCAAATCCATTAAAAAGAAGAAAAAAATTAACATAATATATAGAATAGCATCAATTTGCAATAACACATATTAATTAATTATTTATACTAAAATCGATACAATAATAAATTTTATAAAATTTTATTTCAAAAAAATTAATTATTTTTAATAATTTATAGTTTTAATCGAAAATATGTCTATTTAAAACTTTGTTAACCATAATCATTTTTTAAATATAGTAAAGAAATTAATACTTACTAATTTTAATATCATACAAATTAACTTATAAAATAAATTTAATTATCAACATCATAATATTTATAGTCAATCTTAATCACATGGAACAATAATGTTAATACTAAAGTTCATAGTAAGTGTAGTGTGTGAACATCTCACTTTGTGAGTCAATGTGTAATGTTTTGTTTACCCTATGTTTGTTGTGTACAAGTATGCTAGTGATTGTGCCTCATTGGCAATGGATTTTGTGGATGAGCATCATACCATGTCAATGATGGGTCGTTTTTGGAGTCATATAAGCTTTGACCTTCACTTGATTAACCTTGTTAGTAGAGATTTTACATCTCAAAGCCAAAAAGAGCTTTCTATATAATGATTTTTAATTTATTTAAAACATAACATTAAATTCAATATATTATTATTTTTTTAATAATATTTAAATAATATTATTATCTTAAAAACATATAAATATATCAACTTAATAAAATTATAACACAATAAAATAAATTTATATATATTAAACCATATTTAAAATTAATTATTAAATATTATTTTAAATTAAAAATGATATATATACATATATATATATAAATTAAATTTACAATAAATTTTCAATTATATTAATTATAAAAATAAATCAATATAATTGTTAATTATTACCATGTTTTATTTAAAAAATATATGTTATTATATTTATCATTCACATTTAATTCTTAATTTATAATAATGAAATAAAATAAATCTAAAGATTTATCATTATGTGTTTTATTAAAAACTAAAATATATAAAATGTAATTAAGAAAATTTTAAAAATTAAATATATGTGTGTGTGGGGTGGTAGAGGTGGTGTAACATAATATCTAAATAAATAAAACAAAAATTTAAATAAAAAGATTAATATAATATAATGGAAACATTTTAAGTAAGTTAAAATAAAATAAATAAGGAAAGTAAAAATAACAAAATAAAAATATGGTTTGAGAACCAATTTATGTGGAATATATATAAATAAGGAAAGTAAAAATAACAAAATACAAATATGGTTTGAGAACCAATTCATGTGGAATATAGTTTATTTGAAGGGTGAAATTAAATCAGCTTAGATCCATTTTAACTCAGAACTACAACTCATCAAGAAAGATGAAATTCCCTTTCACTCTAAAAGAGGTTTTCATGGCAAGAGATTTGATTCCTCTAGGTACTTGACATATCCTATGTTAAGATGAAATCTAGGTTGGTAGAAATGTTGTAACATAATGTCTAAATAAATAAATACTTTAATATTTCAAGGGTGAAATTAAAGCAGTCTAAATCCATTTTTACTCTAGAGCTACAAAGCATAGAGACAGATCAAACCTCTTTTCGCTCTAAAAGAAATTTTCATTTCAAGAGATTTGATGCATATAAAGCTTGGTAGATCCATTATTAAGATGAAATCTAGGTTGGTTATATATATAAGTAACTTAGTATGGTAGAGAAGTTGTAACATAATGTCTAAATAAATAAAATAAAGGAATAAATAAAAATATTAATATATTGTAATGTATACATTTTAACCTAGTGGAAAGAAAATAAAAAATGAAAGTAAAAAATAACAAAATAAAAATAAACCTATAAAAATAAAATAACTCTGAAATTACAAAGCATCCACATATCAAATCTCTTTTCACTCTAAAAAATGTTTCCATTTTAAAATTTTTGATGAAATCTAACTTCATTATATTATTTTCCTACTTATCTATTTTTTTACATATTTTACATTTATTTAGCATACCTTTTTAAGTGTTCGTAAATATAAGTTTGGGTTAAAAGGTAGAGATAATTATTACAAATATATTGATTACAATTAATCAAACATTACAAATTGTTTACAAACTTTCTTACATTACATCTACACATCTACCCTTTATACACTTATCTATTCCTATGAAAATTGATTGAAACTAAATAAGGGATGACCACTCTCCACCAAACAGTAAGCGAAACTACACTAATTTTTTTTTACAAACCATATCCAATGTATAATGGATGCTTCACTTAGTGAATAACAACATAGAGTTTAATTTAGTGTACAGAGTATGAAGGAAAAAATCCTTCATTGGCTAGGAAACATGGATGCCACCATGCAAGAAATAAGTGTGGGTTGATCAAACAACAAATATGGCAACTAAGGTCCTTCCCAACATAGAATGAAATCCCTTCCCACTATCTATGATCCCTAATATTCTCCTTTTTATAGTGCTTCACGTGCATAAACACAACCAAATAGCTTAGTTCTTTTTAGTTTATTGGATTAAAGTAGAGGAATATTTCTTTGGTATCCTCATCTAACACATTTCAATATTGGAATTTGTGGTCTAGCTTCCAATATCATGTTTACAAGTCTCTGGCTTGGAATCATTTTATATTTACAAAAATTCAAGTCTCTTTTCTTTGTATAATGTCCCTAGTCACTATAATACTCCAAACTCAACAACATAGAATCACAAAATTAACTTCTTTCTGCTCACAACCATTACTTAATGCATGACTCATGTGTGGGTATTTTAATACCTCCTCTCCCAATTCCTCTTATAGCTAATTATTAGGTCATAGTTCATATACAACATCGGGTGTCATGAACATTAATTTCAATGAATATAGGAAACATCCCAATCCCTCGTATAATATTTCTAATAAATCTATTCTTGTCCTCATCTCCAACTTTAGCAATTTATAATTATATTCACAAAATATTTACATCAAATGGTTGAGAAAGTCATCCATGCTGGATCTCCAACATTTCCATCTTTCAATTACATTTAAAAAATTTGGAATTAGAAAAAAGGATGTTACAATCCCATCCTCCTTAATTAATAAAAACCATACTTGGTGTTCTACTATATGTAGAACCAAACTTATACTTAAAAACAAAATTGATATGCCTTCTAAATAGCATCCTCTAGTTCCCATGTTGCTTCACCTGGTCCAAAGTTCTTTCGTTGCACCTTGATTTACATGGAGTGTGGTTGTACTCCTTGTTGAGTATCCATTTTGGTTTTGGATATAATTCTCCCTTAGATTCCATGTGTATAAAAGTCTGATCAACAATATGGTTAACACCATATATATATATATATATATATCATGTTCCTTAATTATGGGGGAATGGTGAGTTTGTATGCTACTAGCCCCACTCTCTTCAAGATATGAAATGGTTCACAGTACCTTGGTGTTAGCTTGGCACAAAATCCAACTCTTAAGGAATTTTTGTTTTCACTGATTTGGGGATACACATGATATCCTTTTAAAAATTCCTTATGTCCTCTATTTTGGTCTACAAAAATTTTATGTTGGTCTTGTGTGACCTTCAATATTTTCCTTGTGCTAGTAACTTCCTATTACATTTTATTTAACACATATAACCTAAGTGTGACTATATCCACTAGATTACCCTAGTTTATTGGTGTATTGCACTTCCTACTATAGAGCTTCAAAAGGGCTCATCTATAAAAATTATTGAGAGCTAATATTATAAGAAAAATCCACCAAAGGAAGAAAATCTTCCCATCTCTTTTCTTGATGCATAACACACATATTGAGTATGTTTTCTAATATTCTATTTAGTATTTCTATTTTTTCCATAACTCTGAGAGTGTTAGGCTGCGTTGAATGTTGATAGGGTTTTCAAATATTTTAAATAAAAACTTCCAAAATTTGATGTAAACTTGGCATATCAGTTACATATGATCTTCTTGGGAATTCCATACAATATGAAAATATTTTTCATAAAAATATGTGAGATATCAATTTCCTTATAGGAAGACTTTACAAGTGAGTTTTCCTACTTATATTATCCACTACAACCATGATCACACCATGATTCTTGGTGGTTCTTGGTAATACAGTGATGATTTCCATTGATATCACTTATCACTTCCATTCTAGAATTGGTATTGGATTTAACCATTTTATTACATACTTGCATTCCATTTTAACTTATTAGAATTCTTAACAATATTTTCAACTATAACAACCATGGTGAAAATTCCATGTAATAAAGTTTAAATAATAACAATGATTGATGGGTCATGTATTCCATGATAAATGTTGGGAGAAACTTCCTAGTAGGTGTTCATTTCGGTTTATTATGGATAAAGGAAATTGGGAAAGGAAATGTCAAAGGATTTGGAAAGGCATGAGGCATTTATTGGAATTTATTTATGAAAATAATGGAAAATAGGAGAAAATGGAGGTGAAAGGTCACAGGTTGCATGTCAAGAGGAAAATGAAGGAAAATAATAGAAAATTGAGAAACTATAGGCATCATTAATAAAAACGTTTTTGAGGATCAATTGGTAAGATTTTTTTTCAGTGTAGTTTTGGAGCTCTCATTATTCTCTCTCTCACTCTCATACTCTTAGATTTTTAGATTTTTATTGGGGCACTCTTGGAGTGTGTGGATACAGGGTGATTTGGAGCAAGAATGCAAAGGAAGAATGGGAAAGCGCAATAGGACATTGGGATCATCATCTACAACAAGTTTTGAGTGCAGGTACCAAGTTGCATGTATGTTTTCCTCACTATTTTTTCCATGCATGGTATTGCATGTGGTTTATTGATTATGATATTTCATTAGCATGGATGATTTCATGGATTGACAGTGGATTTGCCTAGCCTTTCCATTTCCTGGATAGCCATGGTTTTATGGGTTTATTTCCATTGAATGTTTTCTGGTGGGTTCTCATGATTCATTTAGATGTTGGGTTGAGTTATTAGTTCTTGGATCCTTGTTTGGACAAACACTCTGGATCCCGAGGGATATATGTTGGGTTGAATTACTAGTCCTCGAGCCTTGGTTGGAAAAATGCTCTAGAGCTCGGAAATGGTTGGGGTTGAGTTACTAGTCCTCGAGCCTTCGTTGGAACAAACACTATGGATCCCAGGAGTAGCTTGGATAGATACCAATCTATGATGGTTGTGTTGTCCAACCGTGGGGTGGAGTCACTAATTGAGGTTTGAGTTGGTTTGGCCTCTAGAATCCCTAGTTTGATTGCGATTGATATTTTTGATGAGATCCCACATTCATGCTTGGAATATGGCATGGCAGTGATTAGCTAAAGAGATACTTAGCTCAGCCAATCTATGGTTCGGTGGAACATGAAACTCCCATCTCTAGTTGGTTTTTTACATTCAGTAATGAAGAGCTCATTCCTTTGGTATTTTGTATGCAAATGTACTGGTTTCTATGTTGATTTTATTGTTGTTGTATCCATCGTATTTCTGTTGTTATTGTGTTGGTTATAAGCATGTATTTGATCAGTGATGATGTATGAATCTATATATTTTTTTACTTGTAAATGAATGCACAATGTATCTATGGTCAAATAGATTGTATTGCAACTAATGATGTAAGGGAGAAATTCTTCTTAGCGATTCTCAGATAATTATGAAACCCATATGTTTAAATATCTTGTTTACACCTGTAGATTGAATATTTGTGACATGTTTGAAAAAATTCCTGTCATGGCTAGGAGGGGTCCAAATTATTTCTTGTTGATTTGATTACTCCCATATCATTTTACTATGGTTATTTAACATCCCTTAAGTTTTCATGAAGTTTTGTGCAGTGACCTGGGCTATGGGCCTAAAATGGTGGCTCAAATCTTGGATATATAGACACAAAACTGAGATTTTTGGGCCCTAGCCCCTGACATGATGTGTTGTGCCTGCAAATATAGCCTCATAGCCCCTAAAATGTAGTGTTATTCTTGCGCCTATGGATTAAAAGGGGTCAAAATTCCAGTGCGACCCAGGGGTAAGAGGCATGAATGGTTGTGTTACCTAATGGGGATGGTGTAGGTGGTGTTTTCCATCGGTTCCACTTCCTTAGGTCACATGGGAGGTTGAATCTCATTATAGTATACTCTCATCACATGTTT
The DNA here is from genome assembly GCA_034641835.2 of Pinus albicaulis. Taxonomy (NCBI): domain Eukaryota; kingdom Viridiplantae; phylum Streptophyta; class Pinopsida; order Pinales; family Pinaceae; genus Pinus; species Pinus albicaulis. Next base: position 583,512,499 of record CM076584.1, read on the forward strand.
ACCATGGTTGGATGGATACTAGGGAAGATGTGGGAACAAGGTGTTATACATAGGTATTAGAGCATGGTTCAACCCTTGGACTGGATGGGCGATGTGTTGGTCATGATTTTTTGTTGGTTGCATATGTTTTCTCATGCCTATGGTGTATGTGTTTTTTTAATCAATGTTTTGTTGGGCATGGTGGTCATGGTGTCACCATGGAAGTGTTGATGGTGTTTTTGTCAACATGTTGTCATGCGTGTATGACTAGTTATGTGTTGCTCATGTTCATGTATTGTTCATGTACGCTTGCTTACATGTTGCTACATGTTGTGTATGCATTAATTGTTTATTCTAGGTCACATATTGGTCATGCTTCTGTGTTTTATGTGTATGATTGCTTATGTGATGTCATATGTTGAACATGCATTGGTCATTCATGATTGGATATACATGTAAAGTGGGTGCATATGGTCAAGTTTGCATTGATTTGGTGAATATTTTTGCGCATAAGGTCATTGTATGTAACTAGGTCATCATGATGATATTTGTATGTTATGATGCTAATGTGTTGGTTAAGATAGAGCATGAGATGCAGACCATCAAAGTGAATCTGTAGCACTAGACCTTGGGGTAAGATCAAATCTCCATACAGGTATGTTACTTAATGGATTGTTATATGAAATGGAGTTACTTATATATTTTTCATTCTATTATTATTATGGTTACATGTATGATAAAATCTAGGTGATCAAGGTAGTCATATGCACTATGGTTATGTGTATGCCTTTCATTCTAATGATTTTATGGTTACATACATGATAGATGTTAGTTAATTAGTGTGATCATATGTACATGCATTTTTTATTCAAGCATGGTATTAACTTGATGGTTATGTTATATGTTGTTGAGGAGCATGTTATATGTTAACTTGTAGTTAGCTCAATGATTATGTTGTATGTTGTTGATGAGCATGCTATATTTTAACTTATTGTTGTTATATGTTAGTTACCTTGATGATTAGGGTTATAAAATTAATATAATGATGTTATATGTATTTTTATAATTTGTATTGGACTATACAGTTGGTTACGGTTATGAAATTCAGGCATGAGTCGACCTAATTATAACAGTGTGTTGTATTATGTCTAGAATGACTATGTATATGTGATTGTATGCATGAATGAAAATTGTTTATGATTTTATTTTGTGAGCATGCTAGCTAGATACTGTTATGGATATAATGACCTTATTTATGATTGGATTGATATGTTGTGAAGTTATATCGTGCTAATATAGATTGATATTGTAGACAAGATAGCCTCCCCTAAGATACATTAAGGTATGAGCTTTATTATGTCGTATACTTTGTACTTGAATGTTTAATTATGTCATCTATTTGGTGTTTGAGTGTTGGTGTCTATTATATCGTCTATTTACTATTGAATGTTTGATTAGTCACATGACATGAGCATTTTTCTATAAAATTGCATGAAGTAATGATCTTGTTTTAATACAGCTGTAATAACATGTATGCGTTAAGACAATTGATTTGTACATGAGTGTAAGTAGGTGATAGTTGTAGAATCATGTACTATGAATGATGATTGTGAGTTTATTGTTGATTACGACATGGTTTTAGAATTGATAAATGTTTATTCCAAATTAATATATGGGTTGTCTTGATATTTGGAACATATGATTGATATGTGTTTGTTTAGTTACAAGGCAGCGTGATTAGTACAAAAAGGTAAGGTAACTCGCATGTTCATTATGGAAGTATGATGTAGGGCCTTTTGTTCTAGTGTATTTGGCGCAAGTGCGAACGAAATACACTGTGCTTGATAGGGAGGTTGCTTTCCTACAAGCAAGTCACAAGTCAAATTGGTTTGCAAACGTTAGTGGAACAAGTTCAACATGTAATAAGCTAAGTTAAGTGGAAACATAGCATGCTACATAAACAAAGAAATAAAAACAAAAAAAACACACACAAGAAACATGCTCAATAGAGAAAACAAACTAACAACTCAACAATGGAGAGCTCTCTCCCTTTATTAGGTGTTGTTGGTAATAGAAGATAGAATGCTAAATCTCTTGTAGTGGATCGTTGGAGCTATGGAGCTCCAATATCCAAGACAAGGGGGTCTCTTCCCCTCAAGCTTTCAGCAAGCCTCTCTTCCCTCTCAAAGGATGGTCCGATTGATAAACACATGGTGAACTATTCTCTCTTGGATTGAGGTATTCGATGGCCAACAACTGAATCCTTCCACTCCTCTGGGTGCTGGAAAACACAAGTTGGTTTTTTTCTGAGCAATTTGGCCAGCATAACAATGTGTTCTCATGTTTCTCTTCCCATGGCTATATTTTATAGACAAATTTTAAATTTTCCCTCCCTCTCTTGGTACACTATGGATGTTGACACAAGAGTGGAGGTATGATTCATTTTTGTGCTGCACTAAAGCCTCAAGGTGGCTCAAAGGCGGTTGTACTTGGCTAGCTTGAGTGAGAATATTTTTCTCCAAGTGTGCCAAGTGGTCTCGGATGATTTCTTTCTGCATCCTCAGGACCGCGTGGATCCTTTAGGAATAACCACGATGATCTTCACGGATAACGAAGAAAAATCCGCAATGATCACCTGGGGTCAGTGATTCCTATGAGCATTTCAATAAATTTTCCTGTTTGACCTTAAGAAAATTTAAAATTTTAAGCTCATGTAATGTATTTCTCCCCTATAGATCTTTATTTGTACCTTCTTCTTGAAATTTTCTAATGTATTTTTCTTGTCCGATTTTTCAGTGTTAACAGCTTCCACCTAATGTATGAGGTCTAGGAAGAAATGTATAGCTGAAATACATTATAGTTTCTTTTTTTGTGTAATCCTTTTGAGAGAGAGAGAGAGAGTAACATGCTTGAAAACTAAGATTGGAGACCCCTTGTCATGAGTAAAATAGATATTGTTCTTTGTTGGAAACCTACAAGAGATAAAATAAATAAAATATATCTACAAGGTGGGCATCTCCCATGCTCATGATGTTTTGACTAGTTAAGCTTATCTAACAGATAGAGGTTATGTGTGTGTCACTTCTATGGTAGTGACATGCTGTTGGTTGATGACGATAGTTGCTGACACCCTCAAGGGAATTTTTTCTTTGAAATAAGGTTGAATGTGATGCCTAGACGCATAATATTGGTATGCCATATTTTTTTACAACAAGTTCACATTGTATGCATGGGTCTGTGACAGTTATGGAACTTCCTGTGTAAGAATTGCTAAAAGAGATTCTTATCAAGTCATGGGTATTCGACGAATTCTGATAGAGTGCAATGGTTATGAAGTATGATACCATATTGGAGATGAAATTTTATGTTGAATTTGAATGTCAAGAGGATCGATGACATGAATGGAAAATGATGACTCCCATAGTGCCATCTGAGGATGCCCCTATTGAGGTGAGAAGCCATTCAAGGTACTATCTCCTTCTCGGAAAATGGTTGCTGAAGTCTACAAGAAGGAAGCACCAACCGACCGAGAGGAGTACTGATGTAAAGGACTAGGGTCTCTGATGTAGCAGGACAGGGTGTGATAGGTTAACTCGGGCATGATGACGAGAAATGGTTGTAACCGATGATGGTAGTTTAGTGGCCCGAGGTCAAAGCTTGTAAATGCAAGTGGTAGCAGTCATAACAATTTCTGGTGAGGAAATTCCTAGAGTTAGTAGGATGTCCAGGGTGGGTGTGTTTTTGTTATGAGTGTCATGGTGGGGTGTGGTAAAGAATGCATAGCTCTGACCAAGGGTGATTAGGAACTACTGCCAGGTGAGAAATTTGAATGGATGGGTCATATTTCTCTCCTAAAAAATATATTTACACTTGCCAAAACTATATAGAATGGGTTTAGATGTATAAGCACGAAGAAGGGTGCCCTTGTAAACATGAAAATAATCTGTCGCTATGGTGTGAGTGGGTGTTTTGCTAAGGTTGGGGGGCCCATTGGTTGGTCTTAGTGCGAGGTTGTTGAAGCAGATGAAAAGTGTCGCAGATGGGCTATGTTGATGGGGGTGTGATAGGCCAAGTGCAAGACATGGTGGTGCGCATTCGATATGCTTATGAGAATGGTAGTCCAGGAATGGGGTTTTATTCCGACATGGGTAAAAATTGAATTGATGTATTATGGATTAATGAACATGATCTACTTCTCAGACTTGGATGTTATGGCCATGGCTCCACATATTTGGTGTATGGGCTACTTGGGTGATGGATGCCATGGAGGGTGAGGCTCTACCGACCTATGAGAATGTTTATCACATGTGAGGTGAGGTGATGATAAACATGGTCGGGTGAATGGAACCTATGGTTGATTTTTGTGGAGAAATGATGTCAGTATATGTAAAACTTCTTTGGGGAGCCTATCATGCTAGTGATAGAATGATACCTTCTCTTATACCTTTAGTGGCTGGGGCAACATGTGATTTGGCGTGCTTGTAATACCTGCAACCAATACCTCAAGTAAAAGCATATTTTCTATTCAAACATATTGAAAATAATATTGAATGGTAAGCGATAAGAGAGGGCATACTTTTCATAAATGAAAATGACTTTTTCTTAAGCGTGGATGTATGAAGCCTACTTTGAACATGATGGCATGTTGATCACTGTGTTTCTTGCGGTTTTGAAATTGGGCGTTCTAAGCTCGAATTATGGGTTGTCGAATAATGAGAAAAGGGTGATATATAGGCCAGTATGACTCATTTCAATTCATTTGTGTCGTTTGAGTGTTTGAAGTCAGAGATAAGCCCTTTTTGTCGAGATTTTCTTACCGTTTCGGTTAGCTTGTGTACCTAGGATTCGTGCCGTCAGTGTTAGGTAGGGCCTTACACGTCCCGCATTTCAATTTTATCATTTTTGCCTGAGGTTGAGCTGCACAAACCTCACAGATAAGGAAAATTTCCCACGAGGTCATCACTCTTGGAAAATATTTTGCGCGATGAAGCATGCATTTGTATTTGATACAGACGCACGTTCATCGCGCCTGTGTAGAAAGCAAATGCAGTGATGGGAAAAAGTTTTGAATTTTTTTGGTTTCCTGATTTTAGCCACTAATTTTTAGTTCTTTTCTCTGGTAACAGGATGTTATGGTGCGAGCGGGATTTGCTCGATCTTCGCATAGTTGTGGTGTAGGACACCAATGTTCAGAGGATATTGGTGCAGTGGGGGTTGCTAAAATTCCTAGAGAACAACATTTTGATATCACATGATATTCTTCTTCGTCTCCTGGTCCGCTATTCGAACATGAGATAATGAATGATGGTTTTGTGGCATAGAGATGTTTTTATCCATCCTACTGGGTAATATGAGAATTCGACAATGGCATAAGAATCATTGTGGTGGCAATTCGCTTACATAGGGATGTGTCTGCATTGACTCAGTGACTTATTTAGCTGAGAGTGGAGCCCTGATGATCATATTTCTCTTAATAGGGTCATTATCTCCCAACAGGGCATCGAGTCCTCACATTGGTGTCTTGCACTGACCATGGACTGATCACTTTAATGACTTCACGCACCGTGTTTACGATGACATGGTATCACAAAAGGGGAAGGTCTGGGGTGGATCCTCCAAGGTTTTCACTTATGCGAGTATCTCATGTAGCATCATGTTTGAGAGGGTAGTGATGCTCCTACCTTTTGTGTCAATGCCCATTTGTTCACGTAAGGATCCTCGAATTTGACAGTGGGCATCCATGATGCCCCGTGGTGGAGGAGGGGAGGCTGGTCTTTATTGGGATGTGATCATTAAGGCGTGGTTCCAAGAAAACCCACAGATGTTCCTAGACTATCCATACTCAACTATGTATTTCCAAGGGGATACGAATATGGCTCTTCCTCAACTATGTATGTGGGCCAGTAGGTATGACCTTTGATGTTTTTCTGCATTTTTTGAGGATTTTGTGATGTGTATATTTATATGTCTGTTATGGTGACACTGGCACTATCCTTATTTCTCTTGTAGATGTGGGGGTGGCTGGGCATCCTCTTGTCTGCTTGGTCTGGCATCAACCACTGAGGAGGGGCCCAAGTGGGGATGTTCAGTCCTAGGCTGGAGGGCAGGGAGATGGTGTTGGCCTTCTAGGGGAGGGCAGAAGTGCTGCATCTACTGGAGGGGATTTTGACCTCCTTGCCAGTGTTGATAAAACTGAGGCTCAAGTGGCATCAGTCGAGGAGCATCTAGCTTCTGTTGAGGCTCGAGTCGAGGTTGTGGACGCTTAGGCAACAGATTTAGCCTTCTCATGGAGTCGGTTAGAGAGGTTGACCTAGGGTATGACAACCTAGAGTTTTTTTGAAGACCTAGACGACACATGGCTCGAGAGAGGGTGCATCGCCCAACATTGTGTCGTGTGGCGCTTGCAGTTTTTGCTATTGTACCTGTACTACCACCAGTGTAGCCGTGGGTCCAGATGATCCACCTGGAGGGGCTCAGCCCTATGTATTTTGTATGATGAGGGAAAGTGCCCATTATGAGGATGCTTCATTGTTTTGATGACATGTAGATATATATTTTTTACTAGAGTTATGGTCAGGGACATGAATTGTACATTATGACTCACATTTTTTGTATATATATGAAAGTTGTGTATTTTTGCAGCTCTTATGATGTGTCTATGGCTATTTTATTGATGGATGTTATGTAACTATGATGGATATCTATTTCTTCATGTTTTTTTCTTTCTATGGATGATGGTGTTATCACAAAATTTCACATGATAGGCTGCTAATCAGACAATCTCATGTAAATTTTTTAAACCAATCTTGTGACTAAAGCTTAGCCTCTTCAGTCTGAGAGGGCTCTCTCAAAGGGTTAATGATATTGAATAAAAATATATTTAGATGGCTAACTCTACTTGGAAAAACAACTTGCTTATGATGAGTGTAGGTTGAAAATAATATCAGTATGCAACCATTGGGCTTATGGAGTCAACACTTTCAGTGATTCAGTAGTGAGTTCAATTGACATGGAAGCTAAGGCAGGTAATATTTTTTATCAGTAGTACACACACACATGAAACAGGAAAATACACAGTCAATTCATCTATAAATGAAGTTAGAGCATTACATGAATGAATTATGAGTATTAAATATGAAAAACAATACAAATGATGCACATAAAAGATATAGATAAGATATGCAGGCACTAAAAACTCAATCAAAATCTTAGTTTGGTCAAGAAACAAGTCTCTTTATTACTGAAACAGTCAAATTACATAAAGCTTCATTTTTGCCAAAAAATTTCCAATGCTTGACAAATTCGACTCTCTGCCCTTTAATAGACTTGTTACATGATGAGATAATCTGCCTCCTGGCTAGATTCATTGAATTTTTACCTAATGACACCTTGCATAACCATAAAACATCTATTTAATGAGAAAATGACAACTATCCTACTTAACAATCCTTTTCCTAATAAGACTCAAACTGTTCATTATTAAAATAACAACCTTATCTCCTAAAAAAATTACATCTTTGAAAAATATGACTTCACATGTTCGAATAGGGTGTGATGGGACTCATCACTACATGACATCTTAATTGACCTCCTGTAAAACTAGAAACAAACCTTGTTTTTCAGGCAAATTGGTCCTTATCTTCAACGAAGGGTTTGGCTGATGAGTCGGCTTCACCACGTGGTATTTAAGCTTTGGATGACTACTGGAAAGATCCTTTGAACCTTAGAAAGTGTCCATCTGTCCAAAAGTGCACAAAAAATTGCTCATAAAGCTGCAAAAAAGTACGCTATGAAAGTATTACAGTTTCGTAGCGTACTTTCTTAGCATTACAAAAATGCCTTTTTCCATAAACTTTCTGTCTCTTTCCTTTGGTATTCTCTTCATCGTCCTTAGACACATATAACATATCATTTTCACCCTTTATAAGCTTCTCAAAATGGTTCAAAAATAAAAAATAAAGCTACAGTAGTTTCGTAGCATTTTCCTAGTCTTCAAGTTTAGGAACGCTACGAAACTGCTGAAAAACAACGAAATTTCCAGATTTTTGTCTAGCATGAAAATGTGTCCTCCAACTGTAAAAACTTTGTTTCCAAGATTCCAATGACCTTTAAAATCATAAACCATCTCACACTATGATTCTTGAGGTGTTTCTTCCTCATTTATGATAAGTTAAGCTATTGGCTCCTCAACTACTATCATTTTAGGCCTTTCTTCTCCAGCTATTCATAGATTAGTTCTAGCTATTCTTGGAGGCCTTTGAATTGGTATTCAACATGCCATGAACCCCTCTTCACGTTATGGACCTCATAAAACTAATGAGGAACACAGTCCATCTCACCTTTCAAATTTAAAACCACTTTGCAGATTTTTTCCCTGCTTTTTTCCCTGAAAAAATAGGTCTTAGAACAGAGATTATATCTCCGAATCCTTGATGTATTTTTCAACACTAGAGGAGTTTTTTGTCAATAATAATGTTATGAAGAAAAAACCCTCCCTTTATTTTGAAATCCATCTTCATCTATCCGGAACCTACATTTGAAAAACATGTGTAAAACAGGAAAACTCTATTTTTCTCGAAAATAGGGTTCAAATAAATCAGTGTATCTCCCAACCGATAGCACTTGTGAGAAAATTTAGAGAGGTTATTGTGCACTTTTGGAAAACTTGACACTTTCTAAGGTTCAAGGGATCTTTCCAGTAGTCATCCAAAGCTTAAAGACCACGTGTGTGATGCCAACTCATCATCCAAACCCTTCGTTGAAGATAAGGGGACCACTTTTGCCTAAAAAACAAGGTTTGTTTCCAGTTTTAGAGGCAGTTCAATTAATATGTCATGTAGTGATGAGTCCCATCACACCCTATTCGAACATGTGAAGTCATATTTGTCAAATATGTTATTGTTTTAGGAGATAATGTTGTTATTGTAATAATGAACATTTTGAGTCCTATTAGGAAAAGGATTGTCAAGAAGGATAGTTGTCGTTTTTTTCATTAAATAGATGTTTTATGGTTATGCAAGGTGTCATTAGGGAAAAAAAATCGATGAATCTATCCGGGAGGCGGATTATCTCATCATGTAACAAGTCTATTAAAGAGAAGAGAGTCAAATTTTTCAAGGGTTGGAGATTTTTTGGCAAAACCGCAACTTTATGTAATTAACTTGTTTTAGTAATACAAAGACTTGTTTCTTGACCAACTTGAGATTCTGATTGAGTTTTTTAGTGTGTATCTTATCTATATTTTCTATTTGTACCATTTTCGGTGGTTTTCATCTTTAATACTTAGAATTCATTCATGTAATGCTCGAGTTCCATTTATAGATGAATTGAATGTGTTTTTGTCCTGTTTCATATGTGATTTCCTATGCTAAAAACTCTTACACGCCTCAACTACCATGTCAAGTGAACTATCTACTGAATTATTGTTTTTTTTACTCCATAAGCCCAATGTTTGCGTGATCGATACTATTTTCAACCTATACTCACCACAAGCGAGTTGTTTTCCAAGTAGATTTAGCCATCTAAATACATCTTTGTTAAATATCATTAGCCCTTTGAGAGAGCCCTCTTAGAGTGAAGAGGCTAAGTTTCAATCACAACATTGGTTTGAAATAGCTACATGAGATTATCCGATTAGCGACCTATCGGGGTGCAATTTTGTGATAACGAGATGGTTTATACAAAGATGAATTCTAGTCTATGATGCGATTAGCTATGCGATCAACTTTCTGGTTTTGATTTCTTGGTATATGTGTGAAGGTAATATGATCAAACTGATGACTTAATCTTCATGCATGAAAATATTTCCCTAAATCGTTGTGAATCTCGTACTTCATAATCTTGGTGTAACTGCGAAACCACTAGCTGGGAATCAAGGTAGAGATGTAGATGGTGAATTCCTTGGTTGGAGGCATCACTCAATAGCCCAATGATTGCATCATATTCTACCTGATTATTTGTGGCTGATCCAATGCATACTCCATTGCTGAAGAATAGTGATCGGTCAAGATAATAAATGGCTTAGGCGGTTGCTGCTAGATTTTGAGACCATCACGAGGCTCCATCAACAAATCCAAAATAGTGGATGAGGGGATGATCCATCTGTGACACCCAGATAATTTCTTAGAAAAAATATTTGATTATTGTGATCATCCCAAAAAAATTATGCTACATGCATATTATCCCTAAGATCGAGACTTTTTTTCCCTTATGGGTGAAATTTTTTAAGGTAGAGCCAATTGGCGAGGTTATCTAGGCATGTACCATCGGGCTCTGACATAATGTATGCTCCCTTGAGGAGGCAATGTTTTATGATGTAAGTACCTTTCCATAATGTTTCAAACTTCCCGGATCCTAAGGCTTCTTTTGCAACATCGTAGCGGAGTACTAGCTATCCATCTATAAATGAGAGAGCGGTGATGTTGTGATCGAATGATTCTTTTACCCATTTTTTATGTTCCTCATTATGTTGCAGTGACTCTCGTCGATTTTCATCGATGAGTTCTAACTGAACCAACCGTTTCTCTAAGGGTTAGGTATCATCGAGGAGTTTGATGGCTACGTGTAAATTGGGGATTTTGCGTTCAATGGGAATAATGGTTTCTACTCCGTACATGAGTTGGAAAGGTGTGAACCCTGTTGAGGTCATAATTTCCATTTGATATGCCCATGGGGCTGAATAAACCATGTGGTGCCAATTTTTCTTATGGTTATTCACCGTATGTTGTAACATTGTTTTAAGCGCTTTGTTGATAACTTCTACCTGTCCATTGGACTGACGATAGTGTGGTGATGTGAATTCATGTGTGAATCCTGGGTGATGAGACAACTCTTGGAATATTTCATTTTTGAAATGCTTTCCGTGATCGGAGACTAACTCCTTAGGCACATTGAATCGTGCGATGAGGTGATTGAACAGAAACCGTGCAGTGGTTTATACCATGTTGTCATATGTGGGCATGGCTTCTGCCCACTTGGAAAAATAGTCAATGACTACAATTATATATTTTTTGTTTCCAGACAAGGTAGGGTTTCAAGTCATAAATTTGATTCCCCATTTACGAAAGGGACCATCTATGATGACAGGGTGCATATGAGCGGGAGGTGCTCTTGCCTTGTGGGTGAAGTGTTGACATCACTCACAAATTTTGAATGCCTTAATGCAATCGTGGAATAAGGTGGGCCAGAAACAACCTTCCTGTAAGACTTTTTTGATGGTAACCATCCGGGAGAGGTGGCCATTGTAAGCTCTAATATGACAGTTATTTAGGGATTACTCAGCTTGGTAGTGTGTGACGCATCATCGTAGGATAGCATCGATGCCTCTTCGATGAAGGATGTCTCACATGTGGAGATATCAAGGGGCCTGGTGGCATATGCACCTTCAGTCATCACGTGTGAGATTTGGATTGAACTTTTGGGTTTCGTAAAAATAAGAGGACATTTCCATACCACAAATTGTGAGTCGTCACTAGAAATAGATGTTTGTCGGGTAGTGAGTCATTGATCGGGGATCGTTTAGTCTGACACTGGGAGGTCGGTGATGAACTCGGTTAAGATAAAATATTTTTTTTCTCTTGGGGGAGCTAAACTGCGTGTAAAATTCCTGACGTATGACTACCCCGCAAGCGTATTTGTGGTTCATTAGACAGCGGGTTAGCAGGTATCTCATGGGGTTGATAGTTGCTACAACTGTTGTTGTCCATAGGATAATGTAGTGCCGAAGCTTTTGTACTACATGTATAAGGGCTAGGGCTTTTTTTTCTTTGGGTTTATATCTTAAGGTAGGGCCCGATAAGTTATTACCGACATAATAAATTACGTGTTCTTTACCATTAGGTTCATCTTGGATCAACACCCCGATTATGGTTGTTTCGGATGTCGACAGGTATAGGGTGTAATATTTGTCATAATTTGGCAGGTTGATCAATGGGGCTAAAGACAATATGTATTTTAGTGCCTTAAATAATTTTTGGGCTTGATCATCCCATTTAAACAAGATATCTTGATGGAGCAAGCGTAGGAATCCTTCCGCACAAGTGGCGTAATTTGGGACAAAGCGTCTCAAGAAGTTAGCTTTCCCTTATAATATTTGAAGTTACTTGAGGGTTTTGGGTGTTGGAACCTCTTTGATGGCCTGGAATTTGAGGGGGTCCACTTGGATCCCTTGTTGGCACACAATAAATCCTAATAGTCGACTTGCGTTGATCGTGAAGATGCACTTGAGAGGGTTCAAGCGCAGGGTTGTAATGTCGGCATATTTGTAATACCAACCGTAAATCCTCCAGGATGATGACTTTGCTTCTTGGATCGAATGGTGAGGTCATCCAAGTAAGCTAGGATAAGGTGGGCTAGGTCATGGAAGATATAGTTCATGGATCACTAGAAGGTGGCTCCAACGTTTTTAAGACAGAATGACATAACCTGGTATGTGAATGTGCCTGAGGGGGTGGTGAATTTTGTATTGTATCAATCAGATGTCGTATTTGAATTTGTTTATACCCTGGAACCCATCCATAAAGGATAGGGCCTCGTGATCGGTGCAAGCATCAATGACTTGGTCAATGAATGGGGCAGGATAATTGTCCTTGGGACAAGCTTTGTTCAAATCTTGGAGATTAGTATAGATGTGAATGGTGCCCTAATTTTTAATGATGGGAATAGGGTTAGAAACCCATGATGTTTAATTGATTGGGTAGATGAACCCAAATTTTTGAAGCTTGTAGATTTCTCGCATGATCGCTTCTACCTTAGATGGGTGCAATTGATGTTATTTCTGGTGTACCGATGGTATGTCAAGCCGGATGTTAATATGGTGCTCTACGATAGTTGGGCATTCATGTCATTTCTGAATAATCCCATGCAAATATGTGTTTGTAATCTTGCATCAAGTTTGTGTAAGTGACTAGTTCGTCTAGGGAGCATGCTGCCCCCAGTGAGATTTCTTCGATTTTTCCTGGTTTTCTCGAGAAATTTACCTTGATGTTCGGTGAAATATTTGACATGTTCCCTTCTTCGAACGCGTTAGTAATCGAGATGGGATTTCTGAACCAGTATACCTCCCCCAATGGGAGGAAGCCTTTTGATTCAATGGTGTATATCTCTTGATTTTCTGGGTTGTTATGACCGAATGTTTTTTCTGGAAGAAAAATGAGTGGTGATGCGTTGCATCACACGAACAATTTGGTTTCTTCATGGCCTATAGAATATCCTCGTTTGAATGGAACAACGCATATAAGGGGTTCGTTTGTGTAAGGTTGTGAGGAGTTGATTCAGGTCTAACAGAGTTGGTTGACATACATGAATAAGATTCCATAGTTAATGTCGTGGAACTAGACAAGGTCGATAGGGTGCGGATTGGTTGAGTTTTCACCATCAATGGTACAACTACCATTGTAGTTGTAGCGAGTCTTGAAACCAATGACGAGATGAGCAGAAAAAAAAGAATCATAGTTCCCATTCATGATGAGATGAATCATATGTGGTGTTGTGTGTCGTCGATGTTGGATGGTGGAGGAATTTCCATTGTGGTGGCTTGTATGAGAGAAAGACAATGTTTCTCACGTGGCGTACTAAGGGTACTCACACTTTCCTGGATTTGGAAGTCGTGATAAGTGCAGAGGTGCCTAAATGTTTCCATTTAGGGGAACAACTATATTTCGAGATTGTGGCTTGTGAAAATGGTGCACATTCTTAAGTTTCTTATCAAGTAGATGGTATGAGAAACAACGTTAATCTTTGTGCCCAAAGTGGATTCTCATAGATGATTAAGCATTGGGGTATGTTTTCACTCCTTCCATCTCTGAGTTTTTTGTTTTGACTAGTCTAGCTCTTTTGGGGAGTTGAGACTCAAGGCTTCCCTTGTCGCTCATAGCCTTGGGAGGTACTCAAAATCCATCGTGTGGTGGAATTCGATCAAATCCTACAATAGTAGCATGTGATATTCTCTTTATTGGAGAGATTGATCTGTGCGATGGGGGTGACCACGTGAAGATTTGTTTAATAAGTTTCTTAAGTTCATTACATTGATTGACTCTGTGGTCATTTATATCGCACAACCCACATGCCATCCTTGGCAAGTTTTGGGCCCTGGTAGGATGTTGGGTTGTCTTAGCCCTTCCTAATGTCTTGGTAATGATGGGGGGCATGTTTCCTTGAGGCGAGGTTTCCTTGCGAAGGGTTTCTTTGGCTCTAGACCAACTATATACATGTGTTGGGTATCTAACAAGCGTATGGTGTCTAACAAAGGTCATGCCCGAGAGATGTAAGTACGAGTGTCGAGTCCGATGGTTTCCTTGAAAAACCGAGACAAGATTGTCTTTCCATGGTACTATGTTCACTTTGGACTGTTGGAGTTATTGGGTAGCTTTTTTGAAAATGATTCTAGGTCCGGGGCATTGAGCAGACCGAGTGGTTACGTGCATTGCATAATGTGCAAGTTGGTCTTATCTATGGAAGGTGGTTGGGGTTGATGATATTCCCCCTTTGTAAGCCATTTTTTCTCTAAACATGAAGAAAATGGACCTGGTCTCCACATTTTCTTGAGCTGTCAAAATTTCTACGAATTCTGAATTTCATCCATCTACTACGGCGAGGTGTGTGATGACATGGGATAAACAAGTTAACGCCGAATGGAACCGGAGGATGTAAGGACATCGATGAACCGGGTGGTCGCCTAAACATACTCCACATGAATACTGGACTGCTCATAATTTTTCATAGTATATGTGGTTGACTGGATACCATCTTTGAAACAACTCTAGTGTTGCACAATCGGTGATGCGGTGATCTCATTGAGTCATTCATCACAGAGTGCGCAGATCGGAGAGGATCTTGAGGGAAATAATGGGGGGAGGTGGTCATTTAGGTGACTCGCCTCTCCTTGGACACATATAATATGGTCCTCATTTTTTTCGTCCCTCGAATGGTAGTGTTATTTGTGGATTTTGTGTCCGAGTCGACTAAGTCGAATTGTCGACGATGAATTGTCGCATGAAATCCAACATAGACCGAAAGCTAATGGATGTGGGGTACAACGACGCACGTGATGGTCACTTCGACAAATTTTAAACATATGCCATCGATGTCGGACTAAGTTGATTTGGTAAATGTGAGGGATTTGGTACCAATGGGTGAACACCATTAATTCGAGACATTGTGTGACTAAGTGGTTAGGCTTGTCACATAGTGCGAAAATTGGGGCCGACTGAGTGGCCTACATTTGTCGTCTTTGATCTGTTGGAGTGACTATGTTTGAGCAGGATGTAGGCTCCTCGTAGGTCCAATATGGTTCTAAGCTCTCCCTCATCCATTTGCATGGGTGGATTTGAGGGATCCTACTGGTATGATTTTTCTAAGGCTTGTAGGGAATCTTTGTATCGTGGCATCTCTAGGAAATGGTGGGTGTAGTGCCCATAATGGTTGCATATGGCACATGCGTGTTTGGTGTGCAATGCGTTCCCTTGATTTTTTGTGGCATGTTCCTTTTTATGGGGAACTTGAGGCCACAAAATTTCTTTCGATGCTTAGAAGAAGTTTCAATTCATCTAACTCCGGGAAAATATTTGTAGGATGGCCTACAATATCACATAATGCACAAGGTTGTAATTCGCTAGGTATGTTGGGGTTTTCAGTTTTCTTCCCTTTTTTGTTGTTTTTCTTGGTTGCATTAGCTGGCTCTAATATGAGTGTTTCGTTAACCACTGTAGCCTCTTTAGGGATTATAGGGGTTATCCCTATAGAACTGATGCTAAGAATTCCCAAACATGGTTTAGTGGGGACCGAATACTAGACAGTGTATTATGAAAGCCATGTTAAAAAATGTAATAGTTTCCAAGACTTGCTTTGACACAAAATTAGGTGTGGGGGTATAAAAATTGGGTTTGGGTGATGGTGTAGGAAAGGAAAGTCGTGTCAGGTGGCTTCAATCTCCATACTACTAGTTTCCATCTCCAGAGTTGGTCTCGATGTTTTATGATAGCATCATGCACACCGGTGCCCCCGTGATTAGTGTGCCCCCGTGATTTCGGGGCTGCCTCAAGTGTTATAGGGGGATCTCGTAGGAACGATCCTAGGATCGATGATGGTTTGAATTGAATGGGGCCAAAATTTTGATACCACATGAGTTATTTTGTACTTGTGTCTACGTAAGGTAAAATGACATCGACAGACCATGATGGGTTTCTTATCATAGTATGTAAGTTGGTCAATGGTGATGATTCGATCTTCATGGGGGGAACATCATCACTATAAAGACGAGAGGATGTCGTTGCGAGTCATGGAATATAGATAAATTCACCCAAGAAATATATTGTAGTAAATTTTTGCGTCCCAAGACTTTAATGTCTGTAAGTACCATCATTCCTTCCAATTTTACAAGGACATTATGATATAGACCGACGAGAGTCGAAGGTTGACCTTTGTATGCTCTAAGCATGATGTTTGTCGGACCAGGAGTTCACTCTACAAAATATAATATGAATTTGATAGAGGGTGTCCATGAATTTATACATGGAGGTGAGACCATTGGGATTCATTTTCCAATGTCTCTTAGACTTCCTTATTTCCTAATTTACACTATTATACAATTTCACCCAATCCCTTAGGATTAGGTGTCAACATTCCCCCCTTTAATATGAAGGGATGTTTGTGAGTCCAAGCATCATTCTGAATTTTTCAAACTTTTCTCTTCCAAGCACTTTGGTGAAGATGTCTACAGTCTCCTCATTTATGGGACAATGACGTAGATGCATATTTTTTTCCTCAACATGATGTTGAATCGGATGATATTTTTTATTGATTTTCTTCATTCGACCATGGAAATTTTGGTTCTTGGCCAACTTTATTGCGTAAGTGTTACCAATCATGAGTGGATTTTAATGCATTTGTTTCATCTGTAAATCTTCTAGGATTTTCCTGAGCCACACAATTTCCTTTTTCGCTTACATTTGCTGCCACATATTCTGCCTCGGGTTTTGGAATCTGCTAGAACTAACTCTTTGTGTGATCTCAAGGAGACATCTCCTTATCCAAGACTCATAGTATAAACTTAAGTAGATACGCCCGGTTTCTCTGTCCCCATCAAAGTCTAAATCGGAGTATCTAATCAAGTCTGAAGTCACCCACTGTGTATATTTGAGTCCAAAGTCTTGAGTCCCCTTCAAGTACTTTAGAACTATTTTTGCGAGCGAGACCAATGTCCTTCACAAGGCTTTTGCATAATCTTGGAGAAGATTCCAACAACAAATGAGATGTCCGAGTGCGGTAGTAGTAAGGTAGCTGGGACATAGAAACCTTGTCCTTTAGATCTCCATTCAGAAAGGTGGTTTTTACATCCATTCGATGGAATTTCGAACCCTTCTGAGCTGCTAGGGAGAAGCGTGTATGGATGGTGGTCCATTTTTCCATGGGGGGTAAAATTTTCCTCATAATCAACCCCTTATTCTATGCAAAACCTTTTTGCCACAAGCCTTTCTTTTTTTCTTGTCAAGTGAGCCATTCACTTTGTAATTATTCTTGTACACCCACTTGTAGCCAATTGGTCATGGTTCCCAATGGAGGATCAACTAGCTTCCAAGTGCCATTCTTTATCAAGGAATCATACTCCTTTTGCATCACTTAATTCCATTCATCATAAGAAGCAGCTTCTTTGAAGGAAGTTGGTTCAAGATATGTAGACAAATTCAATTCACAATTATAAGAAATATCCATATCAATAGGTGAATCAAAATTTTCTATGTCACCTCCATTTTTCCTCGTGGAACTTATTTTTTCCTGTCTTTCCAACCTAATCGGGATGAAAAATTTTCTAGTGCCTTTGTCATCCATTTTTGGGGACCTTTCTCGAGATGGCCCAAGCTTCTCATTTGGTCGAGTTGGAATTGAATCAATATTCAATCTCCCAATGTTAATCACATCATTCAAAGTCTCATCCGTGGTTGTTTCATGTGGGGGGAGAGAGTGCTTCATAAGATGATTCCATATATTTATTCAATATAGGAATCTCGCTTCAAGATGTGGAATTTGATTATCAAATATTTGAAATGACTTTTGCATGTGTTAATTTATCCAAGCGATCAATTTTCTACTCAACAACATTGTCCATCTCCGAATATTCAAGGAATATGACATCTCTGGATACTACAAACTTCTTATTGAATTCATCATAGAGACGATATCCTTTGGAGGTATTGGAATAACCCAAGAAGATACATTTTCAACTTCTAGCACCAAGTTTATTTCTTTGTACCTTAGGTATCAAAGAATAACAGGTGGAACCAAAGACCCCGAAATGCTTTACCAAATGAACATGGCCATCTCAACTTTCATAAGGAGTTTTGTTTCGATTGAATTAGAAGGACACCTATTCTTTATGTACACAACACATAGAACTTCATCAGCCCAAAACATCAATTTTACATTTCTTAAAAAAACATCATGAAGCGAACCATATTTAAAATTGTCTTGCTCATTATTTCAGCTACATAATTCTTTTGGGGATTAGAGGGCATAGATGTTTGATGTTTGATCCCATGTTGGAGAAGATAGTTTTCAAATTCATTTGAATTGTATTATTTTCCATTATCGATTTGCACAAAGATACAATATGAGTTTGCGCATCATTTTCAATCCATGCATGAAAATTCTTGAATGTTTGACAAGCATTAGATTTGTTCTTCAATAAGTAAATCCAACACATTCTGGTGTAATCAGCAATAAATGTCATCATATATTTATTTCCATTTTCAAAAGCAATAGGCATGGGGCCACATAAATCTAAATGAATAAGCTCATTTTTTCTATGTGCTCTGGAATGTGAATTATGAAAGGACTGTTTTGCTATGATTTCCTAGAATACAAGCATCACATTGCTTAAGTTTCCTAGGCATTTTAGGAAATCCAAGTAACACCATTTTTCTTCAACAATCGCAGCTTTCTCATAGTTTAATTTTCCAAAGTCTAGCATGCCATAAAATACTTGATGGGAATGTACCTTCATCGGGGATGAGGATTGAATGCAAAGTTTTGTGCATGAGCAAGAGGTATCTTGTAGCTTTAGGAGTCTTCCTTATTCTACTCCCTTCATGACAAGTGAGTGATCTATTGCTTTTTTTACCTCAAAATTTCCATCAAACATTGGAATGGAGTGTCCTTGGTGGCAGATGTGGACCAAGGACAACAAGTTTCTCCTCAACTCATAGATGTATAGAAGCTCATGTAGAAGATGATGTGGAAGACCGAGCGACTTAATCCCGATTATTCCAATCCCTGATGGCTTAAGGTTATATTTATTTGCGAAGTATACTACTCCATCAACCTTGTCGATGAGATTCTTCAAAAAAAAACTTTTCTAAAAGTCATGTGACATGTTTCTCCCTGAATCTAGAAACCAATCATTTCTCCAAGAAGTAAGTGAAGCTTCAAACAAGTCTTTAGTTACTCCAATGTGCTACAACATAATGAGCAGATTCAGGGTGCTTTACCTTTGTCTTTGTCATGATTTTTACTTTTTTCTTGATTTCTTTGTCTACTCAATTCTGTCCAAAGGCGACTTACATGTAGATGCATCATGCCAATATTCTATCGCAGTGTATGCAATGAAGATCGATTTTTTTAGCTTTAGTTTGTCTCCCCCCACCTTCCTCTAAAATTCCTTGTTCCTCTTCCTCTTCAGCCACCTCTTCCTCTGGAAGAATATTGAGCATGATTCTTCTCTCTATGTACAAAACATACAACTTCTTCAGAAGACAAAGGGGTTGTATTCTTTCCAAAATACTTCTCTCGTTCTACATTTTTTTTCTCAAGGGAATCAAAGGTGATCTTCATGAGGTTTCCACTTGCTTGCAATGACTCAAGGTAATGTGAGTAAGTGGGATGCAATGCCTTAACATAATCTATGAGAGGTATGTCAACTTATACACCACTATTCTTAATTTCATGCATGATAGATCTTACTTCTGATACTAAATCAAGAGGGTCATCATTTTTGAATTCAAGGTTGAACAACTTAATCATTAATTGAAAAATTTTCAAGTTTTTGAATGTGAGTCATAGAGTTATTTTAATTTTCTCAAGGCTTCATAGGCATTTGAAAACGTTGTAATATGGTGACTCACCTCTTCATTTACGAGATCCGCAATCAAGGCATAGGCCTTGCAATTCTTTGTTTTTCTCAAATGACGATCTCCTTCTCTAAGGTGGGATTTTTCGGTCAATTGTCTCCTCATCCTTCACAAATTACTCTCCAAAACTCATTAAAAAATGAGAGTGTGTTTGATTTTATGATACCATTCAGGATAGTTCTCTCTTTCTTGAGAGAACAACTTGCACAATAGATATGAGAGAATGAATTGTGACTTTTGAAAAAAATCTGCTGGGAAAAAAAAAACTCAATTCTAGTGTAAAATGTACTTTGTTGCAAAAAACTCAATTCTAGAGTGAAAATGCACTCTTCTGTAAAAAATTCAATTCTAGTAAAAATGTATATTCTTCTATAATAAAAAAACCAGTTGTGTATTTTTCTTTTTTTTTGTAAAAAATTGAAAAAAAATTGTGTGCAGGGGAGGTTAGACCTGGGGAAGGTCAAACCTATGGGAGATCACCTGGGGAGGTTCGAACCTAGGGGAGGTTGACCTAGGGGGAGGTGGGTTAGGGGGAGGTGAAAGCAGGGGGAGGTGAAGAGGAGGGGACAGGAACAGGGAAGGATCGGGAGTGGCGAGAGTGAGGGGAGTGGTGAGGGGGGAGGGGGTTGCGGGGAGGATAGGAAATGTGAGGGGGGATGGGGGGAGAGTGAGAGGTGACGAGGGCTGCAGGGAACGAGGAATGGAGCTACTCGGAATGGGGAGAGGGAGAGGTGAGGATGACGAGTGAGAGGGAGAGGTGGCGGGGGCTGTAGGAACGGGGGAACGAGGTTGTGGGAATGAGGAGAGGGAGAAGTGAGGGGGATATGGGAGAGGCTATGGGGACGGGGGGAGAGGTTGCGGGGGAAGGGGGGAGAGGTTACGAGTGGATGGAGGAGAGGTTGTGGGGATGGAGTAGAGGTGAGGAGTGATGAGCGATGAGCTGAGTGAGTAGGATCAGGCTATGGTGGGGAGTGATGAGCAAGCTCGAGCTATGGTTGCAACTTCCGGGAGAAGAAACAATAACAAAAAAAATTGAATGCAGCAAGGAGCAGCAAAAAAAAGTTGAATTCAGCAAGAAGCGACAAAAAAAATATATGAATGTAGTAGGGAGCAACAAAAAATATCTGAATTCACGAAACTTTCAAACAGCAAGAATATGCTAGTCCCGCAATAATGCAAAAATAGAGAGAGGAGGGAGTTACACCAAGGGTAGGAATGTCGAAAAGGGGCTACCTCTGATACCATGTTTGTTATGTGGAATTGTGATCTATGGATAAACCAAATTCCCTAAGTGTGGTGCTAGTCACTTAGAACAACAGAGGAAATAATTACTATCACTTTCTCTAAAACAAGTAGATATATAGAACAGTGAAAGAGCCTACTTGTGATTCAATCGCTTCTCCTTCTCCTTTTGTCGTTGTTGTTGTCGCTCTCAATCCGACTCAAATCATGAGATCGATTCCTGGAAACACAAATAAAGAATAGAAAACAACATGAAATATACATATATCTACTTATATTACTCAATCAAATCGATTAGATATGAAATACAGATATCATTCAAGAATCCATTGCACAAGAAATAGAGACATATATATGGGAAAATGAACAACAATCTTTATTAAGGAGTAGAAGGGGGAGTTTACAACCGGTGATTGATATTTTTTCCAACCAACTACAACTTCATTCCAACCTCATCACATCCAACTTCATACCAACACCATATTAGTACTTTCACTCTCTCAAATGAGAATCTAATAGCATAACTTTACCAAATTTCTTCCTTCCCTAGCACTAGAATGAGTGCTCAATTTATATGTAAACTGATGGTAGTTTCTCAATGAATGACTTTGTAATAATAGGCAAGACATGTTCCCAAGTTCTTAGGTGTTAGGTGGACACTTGGATTCAAATTTTAACACATGTGGACTCTTATAGAAGGCACTGGCCATGTGGATATTCCTAGAACAATGAGAATTTTGTTCCCAGGTGTCCAATGCACTCTTGAATGTCGGGAAGTGCATTGCAGTGCACCCTTGAATGGAGGATCTTGCATTCAAATGTAGTTAGTCCCTTTAGAGGCTACATTGGTGATTTAATAAGTGATATAACACATACTTCAAACCTTTAAAATCTCACAATAGAAGCCATGAATCAATTGATGTTGTCTCAGGGGATATAGAAATTAAAATATGAGGGGATGATAAACCCTATTTCATTGGTCCTGGGGGTGATGTCCATTTTGACTAGGTCATGGGGGATGATGCCCAAATTGAACTATAATAGTTGACCCCTAAAGAATGAAGTCAAAATAATAATAATAATAGTATTTGGATGAGATGCTTTACAATGTGATGAGCTGGAACTGAAGTGGAGCGGTGACCTCCATCAATCTTACAATACATTACATCATGATATTTTCATCTTAATCACAAATTTCTCAGGGAGGCATTCCCATGCTCAGCACATAAACTATCTAATAACTTGTACATAGTTCAGAAAGTCATCTACATTGGAATGTTGCCCAATACAGACATGCCTTCAAATATAGGCTCATTTTCGGATGACGATCTGTATGTAAATCCATCGTACATATGATGTGTACAAAAATCCTAAAATTACAGTCCGGATGGATGAAACTAGATTTGGCGTCTTCTTATCTCGTTCACTTGATCGTTCGAGTACAAGTCTAGCCATGCGAATATATGATTTGTAGTCGAACATGGTAATACATCGTCTGATTACGAACCAATGATGTGAGTTGTTAACAAATGCGAGAGAACCACCATTTATGTTAATGGCTCTCAAGGTACTACAGTACAGTTTGTAACGCATGAAAAGATGATTTGATGTCGAACGCCAAACAAAATCTTACGGTCAAAGCTCTAGAAGTGAGGATATTTTCGATGATATAACAAGCCTCATGGTACTGGAAGATGGTAAAATTCCTGGATAATGAGTTGATGTCAAGAGGAAACCACTTTATCGCGAAATGGAAGTTACTGATTTTGAAGAAAAAATGTGACTTGATATTGCAACATTCAGGGATGACTTTCATGAAAATGAAGGTTTATGAGTATTTCAAAAGGATGAGTATTCACTAGATGACTTCTCTTGAGCATATTGGCGACATTGAGATGAGTTGGCAGCATAGACCCAAAATCGAAGTGAAGGTATGATGAACCATAGGTATGAATGAACCATCAAGAAGATTACCCTACCTAAAAGTCACAATGATGGAGTGAGTATCATGTTCAAGAGAAACCTACAACCATAAAGTGTTATGTTCTCTTTCCCAAATTTCCCTAGGTCATTTTTTGACCAATACCTCTTTATTTTTTAACAATCTTGAGAAGGATAACATATTCTTGATCTATAATTCAAGCCTTTAGGAAAATGCACCACTATTTAATAATTTAATGACTATAGTGATAAATGAAACTCGATTCTAGCCATGATCGATAAGTCTGTTGCTATTTTATCTTATAATGAGCCTAATGACAGTGACAAACCGGTCCTTTTTCATATTTAGAGAGTTTGAAAAAGAGGACAAAAGAAATATCCATGAGTCCTTTTTTGTAAATTTGTCGCTCAGATCCGAAAAAGTGTAAAATGATATCTAAGAGAACCTCTTAGCCATGTTCGACTAAGGTTTTCCTTTTTCGTAAATAATATATCTCAGTCCAGAAAAGGGTTAAACTTGTACTGAGTAGATTTCATTTCATTTACTTTTACGAGCTCAAAAATACAAGTGCTCGGAAATATTTTCACATTATCAGAGTCTGAAAAGAGATAGAAAAAAATACTCTAGGGGTTCCTTTTTCACCGTTATCGAAGCTTGAAAAAAGATATAAAAGTGTGCTTCAAGTCCTTTTTCATTTTTATCAAAGCTCGAAAAATCAGGATAAAAGTATGTTTTGTGGTCAAATCATTCTTGAATATATGTGAACAACTAATCTACTATATCAGCTGTAAAACCTGTTCAGAACAACATCAAACGGATTAAAAATACCTGTTTCATAGAAAAAAATGAATAAAAATCATAGTCACAACATTAAATATGATTTTGAAATAATCAAATGACTAATTAAACAAGATTTTACCATTCATTTTTACCATTTGAAAGTTACCATTTGAATTTTGGAGCTCTGAACCAGTTTTTTCCCTTGAACCTCAACTGTTGATTGCAACAGATTCTATGGATGATTTTGCTCGTTGTTCGATCCAGGTTGGAGCTATGAACCTTCTCTTTCCTTCAGTATCATTTATGTTTCATTTCATTGCAAATTTTTAGGGTTTTTAGCCCCTTAGGGTAAATTTATTTCGCTCAGAGCGAAACACACCCTTGAATTTCAAAAGGTGCATTGTAGTGCACTGAAATTGAAGGCCAAGTGCACTTGAAATGCACTTTCCCTTGACCTGGGGTGTGTTGGGCGCAATTCCCCTTTTTTTTTCTGGTGTGCCAAAGTTTTCATAGTTTTTTGAATAAAATGGATCCTTATGAGTCTTATGGTTGTGTTTTAGGTATTCATCGGACCAAAATGATGATTACATGGAGGGAAATAGAACATGAAGAACATAACATGATTTCCCTGAACAATCGGGGCACTGTAAGAGCCCTTAGAGACTACGGGTTGCTAAAGTACTTCAGACTGTCAAGTATGATGCAACAAAGGGAACTATTAGAGTTCCTTGTATGTTCATGGGATCCAGCGATAGAGGCATTTCACATTGGGGACAAAGTGGTCCCAATATTGGTGGAGGATATTTATTTTCTCACAGGATAATCGAGGAGAGGTCTGCCTATTTCTCTTTCAGGGTCTTCTCTTGGATGAGAGACAATGAAAGATTATATATTTCAGTATTGAAATTGAGGGACTGAACCTAGTAAGGATGGGAAAATAAAAGTCTGCGATGTACGTGATTTTCCATTGAGGACCATCCTATTCACTATCATAAAGATTGCTGGTACCGCTACACTACATGTACCAAACAAATCTTACGTGCATTATGCACTAGAGTGGTTGGAAGAAATAGTTTTCAACTAGGATGAAGTAGTCCTGTTTTAGATGAAAGAACAACTAACCAAGGCAAAGGGAGGAAGGAAGAAAAATTTCAACTATGGTTCGATCCCGATTTCTTTTTCCTTAGAGCAAATTCCATTGATGCAACCCCATCATGTGACACTGGTTATATCTAGCCCTAGAGATCCAAGGATACATAGATGGGTAGAATTGATGCCTAGACATGTTGGTCAATCAACCAGTGTGTTCTTGACGATATTCTTCGCTTGGTTTAGGTGACAGATGGTCACCATTGATGATTATGCATATGCAAGCATAGAATTTTGAGGAGATCCATATTTGGCTTTACAAGACAATGCTTAATGGGGTGCAATTGGTAAGAATGTCTTGATCATGTTTTTTGATTTTTCTAAGGTCTATACATGTTTTTGTATTTTGATGCTTCCCAAGACTAAACTAAAATTTTGATGTATGCAGATGTAGGTTCAATTCGACCAGTGGGATAGCTAAAGAAGATAGTGGATGAGCCAGCAGAGAGGGATGTTGGGAGAGAAACCCTTCAGGATTTGGATATCACTAAGACTCTTACTGAGGTACAGTAGCAGATACAGGGGTTGACTCTCAGGATTCCGGATTTCCGGATCGAAGAGTTACCCATGAGACTGCAACACCATACTATTTGTGTTCCTAACCATTGGATGCATTTATTGTGTAGGATACCTAGATCAATAGCATGTTATCACGAGCATCACTAGTTTACTTTTGACATTTTGCATACATTTTGAGGTCAGATGACCAATGTGTCTTGGGCACAAATTTTGTAAAAACCTATAACTATCTATCTATTTGTTTTCAACATTTTCCTATGTTTATTACACAATCCTCTTCAATTATGTGATGTGAATTGAAAATATTTCTTTACATGTGTTGCAATTTCTGTTTATAACATAATTCACTAAGGAATCAGTTAATGTGTTCAAGTTTATGGAAATGTGTTGATATTGAATGAAATCAAAATGTCTTTCCAAAAGCCAAACTCTTAGGAACATATGTTGTAATGTTGGATTTCTGACATTATAAACACTAGTAAGTTGTAGTACCACAAGTTGTGAGTCTAACCTAATGATGAGGCAGTTAATACCAAATGAAATGGAATCAGAGAAAAATTCGATCAATGTGCTATACTCAGCAATATTCTTTGTAGATCGACCGATACAAATCCCTTGAAAACTCACTAACTCACCATTTGGAGCGAAAATGGCCCACGCTACAAAGGATAGATTATGCGTACTATGACTAGCACCATCAGCATACCCAACGAATGGTTCCAAAGATTCATACATCTGCAATGAAATTTAAAGTGGATTACTAACTTCAATAAAACTCTAGAAAAACAAACTAAGACACTAAATGAAAATCAACAGCATATATACAATATAATACAACAATTTACTACGCTCATGTTTAAGCATAGTAACATTTGAGATACAACCCATTTTGGGGTTGCACCAATGGAATTCCATCAGAATCTACCAACTCAAAGCCACCCTTAGGAATAAATCTTTTGAAAATATAGGGGCTATGCCATAATGACTCAAATTTCCCTATACCTATTACATATGCTTCCTAATCATAAAGAAGGACCAGGCCACCCTCTGAGAAGATGTGAGGCTGGACATGTTTGTCATATTGTGCCTTTATATGTATCTTATGCGCTTCGTTGGACAATGCAGCTTCACGATGCATTTCATCAAGATGGGCGAGGTTAAAAAGACACGCCTCTTCATAAGAGGTTTCAGGAAACAAGTTAGTTGTGATTTTAATGATTGTATTTCACATTGGATAGGAAAGATAGCTTCTAGACCATACACCAATTGAAAGGGGGTAAATCCAGTTATGTTTCTCACCAAGGTTTGGTATGCCCACAAAGCCCAGTACATGATGAACTGTCAATTTTTTTTATGAACTCTTATCATTCGTTGAAGCATTTTTTTAAGAATATTGTTAATAGCCTCAACTTGTCCATTGGATTGTGGATAATAAGGAGTAGAAATATCATGAGACAGTTCTAATTTAGCAGTCAACTCATTCATCATGTGATTGCGAAAATTATTACCATGATCTGTGACTATAGCCTGTGGAACACAGAACCGTGAGATGACATGATTGAAAAATAATAATGCAATTTTTTTTCTTTTGTTGTTGAATGTAGGCATCGCTTCATCCACTTGGTAAACTAGTCTATTGTGACAATAATATAACCATGACCCCCAAAAAAATGAGGTTCAGAGGTCATGAATTCAATGCCCCATTTTGAAAATTGTCCCACAACAATAACAAGATGCATCGATGCTGGGGGTTTGCGGAATTTACGATCAAATATCTGGCACACATGAAAAATTTTGGCCACGAGGATGTAGTCGCAAAATGTGGTAGGCTAAAATTAATAGGCACAAAGTATCTTCTGTGTGGTAGCGTATCCAGACAAGTGCCCACCACAAGCCCCAGCATGACAATCATTTAAAACCTTCTCAACCTCCTCATGAGTGAGGCACCTCCTTAAAATCATATCGACACCATGATGATAAAGTGTATCGTCAACGATCAGATAATATTTAGCTTGGTATCGAATACGTCGGTGTTCAGAGCAAGAGGTATCAAGCCAAAAATTCTAGGCCTGGAGATAAATGATAAAATCCCCATACCAAGGATTAGATGATCTGATCATAAAAAAAGACTCATCACGAATTGATGGTTCCGATGTAGTAGCAGTACTATCAGAGAG
This sequence comes from Pinus albicaulis, assembly GCA_034641835.2. Classification (NCBI taxonomy): domain Eukaryota; kingdom Viridiplantae; phylum Streptophyta; class Pinopsida; order Pinales; family Pinaceae; genus Pinus; species Pinus albicaulis. The sequence goes on from CM076584.1 coordinate 583,540,407, forward strand.
AAGGTCGCAGAGAAGCTCAACCAAGACTAAAGACTTCTTTAGCTTGGATTTAATGAATTCCAAATCAAACTCCTGCAAAATGAAAATCCATTTTCAATACTTGTCCCTCAAAAATTGATGTGAAATAATGCAAGTCATGGGGTTGCAATCTGAAATGACAATGGTCTTCCAGAGCAGGATATAGTGGCGAAATATTTGGACAGCTTGAATAACCGCCAAGGCCAGATTTTTGGCGTATGATCGTATCATTGAGATTACGACTCAAATAATATATCAGATGTTATATCCCATCTTCTACCTAGACCAATACCATAGCAGTGGTCGTATCATCCGCGACGATATATAAGAAATAATTAGCATGATAATTGGGGGGATACATTAATGATGTCTGGTCAAGTGTATCCTTGACACCATCAAAATAATCTTGCGCAACCTTATTCCAATGGAATTGAATCCCCCTTTTCAAGAGACAAGTAAATCCCTTAGCCATTTCGGCGTATTTGGGTACGAAATTCCTCAGGAATTTATCCTTTCCCTGAAGTTTCTGTAACTAAATAAAATATTATGGCGCAAGAAAATCAAGAATATCCTAGACCTTCAGTGGGTCGATTCGAATTCCTTTTGAGATGAAAAATCCTAGCAAATTACCAAAACCAACAAAAAACACACATTTATGTGGATTGAGGCATATTTTGTAGTGTCGACAGCGTAGAAAGATAGTTTTCAAATGCATCGGGTGATCATTCTGGTTTTTTGAATGCGTAGGTAAATCGTTTATATAAGGTTGAACAATGTGCTTGATGTCATTGAAATCATAATTCATTACTCTCGGAAAACTCGCCCCAACATTCTTTAGACCAAACGGGAGTTTCTAATAAGTGAATGTGCCCCAGGGACAGATGGATGTTGTCTTATATTGGTCCTCTAGGTAGATATTGATTTGATTGTAGCCAGAAAATCCATCCATGAACAAAAATATTTTTCATCCAACACAATCATCAATAATCTGGTCAACAAAGGGAGTAGGATAGTTGTCTTTTGGACAAGCAAGATTGATATCCTGATAATCAAAAAATACTCTGATTTTCCCTTGTTTATTCATAACAGGAACAATGTTGGAAACCTAATTAGTTAACAAAACAGGGTAAATGAAACTAGCACGCAAAAAAAATTCAACTTCTGCTTTAATGGCAGCGGCCTTCTTCAGATGAACAAGATGAAGGTGTTGACATACTGGTTTGACATCAGGATACATTTTAATGGTGTGTTCAATGATACTAAAATCTATGCCTGGAATTTCCTCATAAGACCAGGCAAATACATCATGAAATTCATGAAAGAGAGAATGATAAGTTTCAAGTTCAGATGGAGAACAAGACACACTGACATGAATGTTTTCTACAATGTCGAGTTTGGTCGAAATATCGATAGAAATGGTTTCTTCAAATATTTGATAAATTTCATTCGGATTCGATTGCATTAATGGAAAAATAATTCGAAAATAAAGTTTTGATCGATGGGTGATATAGTTCAATAATATTATCTTCTTCATAATCTTGAAGACAGGAATGATGATGATGATCTTCCCATGGTTCTCCTTCTGGCATCATGGATTCCACAATATTCTCATCTTTCAATAAAGTGGATGAAAAAGGATTAAATGGAGTACCAAATTCCAATGAACAATCAACCCAAAAAACTGGTGATGATGATTTAATATTTTCCACCCAAACCAAGTAGATTGATTGCTATGCCAACTCAATTGGGCTGGGCGGAATAAATGCATCCAACGTAAGTGTAATGTTCCCAATTTTTAGCCTCAAGATAAGAGGAACATTATAGTTAGCAGTAGATGAATAAAATGGGTAGGGAGGCCCACTAACCTCTGTAGAAGAGAAAATAACATTCCTCATGTGAAAAGGGGAAGAATAAATCAGTTGGATTGAGCACCTAAAGGTGTGAACAGGATTGGATCATGTTGATTCAGTCATATTTGACCAAGTCCACATACGCTATCTAGATACATTGTATCTCCATGATGGACTGCGTAGTTTGAATGGAGGAAAAATTGCATGGGCTAGGTGGCACATATGGATGGGACCCATTTTGGAGAGGAGAACTTGATATATATGGAGAGGAGCATAGCCATTGTATTCATTCTTGGATTATTATTTTCTTTGGTCTGTTGAGACTTTGCTTCCTCTTGTTGTTTAGCACAAGGGTGTTCCTGGTCGGGAATCCTTACCTCATCCTCAGGGAAGGATAGGTTCTTGAACTTTATTTACTTATTCTAGAATTTTTTCCAAGCTACCTCCTTCAACTATAGTGCAATTTCTGTTTAGATCTGGGTTGTGTTGCACGGTGCAGCAAAGGAGGATCTCTTTGAGCCATTTCTGGGCTTGTCTTTCAGTGGAGAGTTTGTCTATCCATTGGAGGGTCAGCAAGGGAGGCTCCCAGGAATATTTTAACATCTTGGAATTGGGAAAAATAATATCTGCACTTTTACAGCACAGTCCCTTGCAGGAACTGCGTCATTTTTCTGAGAGCAGCTGCAGCAAGGTTTAATACCTTGGTTTTTGGCTAGTTTCCTTGGGCAAGGGCCAACCCTTCCCCCGGAAAGCTAGGAAAAGGGATTCTAATCCATATTGTACTTATTTCAGTCATATTAATGGAATTTTGTAGTAAAATACATTATTTTTTAGACTTAATATTCAGATCTACTTCTCTTTTACTCAAGCTGTCAAGAAACCCTTGCCAGGTTATCTCATTTTGTATAAATGAGACTAGATCTCTGTTTTTCTCCATGTATTGATGTAATAAACTCTATATATGATATTTATATAATATTACATCTGAAACCCTCATAAAATCACGTTGTACAAGATTCAGTAATTTCTACATACAATAAGTCATGGGATTTGGGCCTTTTTGAGCTGTAACGGGATCAGGAGATCTGTTTAACATAGCTAGTGTCATTTTTTTCTGATGAAATTTGGTATGTGAGTCCCACATGGCCTAATCGAAAGGAGCCCACTGTCATTTTCCCTTATTTTTATGCAAATCTCATAAATTAACGTTTTTGGTGTTGGAAATGCTGATTTTCCCCACTTTTAATTGAGGGAATGGATCATCTTTCTTGCTGATGTATATATGATTAATGTACATGTGATCTAACACATTCTATGAGCTATATTTTTGCATCTCCAACTTAATAATATCTTCATATATTCTTATTGTTGTAGAAATTCCCTATTTTGGGATATTACAGTGGTATCAAAGCATAACCTTGGCTTAGCCTATGGAACACAGCCATTATGCTATTCAAAGAATAAAATATGAGCATAAATAAGACTCCATTATATGGAGGAAGAAAGGAGGATAGGCTTTCAAATATTCTTCCTAATTCTATAAAGAGCATTCATGAAGATCTCAAGAAAATAAGAAGGGAGATGTACAGAGAATCTCCAAGAGGGTTTGAATCTGAATCAAACTCTAGATTGGCACATGATAGGTGTGAGCATGCAGCTACACCCTATTATGCACAACACAGTCAAGAGCCGAGATCTATCAAGATAAAGATGAAGGACGGAGGAATGCCTAAGAGGGAAACTCTTAGTGGTTTGTTGCAAGGTTATGAATCTCAAACTGAAAGGTTTAGAGATCATCTTAATTTTTCAAATTTTTTCAAGATCAAGGTGAAGGAAAGCAAGCAGGAGGATAGATTTCTTCTATCTACTTTTTATGGTTCACCTGCATGTTCATCCAAAGCTTGGGTGGAGGAACTAGACACCTTTTTGCAGCAGCACCAAATTTCTGAAGATAATGCAATCAAAGTTGCAGCACTACATTTTGGAGGTAAGGCCTATGCATGGTGGATATTTGAGTCTTTTTATTTAAATAATGCAAATACTTATTCTTATGCAAGGTTCATTAAAGCATTGGTGGGAATATTTGATGGTAATATTTCTGAAAGACATGTGGAGAAGAAAAACAAACTTAAACAAACACAAACCTTGCATGTGATGGATGAAACTATAAACTCCATTCCACTTCAAAAAGCCATGGAGGAGGCTGATATCTTGCATCATACCTTTCTAGAGGCAATACCTTTATCTCATATTCTTGAGCAAGGAGGTATGGAGATCCCTTTCTCAAAACATGATCCAATCATTGGGAGGTTGCCCATTCATGTTGCATAGGTTGAGGGCAACAGCGCTGTCACATCTAGAGATTATATAGTGCCTCATGCAAAGGAAGGAGGAGAACTTGATCCAACAAGAGGGGTCCTTGTATCATTGCAAGGGATTCCCCAGGATCTCATGTGTGGATATCAAGGTACAACCTATGATCAGCATGTAGCTTTGTTGAGAGATTGTAAAACCATGCAGATGGAAGGAGGAGATAGGGAGGATGACCAACATCATTTGATGAGGAACATACACACCTATCCATTTCATAAGGTTGATGCACAAAAGAGGGAGGTTGGATTGCACAGTGAGAGCAGTGACAATTCTATCCACCCATATATTCAGTCTACTCTTGACATTGATGTCTCATTACATGGAGGCATTCCACCTGGGAGGCCACCAGATCTAGAGTTGGTGGGAGACACCTTGTAATTTGTTTCACCACTCTTAGATTCAGGAGGGGTGAATATTTTGGAAGATTACTTTGGCATGGGGGATGTCAAAGTAGCAGGCAGCAGCATGAGGAGAGCTTCATATGCTAGATCACCAGCACTGTCTCTTAGGAGGATTGATCCATATTGGAGGTCTCAACTCTTAGTAGAGTACTCCAAGGATCTTGGTGCATGCATGATTTTGGATGACCTAGATGGAGATGATGATTATATGGTGGATTATGTGATCATCTATTCTCATCGCAAGATCTTCTTGACTGGAGCTTCTAAGCTCAAGAAGAAGTTGCTTCGTGCAGCACATGAGGACTTCCTTTCCTTGCATTGTGATGCATTTCTTTCCTTGGCAGAGGAGTTCACTTGGGAGGGCATACAGCATGACATATTTCAGTATATGGAGAGATGCATAGCCTAGATGGTGATAGAGAGGAGGTCACAGCCACTTCCCTACTCGTTGGAGGTGAGGGAAACATTCCTGTTGAGCGATTTCAGCTCAAGATCTCAAGTACATGATGGAGGAGGTATAATCTCACATTTTTTACTGTACTTCTTTTCCCTGTTTGAGAAGCATGATGTATCAAGAAGAATTATCCCTTCTTGCATATTATATGATGATGTACTTGTAGCTACTTGTAGCATTTATTTTGGCTACCTTATTGGTGGTTTGTGGGGGAAGCCACATGATTCTTGGTGTGCACCATTGACACCACATTGTATCTTCATGTTTCCATCTTATAAGATGATTGTGGCAGAAAAAAAAGTGGTTGGTGAAGCACTTGTTATTTTTTTTTTTAGGTAGGCATGGAATGCACTGCATTGGTTCCTTGTGTGGAACTATGATTCACTCTCTGATTGTCATTTTGAAGCTTGTTTTCATAGTATTTTTCTTCCATATATTGCTGATATGTTTATAATCATGGGAAAATTTGTTTGGAGAGTGGAATTTGAGATGGAGATGCCCATTGGGAGTATGATTCTCCCTATTTTACATGTTGTATGTTTTAGGAGAAACAATGGGCACACCATGATTGCCACAACACACCTCTTTCCTTCATGTAGGAGGAGCCCTTGGGTGAACTTGAATTCTTGGAGGAAGCACTTCATGGTTGACTTATCTTATGGGGTAGCTTGGACCATTCTTGGAGGCCATGAAATTGAAGCCCAATATCAGCATCCCCCTCATACTTACCATAAATGGAGAGAGAAACTACTTGGATGGGAAAACATAAACTCTCCATTCAGCCCCAACACATTGCATAAAACCGGGGCTGCAGATTTCTTTGATGAGCTACCTAGGATGGCTCATTTCATTTGGATGATAGCATGGAATGAGATTTCCCATGTGTATCATCACTCCTACATTGAGGAGGCCATGAGATAGCAAGAAGGTTTCCACTTACACCTTCTACCTTTTCATGATGTGAGCCATTTGGTCATGCATATTTGGGGATGAGACATTGGAGGGAAGATTTGTTGCAAATTATCTCGAGTAGTGGTGGGGACTAGTGATGAGAAGGCCAAAAGAGGATAAGGGGAGAAATTTTTCTCTCTCTATATAGTTTCTTGAGGACAAGCAACATTTTGGAGGGGAGGACTGTAGTGTTCCCAATTTTTAGCGTCAAGCTAAAAGGAACATTATAGTTAGCAGTAGATGAATAAAATGGGTAGGGAGGCCCACTAACATTTGTAAAAGAGAAAATAACATTCCTCATGTGAAAAGGGGAAGAATAAAGCAGCTGGGTTGAGCACCTATAGGTGTGAACAAGATTGGGTCATGTTGATTCAATCATATTTGACCAAGTCCACATACACTGTCTAGATACATTGTATCTCCATGATGGACTACACAGTTTGAATGGAGGACAACTTGCATGGGCTAGGTGGCACATATGGATGGGACCCATTGTGGAGAGGATCACTTGCTATATATGGATAGGAGCACATCCATTGTATTCATGCTTGGATTATTATTTTCTTTAGTGTGTTGAGACTTTGCTTCCTCTTGCTGTTTAGCAGGGTTGCACTGCTGCTTAGCACAAGGGTGTTCTCGGTCAGGAATCCCTACCTCATCCTTAGGGAAGGAGAGGTTCTCAAGCTTTATTTCCTCATTTTGGAATTTTGTCCAAGCTACCTCCTTTAGCTACAATGCAGTTTCTGTTTAGAGCTGGGTTGTGTTGCAGGGTGTAGCAAAGGAGGATTTCTTTGAGCCATTTCTGGGCTTGTCTTTCAATGGAGAGTTTTTCTATCCATTGGAGGGTCAGCAAGGGAGTCTCCCAAGCATATTTTCACATATTATAACTGGGCCAAATCATCTCTACACTTTTACATCACAGTCCCTTGTAGGAACTGCGTCATTTTTCAGAGATCAGTTGCAACAAGGTTGAATACCTTGGTTTTTGGATAGTTTCCTTGGGCAAGGGCCAACCCTTCCCCCGGAAAGCTAGGAAAATGGATTCTAATCCCTATTTTACTTATTTCATTCATATTAATGTAATTTTTTAGTAAACTGCATTATTTTTCAGACTGAATATTCAAATCTACTTCTCTTGTACTCAAGATGTCAAGAAACCCTTGTTGGGTTATCTCATTTTGTATAAAAGAGGCTAGATCTCTGTTTTTCTCCATGTATTGATGTAATAAACTATATATATGATATTTATATCATATTACATCTGAAACCCTCATAAAATCACGTTGTGCAAGATTCAGTAATTTCTGCATAATATAAATCATGGGATTTGGGCCTTTTTGAGCTGTAACGGGATCGGGAGATTTGTTTAACATAGCTAGAGTCATTTCTTTCTGATGAAATTTGGTATGTGAGTCCCACATGACCTAAGCTGAAGGATACCACCATCAATTTCCCTTATTTCTACGTAAATCTTAGAAATTAACATTTTTGGTGCTGGAAATGCTGATTTTCCCCACTTTTGATTGAGGGAATGGATCATCTTTCTTACTGATGTATATATGATTTATGGATAGGTGATATAACACATTCTATGAGCTATATTTATACATATCCAAGTTAATAATATCTTCAGATATTCTTATTGTTGTATAAATTCCCTATTTTGTGATATTACAGTAAGAAATTCAGAATCACCCGTAATCTTCCTTAAGCCAGATGGAGTGGAATATAACATGTATTAGGTATCTATATTTTCAATTTCTACCGATGTTGCAGGTGGCGGTAATGCAAAGGTTCCCATGAGGGAAGAATCCTATAAGAGTCCTAGACCAATGTTCTGAAGTGTGAGTTAGGGTGCGTGAACTAACAGAATGCTTCTAGATACTTGGGAACTGGAGGCAAAGAAGGATAGTTGATTGATGAATTTTATAACACCTTTTTGTGGAAAGGCGATCATTATAAAATATGTAGAAACAATCGCAGTCATAGAATATATACCGATGACCTTCCGAGTAAAATATTGCAATCAAGTGGTCTGTCAACGACCTCAACTTCAACATTTACTGTTTTTCTGCCTAGTTCAACCTGCAGGTTATTGATGATACCACAAGGCTTATATGTACGTCCATCGAAATATTTCAACGTCATAGGCGACTGAGACAGGCGTGGAGAGACAAGTGACTTCCATCAGTTTAGAGACATAATGCATCTAGATGATCCCTCATCAATAATAGTACACTGAAACAGGTGATTGAGAACATTTACTTGGATGAAGAATTCCAATTCTGCTGGTAATTGTGGCACATAGCCCTTATGATTAAAGACTACCAGATTGGAGTCTGTCGGATCGATTCCACCAATTTCCAACAACAAAGCCTGCTTCTAGGAGGGACAATTTTGAAGCACCTAAAGTATTGACATAGCTGAAGAGGATTGAACCAAATATTCAATTATATTATAATTTTGAGCATCTCATGCTCGAGGATTAAATGTCGATTTATGAACGACTCCCTTTTGTGGCTTTATTGTTAACTCACAAATAGCAGTTATCGAAATAGATTCTGTAGACGGATTTGTGGTAAAGGTAGTAGGTTGATCAGTAGCCTAACTACCATAATATTTATTACACGTTGAAACCAAAACATCATTTGATGGCTTCATGAAAGGAAGAATAAGCACTTGCGAACTAGAAGCTGGATCCGTAGCAACCAAATTTGTGTCTGGATTCGAAAATGGATCTCTCAAGACAATGGATGCATGCGAGGTATTAATCAATTTTGAGACTTCGGTGTAGTGAGGATAGTCTCGACCAAAGTGCTCCCCATTATAGATTATCCAAGGGTAACGAGGCTTCTTATTTCTAGTTTTTTGATCAGATGATCGTTCCTGTGGGGTAGAAGTTTTATTTTTCTTTGATTTCCCCTTTTTCTTACTTCCAAGTTTCTTGTCACTTTTTCCTTTGTCAGACTACACAACATGGGTTTCGAAAGAAGGTGCAAGATTAGATTCAGTAGAGTAATGTGTGCTTGCAGTACCGATCATACCATCACTGGAATGAGATTCCTTAGATGGAGGAGGAACAGTAAAATTAGATCGTGGCGCATTGGGAATTTTCACGTAGAGCATCATAGACTCAGTGTCATTCAAATCTAAGTACTATGCGCGAGAAATTACCACTCTTCAGTGACGACGCCACCCTTAGCCACATCCTCGGTTATATATGGTAACAAGGACTTAATGAATAAATCAACAAGGAGTTGATCAGGAGCAAATGTCTTAACCATTCTACGATAATGAAACCACTCATGAATGATCATAAATGTTAGTATTAGTCTCTTTAAAATTATTCAAGAGTTTCATTCCAGTTTCATATCGTAAGGGTAACTGGAAGTGGGTAAAAAAGATAGTAGCTAGGGCAGTGAAATTATCAAATGAAGCTCTTGGTAACTCAATGTACCATTTCGTAGCCGTACCAGTGAACGTACGTTGGAAAAGACGTAGTCGAACGAAGTCATAATTTAGGGAGTTAGATGAACACCACAAATGATAAGTCATAACATGCGTCAGCAGGTCTTCCCTAGGGTTTCCATTGAACTTAGGAATATCTAAGGGTAATTTATGAGGTATCACTAGCCACCAAGGAGCGTAATAGATTGGATCATTGGTAAGCCAGTTTAAATCCGATAACTCTAAAGTTGCAACAAAGGGCAACTATCGATTTAAGTGGAGTTGGGCATAGCTAGGGTATGATGGAATTTCTTGGGAAATAGGCCTTTGAGCACCCGCATAAGGAATTTTTTGCTGGTAAACCAGATATGAGTTGTCTTGATAAGAAAATTCTTGAGGATTCTGTTGATGAAAACCTGGGTACACTACTTGTTGAAATCAAGGTTGTTGCATTTGTGCTTGTGGCTACCAAGGGGTCTATCCACCAAGATTATAAACCATATTTGAAAAGCCTGGATTTGGTTGTGAATATGTATAACCCATTTGTGGCTGAGACATCCCGTAATATGGTAATCCAACGTGTGAATAAATAATTCTGGATAAAGGTGGATTTTGTAAACTAGCTGAAGGAGTTGGAGTCTGAGGGCCCAATACTTGAGGGTATTGGGTGGAAGGACCCACCTGAGACAGTTGAGGTACAAAAATTTGAGCCTATAATAGGGGTAAATATGTATTAACAAGTGGAGTAGATATTGGTGCAATAGGTTGAACCGGTTGATATGATTGTACAACCATTTGTGGTTGGATGGGTAGAGTGGGCTTCTATTACATAGTATTTTGTCACCGTCCTTTCAATCCCCATTCCACACATTGGAGGAACATTTCAGTGACCCCTGTGTACTTTCATACATTGCCATAAATGTCATTACATCCCTTATCATGTCAAGAATATAATCTTTTTTTATCATTCCTCAAGCATACCTTCACAAACCTATGAATTTGGGTTCGCGTTGGTAGCTAGTTATGGCCTCGCACCCATGAAGAAATTAACATTGAGCCTTGTGCCCATTGGCGCTCTATCTCAGAAGGGCACCCATGCCAATCTACTTTTGGAAAGTTTTTTAAAATAGAAACGAAGCTTCCATGCTCTAACAACTTCGTGGGCAAATTCATGATGGTTTTTTTTACTCGATCAGGTCGAGTTTCTCCCTTTGGCCTATTAGTTCCTACGAATAATCAACTCCCAAAGGGATAGACTTCTCCTCCACCTTATGTGGATCCCAAACCTCCTCCTCCTCTCCTATAAATTCTTCTTCCTCACATTGATTTAGATAGTTGAAGAGTCATTAGTTATAGCTAGTGTGTTGAAGAGAGCAGAGAAGAATTCGTTTTTGAGAGAGAGTTTAAGCCCATTTCCTCATTGAGTTGAATGATGAAAGAATGCTTGAGACGTGCCCGACTAAACCCGTCAAAGGAGGTTTGCAACGTCAAGGCATAATGTTGTAAACGTATTTTTCATATATTAATAATACATGACTGCTTTCTAGTTCCAACTTTATTTCCATTTATATTTGAAGTGTTTAGCTCTCCTTAACTAGTTGAATAGTTGTAGCTGAATGTATATGCTTATATGATGTCATTGTTTGTTTGATCTTTGTGTAGGTGCATGAACGTCGTCACCAAAAAAGTGCAAGGTGTGAGGACAAAGATTTAAGGATCGTTTCTAACACCACAAAAAAAGCATTGGACTGAGGTAGGATATCTGTTCTAGTCCATGTTTCATTTATAAGCTATGAATTTAGGAATTCAACGTGTTCCCTTGTTGCTAGACCCACCCTAGGGCTAGAGGGATCGCCTCTCTCTGCAGAGGGGATTTTCTTGATCAACAAGTTGGTGACTCTGTTGGGGATCAGTGTGTTTGTCGTCTCTCGTTGTTCGATTTAGATATTTTCTTATCTGTCCAACTTTGGTCATATTTTCATTTCTCTGCTTTGTTTTTCTTATCTAACTATGTCAAACCATTTTGCCTATTCCCAGAATGATAAGCCTAGTATTTTCTTAGCTGCCTTTTCTCATTTCTTTGGTTTCCTTACTCGGCGCTGCTATTTTTCCGATAGTTGTGCCGATTGGCGCGGGTGCCTTTGTTTCAGGTGCGATTTCCCCTATTCAGCGGGGATTATTATAGAACAGTCGTATCGAATCCCGTAGGTTTGAGTTTAGGCCTCTTTACTAAGTTTTCCAGTGCATCTTACCCTATGGATTGGTTTTTATCCCTGGATTAATCCACTTGGATTGGCTTTGACTTCCCCATCTCATTATTTTAAGTTGATTATCTTTCATCTGATAGGTGTGGCTTTTTCATCCTATGGTTATTAGGTGTCTTTGATTTCTTGTTCAGCCACATCTTCACTGAGTCTCCGAGCTGTGTATGAGTCAGTTTATTCATTCATCTTTTTAGCTTCTTGTCTGATTGCTTGGTCTTTTCTTTTGATTCTACGTGTCGTATTATTTTCGAAGTGTCATCTTGGTGTCCGTTTGACCCTCCATCTCTCGCCCTGAGCATAGATCACATTGCTCATTGAGTGTATTTGAAAGTCCTTTTTCTGTGTGAAGAAATGAATGTCTAGTTTTGAGTGTGTTTTATATTCACTTTGGATTGGTCTCTTTGTGTTTTGATCATTTCATTCAAGTTTCTCAAAGCTAGTGTTCATTTTGTCCTTTTAGTGTAACGTTGCATTATTGCTTCTCATTCATATAAAAGAACAAAATTTTCATTCTTTCTCTTTGTTTGAAAATGAAAAATACTCGTTTGCTCTAGTAGCTTTCTTTTTCATTAAAAATTTAACAACAGGAGAAAATACTTTCATTTTTTTTTCTTTGGTTGTGTTAGTAGCATTAGGGAAGAGTCATTCTTACATTCGGTTGGTTGCTTCTTTGTTGTGCACTTCTATCCAGCTAGATTTTCATCTAATTGAAATGATATGTTTTCTCTCATGTAGTTGTGCATTAGAGATTTGAGATTACATTCGGTAAGGCCTTGAAACTGAAACATAATTTCAAGATGAACTTTAAAATGAACTCAATCAACCTAAGGAAGCATTGAAACTTAATGCTCACATTTAGAGGTCTAGGCTAGTGACGTGTTCCAACGTCGTTAAACCTAGTAGCTGTCATTTGCCATCTAACATTAAACAACACTAGTACGGACTTGTGCTCCTTGTATCATCGCGTATATAAAGGGATACCCTCATAGGTTGCAATCCTTTATCCATAGGAAGTCCATTCTACCACCCTGTAACCGTGATACACCGAACACAGCATTCGGGGAGACTGCCTGCATGTACGTTAAGTCCTTGGTCATTTCTCTTTCATTTGATTACAAAGGTGTATATTTCAGTTCACGGGAGCTTGGTACACCATCTTCTTTAGATTTCCTGAGTACTCATTTTGATCTTTCCATGACTCTTTAAAATTTGAAAATATCATCGAGCACTTGTACTTTCAAGCTCGTCCAAACTGAAAGTGACTAGAGTCGCCTTTTTTCCTTTTCTCAACTCTTAAAATATGAAAAGGAAGAGTTTTGTTTTAGTGTCATAAAATTAATTACCCACAATCACACGCCCATTAAATTTATTTTCTTGGCCTGTTCATGAGTGATTCCTTAGTTATTTTTGTTACATAACATTTTGTCATTGTCCCTGTAATCCCCAACTCGCACATTGGAGGGTTGTTTCTGTGACCAATAAGCAATGTAATTCCTTGGAAAGACCATCATTGCATCTCTTTACCTAAGAGAATTATTCCTTCTGTTGACAAATCCTTGAGCAAAGCAGTAAAAACCCTTGTTTTTTGCTTGGTGCGAGTAGCTAATTACACCCCCGTGCCGAGCTAGAAAATTAACACTGGGCCCGTGCCAGTTGGCACTCTGTGCCAGTTAGGCACCCGCGCCAAGATATTTATGAAATGTTTTTTAAAAATAGAGGTGAATATTCCACTTCAACCACCTCAAGGATGAGTCATTTGGAGTGGTTGAACTGATAAACCACAGACTCCCTCCTTTAGGTTTATGGTTTCCACCTCTTTAGGGAACTCCCTAAAGGATAGGCCTCCCTCCCACCATTGTAAGAATCCTAACCTCTTCCTTTTCCTCTATAAAATAAACTATCTCTCTTAGTAAAATCGAGCTGAACTTGGAGAATCAGACATACTATAGCTGAATTACTAGAGAAGATAGAATAAGAAGGAGTTACGTTGAAGAAGCTTGATTCCATGACTTCTAAGAGAGCTTGAGTCCATGACTTCATCCCGTTCAAATTCCCTGACGTGTATCTAAGACGCGCTTTGCCTGAACGTTGTTGCTGGAGACCACGATGTCAAAGCATTGGTTGTACTCTTCCTTATATTCATTTATATACACGAATACTGTTTGGTTCCACTATTGTGTTATGATGTTTGTTTAATGTGATATGTTTAGCCTTCTTTGATTGGCTAATAGTTATGAGTGAAACCATTATGTCGTATTTTGTTCTTGTTTCTTGTTCTATGTGTAGGTATCTGAGTGTAACAGCGAACAGATTGTGATTTTCCAAAGCAGGAGCAAGAGGCTACTACTCTTTTCGCAACAACAACAGCGTTGGATTCCAGGTAGGTCAATCTACCATGTCTTTTGTTCATTCATTAACTAGGAAGCAGCACTTTAGCATGTCCCTTTGTTTCTAGACCCACCCTAGGGTTAGAGGGATCGTCTCTCTCCGTAGAGAGGATTTACCTTCATAACAAATTGGTGACTCCATTGGGGATGTAACAGTGCGAGTTTGTCATTTCATCCTGTTGGGTCAGTTTCAATTATTGATTTATTTATCTGTCTTTTTTTGGTTTGCTTGCTTAGATTCCATCCTTTGTTCAGCTCTAGAGTGTTAAGGCTGACCTCTGCTCATTAGGTTTTGGTTTTTCCTCTTTTTCCCATAGTTATCTGGCTTGGCATGGTTTTTCTCTGAACAATCGCGTCGATTGGCGCAGGTTTCTCTTTTCACAATCGCGCCAACCCCTGTATGGCATGGATTACAGCTTTATAGTTGCACCGATCCCTGTAGCATTTGGTTTCACCTCCTTAATGAGTCTTTTGGTCATTTTTGCTTGCTTCTGGGTTATTTTTTGGGTGTTATTAAGCCTTTGGGATTGTGTTGACTACTGTAGACTTCTTTTTCTCAGTCGTTTGTCCATTTTCATGTCAGTGTAGTTTAAGGCCTTACGGTTTCTAAGTTTTCTTGTACACTGAGCCTTCTGTTTGAAAAGCGAGTCTCTTTGATTGTTGTTAGTCTCGTTTTGGTTCATTGCACTGAGTTTTTCTTGATCCTTTGAGTATTTTCTTGGTTGAATGATTATTTCATTTTTTATTGGTCTTTCCCCTTCTTTCTCTAAGCATCAATTACATTGCTTGTTATGGGTCATTTTGGGAAACTCTCTCTTTCATTGAAATTTTGCTACATTAGCTTGAATGTTTTTGTGTTTATTTTTCCTTGATTGTGTCATTCAATTTTAAATCCTACATTTTCAAAACTCAAACTAGTGTCTATTTTGTTTTCCATTGAATTAGTACATTGTGTTCTTCATTTCAATGAAAAATTCAAAAAAAAATATCTTTTGCATTCTTTCGTTGCATTGAAATTGAAATGTTCCTTTACATAACTAGCATTTGTCAGTCTAGGAAGGAGTTTCATTTTTGATTGATTGCATTAGACGCATTAGAAGTTTTCTTCGCATACTTTCTTTGTTTTTTATTGTTTGAAAGATTTCTATCCTTCCCATAACTAGCATTCATCGAATTGAAAGTGATGTTCATTTGCATACAATTTTCATTTAGGAAGTTAAGCTCCAAATTCGATAGGGCCTTGAAATTGAAACATAATCCAAGATCAAATTTAAAATTTACTTAATGAACCTCAGGCAACATTGAAACCTAACGCAACATTTATAGTGGTCTAGGCTAGAGACGTGTTCTAGCATCTTAAAACCTAGTAGCTGTCATTCGCCTTTTGGCTTTAGACAATGCTAGTACGGACTTGTGCTCCCCATACCATCGAGTATATAAAGGGAGACCCCTCTAGGTTGCAATCCTTTTATCCATAGGAAGATGAGTATGCCGCCTCGTAATTGTGATACATCGAACACAACATTCGGGGAGACTACCTACACGTACATTAAGTCCTTGGTCATTTCTCTTTCATTTGATCACCAAGCTGTATATGGAAATTCGCGGAAACCTGGTACACCCTCTGGCTTAGAGTACCTAAGTAGTCATTTCGATTTATTTGTGACTCTTTAAACAAGAGAAGAGATCATCGAGCACTTGTCCTTTCACGGTCATTTCCAATTGAAAGTGACTAGAGTCATATTTTTCCTTTTTCTCGACTCTTAAAACATGAAACAGTAAAATTTGGTTTCAGTGTTATCAAATTAATCACCTACGATCACACGCCTATTAAAAGTTTTGTTACTTATCCTGATTGGTTTCCTTAGTTCTTGATCTTGGAACCTTAGATTGGTTATCTCTTTTCTTTCTTGTTCTAAAATACAGTCAAAGTGGCGGAACATCCAATTTCGTCATCCTCACTGCCTCCTAGTGGTGGTTCTTTTCTGGACGTTTCTTTTGAAACCCCTCAGTCCACTAGGTCTGTCGAGTTTTCGTAGCCTATTCTCCCATTTATCCAGCCCCTTTCTACTCGATCTCTACTTGATGAGCCAGTTGAGTTCCATTGGCCTCCTTCAAGTGCTTGGTTTGGTTTTGGGGAAGAAGGAGAATCTCCTCCTCTTACGTCAGGATCCCCGTTTATTGAAGCTGTGATTCCTCCTAGTCCCCGTAGTCTTTTCGAAGATCTTATGGTAGAATTAGATATGGATTCCTCCAGTCCTATTGGCAGTGAAGGAATGCTTGTTTCCACAGGAGAATATCAACTATTTGTGCCTCTATCCAATCTTCTCCACCATTGGTGTCACTTCCGCCTAGCTATAGGTCTTTGAGTCAGATTATGTCTAGTGTTGCATCCATAGCACAATCCAGCATGGTGTTCGGTCCTCCCTTCGTTAGGACCATCACCTTCGGCATCAAATCCGTCAGTTACTGTTACATCTGTCCCAGTTCAACCTACTGTCTGTGTGGCTTCGTCTACACCAGTTGTTGTATCTCAGTCGTCTGGATCGTTTCACACTGGCAGGTCTATCTTTCTCAATCCTACATGGCCTGTTAATCCCGTCCTGATTAGATCACAAACCCATGCCGTGGAAACTCCGTCTACCTCTACCATGCCTATGGTTTCTACCTATGTTTTTTATGATCAGATGTTGGATATTCACCAATGTTATGCTCCCTCGGCAAAGGCCTCACCTGTTTCTAGTGTTGTTTCCACTACCCCCGTGATTCTTGGCGGCCTTACTTTTGAGGAGTATCTATTGGTTGTTCAACAACAGAGCTCTCAGGATTCTCATCAGTCCCAAACTACTGAAAACCCTCTTTTTCCTCACTATGATGTTGTTGGTAACCTTGTTGATTCATTTCCACTTCATTCTGATGAGCATGGTAATCCTATTTATTTTCCTCCTACTGATCCTTATCAGATCGTTTCTTAGTTTAGACCTACCTTGCCTGTGCAACCCTCTGGCTTGCAAGGACAACCTTCTATGGGACAACCTTTAGCTCAGCAGGGCCCTGCCTTTGGTCCATAGGGACAACCATATGGTCCACAAGGTCAACCTTTACAAGGACAACCTTTGGTCCAACATGGACAACCCTTCGGTCTTTTAGGTCAACCTCTGAATCAACCAGGACCATCTTTTGGTCCTTCGGGGAAAATTTACCCACCATAGGGACAACCTGTTACGCCTCAATCACAACTGCACGTTCAGTATGGCCCAAATATTGTGCAACCAAGACAACCCTACGGTCCTTCTCCGGGTCAACCTGGTTATCAGGGACAACCTGGTCCATCACAACCATCAGGCCAACCTTTCCCATAAGGACAACATGATGGTCCCCAAAAACCATTTCAACAGCCGGTTCAACTAGCTCAGCAGTCATTTCAACCTGCCCACCAGCAAATTCCTTTGGTTCCGCAGCCGGTTCTACCAGTTTACCCAACACATCTATGTCCACCTACTCAGTAGCCTGCTCAACCTACTCTACAAGGTCAACTTGCTCAACCACAGGGTGCTTACTACCCTCATGTTACATATCAACCGGTATATAGTGTGCCCTAGGTTCCTTACCC
Organism: Pinus albicaulis; assembly: GCA_034641835.2. NCBI lineage: Eukaryota > Viridiplantae > Streptophyta > Pinopsida > Pinales > Pinaceae > Pinus > Pinus albicaulis. The sequence goes on from CM076584.1 coordinate 583,558,165, forward strand.
TCAAAATAAACCTGTATATCATCAAACTCAAAGCCATGCATACAGTCCATAGCAGAATCCTTATGCTACTCAGCAAGGACCTCAATGGTCTACTTCGACTCAATATCCTGGTCCTCAACCCCAGTATCAATCGAATTATCCTGCTTCTAATCCCTATGATCTGAATCCTTTGGGACATAATGTATGGGGACAGAATCCCACTCAGACTGGGTGGAATGTACACACAGGTCCTTATCAAAGACCTCCGATGAGTTTTAATACTCAATTACCATTTCTTGCTATGTTGGAATTACCCGATGTATCAAAGTTGAAAAATGATCCTATTCTTCAAAACCCATATTGGCCTCTGGTTCCGACCAAGATTTCTGGTGATTGTCCTAAATTTGAGGGTAAACCTGGCGAAGACCCCCAAACACATGTTATGACTTACCACTTGTGGTGTTCCTCTAACTCTTGGGTTAACGATTCTATTCGGCTCCGTATTTTCCAGTGAAATCTTACTAGTGCCGCTACAAAGTGGTACATTGAGCTGTCTCATGGAGTTTTTCAATATTTCAATTCCTTAGCTATGGCATTCCTTACACATTTTCAGTTACCGATCCGTTATGAGACCAGGATGCATCTCCTCACTTCATTTAAACAAGACCGAGATACTCATATCTTGGATCATATTCATGGGTGGCGGCGTCGTCGTCGCATGATCAAATTTGAGATTCCTGATCAGCTTCTAACTCATTGGTTCACTACCTCCTTTGTCAACCAGATTTCCAAAGACATAGCTATGGGGGCTTCTGTAAACAAGGAACAAGCCATTGCCTATGCCCAATACCTAGATATTGTGTACTCTCAATCTGGAGCTTTATATGATATCTTGCCCAATGCTCCTCAAATTGGAACTTCTAAATCACCAGCAACTCCATCTGTTGATGGTATGATTGGTTCTGTATCTTAGACTTCTCAAAAGTATTCTTCATCTAATTCTGGGAAGCAGAAGTCTACTTCTTCTAATAATGTCGCTTCTCAGCCAACTTAGAATTCTAGCAAACCAGCAGAAGTGAATGTCATTCAGGCTAATCCTACAGATAACACTTCTAAAGGTAAGAAGAAGGGTAAAGGTAAGGCCAAAGCCAATACCCCGAAACAAGATTCTCTAAAACCTCATTCTGTTGATAGTTCACAACGCAAATTGAAGTATCCTTGTTTGATTTGTGATGAAGAGAACTTCACCAAGGACTATCCCCGACAGTTAGAAGTGAGTCAATTTCTCAAAGGCACCCAAGGAGCTTTGACCGTTATTAAAGAACCTTTCCCTACTCAGGAAACCCAGGTGCTAGAGAAACCTAAGTCCTCTACCCCATTTAGCTCTCAAGTCTTCATGATGAACGGTTCTACACCCATTTCTATTGCTACTCGATCGAAAGATTATTCTGGCTTGCGTCAGGAAGCAGGGAAAGAGGTCGCTGATGGTCCTCCTCCTCCACCTATATCTGGCCCTCTTGAGTTTGAACGACCTAATACTAAATCCGTTGTGCGACCACCATCCAAAGGTGTGATTCGCAAGTCATGCCTCTCAGCATTACAGTATTAATGAGGAATTAGCTCAGGAACCATCCGCGATGTCTGCATTAGAAGTACTTCAGATTTGTCTGTCACAATGGAAAGCTTTGTTATCTACGATAGGTGGGGTCGATCCTGCCAATACTAGCTTGCTCACTTTCGATTTAGAGAATTTCGTCCCGCAACTCCCGCACCAAATTGCGCTCATAATTTAAGTTGGTATTAATGGTTTGAATATTCACCGAGAAGTTGTGGATGAGGGTGCATCTACCTTTGTTATGTCATCTACTTGTTGGAAAGCCATTGGTTCTCCAGCACTCACTTCTTCACCCAATTCCCTTGAAGCATTTGATGGAAGAGAGTCTAAACCTCTTGGTTTTCTCGCTAGTTTTCCAATTATGTTGGAAGGGAAAACAGTCAATGTTGAGGTTGAAGTTGTTGATGCTGAACTCAATTATAATCTTCTCCTCAGTCATAGTTGGACTCACACCATGCTGTGTGTTTCATCCAATCTCTTTTGTGTTTTTAAATTCTCGCACGAAGGAAAGATTATTACTGTCAATCAATTGTATTTTTTCACTTCTTCTTTCGAGAACAACGTTCTGTACGTGGATAAGGTTCCTACTCCCTACGAGAGCGTAAGGCCTGGCCTTTTCAAGGATCCTACCCTCATGGGTGTTTTTCCCCTTCCACCACCAAATACTGTTCAGGTAAACATGATTTCTCAAACCGATGGCCCATGGGTTATTCCTTCACCTGAACAGATTACTTCTTTTAGAGATTTGATGCTGTTGAGTCCGATTGAAATTGATTATTGAGAACTCGTTGCTGCTTCAGACACTTCATCCTCTGATTCTTCTCCTTCGAGCATGTCTCTTGACAATTATTCTCAATCCCCTTGGCTTGGTGATTTTGATTCACTGGATCCTTTGAAATAATGTTTCCCTCCGATGAAGCCATTGTGGAAACCATGTCTCTCGATGATCTACCATGGGACGATGGTCATCATCGTTACTCATTTTTGCTAAATCTTGGGGCCATGTCTACTTGTCTTGAGTGCTTTGCTTCTCATGTTCCTTCTCCTCTGCTTCAAACGCCTATTCAGATCCATGAAGCTTTTTCAAAAGGTAGCTTGAGTAATATTACACAGACGATGCCTATTGACATTTTCGTTGAACTGGGAATCGTCGAGAAAATCCATATCGGGGTCACTTTTTATTGCGATGAAGTGCAAGTTTATACTAGCATTTTCGTGAATTCTGTGATGTCTTTGCATGGTCCTACAAAGAAATTCCTGGCATTGATCCTAGCATCATGGTACATGAAATTCCTACTTACCCCAGTTCAAAACTTGTTCGCCAGCGTCTTCATCCAGTGCATCCTAGGAAAGCTACTGCCATTAAGGCCGAAGTTGAAAAAATTCTCAAAGCTGGTTTCATTTATTTGATTCCATTGACATATTGGGTCTCTAATATTGTTTTTATAGATAAGAAACATGGCACTATTCGTGTCTGTGTTGACTATCGTGATATCAATCAAGATTGTCCTAAGAATAATTATCCTACCCCCTTCATCGATCAATCATTGACAAATATGGCGGGAGCGATATTTTTTCCCTTATGGATGGTTTTTCTAGTTATAATCAGATAAAAATTCTCTCGACTGATCAACACAAGACTGCCTTCATCTGTCCTTGGGGTACCTTCACATATAAGAAGCTTCCTTTTGGTTTAAATAATGTTGGGGCCACATTTCATCGCACGATTTCCTATGCCTTTCATGATATTCGTCACATCATGCAGCCTTATCTGGATGACCTTCCAGCTCATTCGGCTAAGCGTCGGGACCATCCTGACTATCTTTGTCATATTTTTCTTCGTTGTCGACACTACAACATTCGGCTTAATCCACACAATTTTGTCTTCTGCGATGATTCTGGTAGAATATTAGGGTTTATTGTGTCCAAAGACAGAATTCGCCTCGATTCCTTTCAAGGTTGAGGCTATTGTCAATCTCTCCTCTCCTTCCTCATTGCATCAGTTGTAGAGTTTACAAGGGAAAGCTAATTTTTTACGCCTTTTATACTTAACTATGCCAAATTAGCTAAAGGATTCACATTATTGTTGAAGCAGGGCGTCCCTTTTTTGTTGGGATGAAATTGCTTAGAAATATTTTGACGCGTTGAAAGAATTTCTTGTCAATGCTCCTCTTCTCCGCCCTCCAAATTATCATCATGATTTTTCCCTCTATTTAGCTGTCGCTTTCAGCACAATTGCCATGGTTTTGGTACAAGGCGATGATGATGGTCATGAGCATGTTATTTATTACTTGTCTCGTAACATTCTCGACCCACAAAATTGTTATGCACATGTCGAGAAGTTAGCGTTAGCTGCGGTTCAAGCAGTCGAGTGTTTTCGTCATTATATTCTTTTACGCACAGTGACGGTGATTTATGATTGCAACCCTATGACCTACATATTGTCTCGAAAATTTTTGGGGGAAAATAATCGAAGTGGATTGTTATCCTCGAAGAGTTTGATTTGGAATTTACTGCTGCCAAGTCTAAGAAATCATTAGTCTTTTTTGATTTACTCTGTTCTCTCCCTTCCGACTCCGCTCCTTCTCGTTCTGAGAAATCCATTCCAGACGATTCATTTTTCTTGATTATCACCCTCGATCCTTGGTACGATGATATCATCTTCTATCTCCAGACTTCATCTTTTACATCTGAGTTTCCGAAGGATTCCCATCGATGCATCCGCCATCAATCGCAACCTTATCATATAGTTGGAGATACACTGTATCATATTGGATTCAATTCTATACTTCGTCGATGTTTGACTCTCAAGGAGGCTGAGAAAGCCCTGAATGATTCTCACAGTGGTGCCCATGGCAGTCACATGTTTGGTTATGCTACTGCATTAAAAATTATTCGTGCTGGTTATTTTTGATCTTCTATTTTCAAAGATTGCATTGTCGCGGTTCGTAAATGCCATTATTGCTAGATTTATCAATGCAAGATGCATGCGCTACACGTCCTTCTTCATCCTGTCATTACTGTTGGTCCCTTTGCAAAGTGGGGCATCGATTTTATGACATTTAACCGTCACTCGGCCAGGGGCATGCCTATTTTATCATAGTTGTGGACTACTTCACCAAATGGGCCGAAGCAATTCCTACACTTGCCTCCGACAGTAAGATAGCTACTCAGTTCATATCCAATCACATTATTGCTAGGTTTGGTGTCCCTCAAGCCATTGTTACCAATCATGGTTCTTATTTTTGGCATTACATCATGGCGAAGTTGACTTCTAAGTTGGGTCTCCGTCACGATAGCTCAACGCTGTACTACCCTCAAGCCAATGGCCAGGTTGAAGCTGTGAACAAAGTTCTTGTCACGATGCTTCAACGTACGATTGGGATCCAAAAATCCAATTGGCATCTCATGTTATTTTTGAATCTTTGGGCATACCAAACCTCAGTAAAGAATGCAACAGAGTTCACTCCTATCCAGTTGGTTTATGGCCTGGAAGCTACTCTCCTGATTGAATATGAAATACTTTCGCTCAAGTTGGTTGTTGAATTACTACCCCATACTTTGCCAGAAGAAGAGCATCTTCTTTATTTAGAAATACTGGATGAAACCCGCCACTTTTCTACTTTGGTTATCGAAGTGCAGAAGAAGCGAGTCAAAGCTCATTTTGACTAGTCAGTTTCCCCTCATTCTTTCGTTGAAGGAGATCTCGTCCTCCTGTATGACCAATCTCATGAAAGGTTGGGGGCAGGAAAATTTCAATACATGTGGCATGGGCCCTACATTGTTAAACATGTATTGCAGAATGGGGCCTATGAGCTTATTGATTATGAAGGTCATCCTCTTGAACAACCCAGAAATGGGTTGTATCTCAAAAAATACTATGCGTGAATCATTCATGCATAATTGTTTTACATAGGTGTTGTTTTCATTTTTGTACATGTTTTGTTTTGATGTGCTTTGTGAGCATTTTCCTGCTCATTGGGTCTTGCTTATTCTGCAGATTTCTACTACCCTTTATGTCGGTTTCGCGGATGGTGCTTCCCACAGTACCAAGAATTTGTCTTCGGCAGCCTGGGTAATTTATGATCCTATTGGTGAGTTGATATATCTGCAAGGTATTTGTCTAGGACGAACCACAAACAATGTCGCCAAATATAATGCTTTCATTGAGCTATTAACTGAAGCAATTAATCTCGGCATACGTGCATTGCTTGTAAACCTAGATTCACAACTTGTCGTTCTTCAATTCAATAGTCATTATTCAGTTAGAAATCCGTACATTCTGAGATTGTATTTACGTGTTTTTTTGCTAGAAAGACAAATTTTTGATTTTATTACATCTCAACATACTCCTAGACGAATGAATACATTGACTGATACAGTGGCTAACATTGTATTAGATAGAAATTTGCACAATTTGTAAAATCATCATCATATGTAAAGGATCCATGTAGGAAAATAGATGTATATATATTGCATGTTTTCAACTGTGTGCATCATAACTTCAAAAAACATATGTGTGTTTCTGTTACATCCTGAGACATCATGTATCTCAAAATATGCAGATAAAACCTAGGTGTCTAATCAGCATGATGCTCATGGTAGCATGTCACTGCCCGTACAAGTCACCTCAGGAAGCGGTGAATTCGTCTAGGCACCCCTACGGTATGTCTCTAGTAGGAACGAGGAACATCATCAAATCGTGCATAGTTCAGGACTCCTCATGTGATTCCCTCTAGATTGTGCACTATCTCATCTTCCTCGCCACCCTCACCTTGAGGGTCGAAATCGCGAGGGATTCACCTCGCTATCAGTGACATGCCTGTGGGTCTCTCTGGGCCAACATCTACAAATGCATGGATTTAATGTCAGAACATGCATAAATAAAAAATCATAATACTCATAAAAATTTAAAAAATGAGTCACACCTAAATATTCATCCCAATCTTCTCCCTCTGGGAGTGGGAGGTCTGAATAATCAGTGAAATATGTACCAGAGTAGGGCCAGTCCTCCACAACAATAAATTTTTGGTGGAGCCAATTGAAGAATTCCGGTCTCCAAGACATCTGTTGACTGCCCCCTACCCTTGGCATCAAAGCTACCCATCAGGCCATCCGTGGTTCTCTCACTGGTTGTGTTGGGACTATGACCTCCTGTCACTGAAAAATAGGTAGTCGTTCCAAGAAGAACGATACCAGAATAGACCCATAACCAAATTGCTTCAATTTGGACTTCTTGTATTTTATTAGCTGGCATTTCATGTTGATTTTCACGGCCTCTGCCTAGTTGTAGATGGTTGGTGTTAAGTAGTCTACAGTGAGAAGCAACTGTGTCTTTCTTGCTTCGTGCGGTTCTTGTGATCCCGCAGCTCATGTGATGGTATGTACCACTTCTTTTAGTGCTAAGTCTGGGATAGTTTGGATATCAAATTTCCCACTTCCTGTTCCCTTCCGTGCCCTTGGACATACCCTGTCCATTACCATGGACATACTCTCCATACATGGCCGAGTACCAGTTAGGATTGGTGTGGCCCCCCTCCACGATAATCCTGTTATAAAATAGACGTCAGAGACTTCAATCTCAAGTTCCTGATCCCGAAGGATGAAATTTTCCTGATTTTTGTCCCATATACTGATCAGATACTGTAGTAGCTCCGATTGAGCCTGGATACATGGTGCTAGGAAGAATTTTTTCATTCCACAGTATTTGAGAGCTTCCATGACTCTCTCGGTTTCCATGGCAAGCTCATCTTCCTCGCTATGTTCCCTTTCTTTCCATTCTATGACCATTTTGCCTCTTTCTACCTGCACGCACATTCATATGAATGGTATTAGCCATTTTTGAACTTTAAATTTGTGAATAAATGGAGTATTTGTCTAGCATTTTTCACAAGCAATGGTTTGCGCCATTAGCACGACTGTTTCTCAAACAGTCGCGCTAATGGGCACACCCTAGTGTAAAATATTGGTCAGTTGGCGTGACTCTGTGCCTGAAACCCGTGCCAACCGTCGTGCCCTAATATTCACTTTTCCTCCCCCAGAATTAAAAATTGGAAATTTTAGATAGTAATAAATGACTTAAAATGACGGGAGAGATCTTGGCTCTTACCTGGAACTGACGGATTCGAGATTGGTCTGATGGATTGGCCGCTATCGTCGCCGCAAGATTGCACAGTGAAATGGGTAACTATTGCTCCGCAAGAGGTAAAAAAGTGAAAAGTAATTATTTTTACCATTTTTGGCATTTTATAACTTTTTCACAACCCTAATTAGGTTTTAAGACATGTTTTTCGATTATTTTATGGTATTATTCTCGAGAAATAAGTTTTACACATATCTCTTGTGCAACGACAGGTTTTTTCATATGACAGTAATCAAGTAACAAGTTATATTTTATACTTTTTCAGACTCGGTAAAAACACGAAAAATTCACTACTGGAGTCATATTTCAGCTCTTTTATGACTCTATAAAATTGAAAAGATTTCCGAGATTCTTGTCCTTTTGAACTCGTTAAATGGCTGTGAAATGATATCTACCCAATATACGTTTACCTCTTTTTCAGGCTAGGATGGATTATTTACGAAAAAGGAATACCTTAGCCTATCGTGACTAAGAGGTTCTCTGAGACAGTTTTCTACCTTTTCGGATCTGTGATACTACCTACGAAAAGGGACTATTGGAGTTTTCTTTTCTGCCTTCTTTTCAAACTCTTTAAACATGAAAATATGCCGAGTTCTCCCTTTGTCAGACTCATTAAACCCTGATGACATTAGATATCGTCACCATGACGTTACTCGAGTTCCTCCTTCCTAGGGCTCGTAAAATATACTAGGATGGATTTGTCTTAAGGACAAACTTACATTGCAAGAATATGTTATGTCCTTCAAGCTTGTTTTAAAAAATAATTGGGGTACTCGCCAGAAATGGTGGGGGGAAATGGAACCAATTTTTAGTTATGTTGGCAATGTGTCGCTCTTGAAAATGGCACTTGTCTGCATTCATGTCGGGTTTGGGACATCTCATTTTGTCACTTTTTCCTCCATGGGTTTGGGTAATCTCTTTTGACCTCCCATATGCTCTTTGCCACGTCATCATGACCTCAGATCCTTTGATTTCAAATACTACCAAATCCAGTGTCGCGTTGGTGATATGTTCAAGAGAAGTTTTCCTTTGCCATTGTCAACCTTCCTCTGATTCTCTGTTTGTCCTAATTCACTTTCATCATGTTCCTCTATCTCGTTTCAATGATGTGGGAAACATTATGGCCCTCCTTCGACCAGGTCACTTCCGGTCGACTTCAGCTCATTATCCAGGAATTTGACCTAGAGACTCCCTTCTGGTACCTTGGAGCCTGCATGCCTCAATGGCAGGTTTTTCGCATTCAATGCAAGGTTCACATCATTGGACTTCGATCGAGTGATTCTACAGTTGTTCGATGTCAGATCACTGTTCAAATTCTATAGATTGTACCTTTCGTACCTTGAGGGCCATCGTCATTATTGGTGGTTTCTCTCGCATCTGTTAACAGGTTTCATCATCGACTGGTAGTCAAACGATTTTCCTGCATGTTCAACTTCATCTCATATATTCGTATGCTTGAAATTGTACTTGTTCGGGTCGAGATGGAGTGCAAGACCCTAGATTTTGTCTGATAAAATCCAAGCTGCAGATTTTTTTGGATTATGATGGATTATTACATGACTCTTTTTCTTGGATGGTTGCGACCATACCTGAGTCTATTTGTTGATCCTTGCTACCGGATGGCTACGTCCATACCTGGGATCTCAGTTTTTATATACTCTATTATGGATGGCTGCGCCCATACCACATGTTCATGTATCAGATATATCAGTTTTATTTGTAATTTCAGGTTTTTCGACAGTGGTTTTTGGTTCAAACGCGTTCTCATAAAGAATTTCACCCCTCCCTCTCCCTCTGACTTCATGCTTTAGGGGGAATCTATTACACAGAATTTTGTCACTGTCCCTGAAATCCCCAACTCGCATATTGGAGGGTCATTTCTGTGACCAATAAGCAGTGGCATGCCTTGCAAAGACCATCATTGCATCTCTTTACTTGAGAGCATTATTCCTTTTGTTGACAAATCCTTGAGCAGAGCAGTAAAAACCCTTGTTTTTTCCTTGGCACGAATATCCAGTTACACACCCGCGTCGAGCTGGAAAATTAACACTGGGCCCACACCATTTGGCGCTCTGTTCTAATTAAGAACCCATGCCAAGCTGTTTATGAAATGTTTTTTCAAAATAGAGGCAAATATTCCACTTCAAACACCTCGAGGATGAGTCATTGGGAGTGGTTGAACTGATAAACCACAGACTCCCTCCTTTAGGTTTATGGTTTCCACCTCTTATGGGAGCTCCCTAAAGGATAGGCCTCCCTCCCACCATTGTAGGGATCCTAACCTCCTCCTTTTCCTCTATAAAAGAAATTATCTCTCTTAGTACAAGCTAGCTGAACTTGGAGAATCAGACATACTATAGCTGAATTACTAGAGAAGATAGAATAAGAAGGAATTACATTGAAGAATCTTGAGTCCATGACTTATAAGAGAGCTTGAGTCCATGACTTCATCCCATTCGAATTCCCTAACGTACATCTGAGACGCACTTGGACTGAACCCTGCTGGAGGAGACCGCGACGTCAAAGCATTAGTTTTACTCTTCCTTCTATTCATTCAATACATGACTATTGTTTGGTTCCACTATTGTGTTATGATGTTTGTTTAATGCGATATGTTTAGCCCTCTTTGACTCGCTAATAGTTATGAGTGAAACCATTATGTCATATGTTGTTCTTGTTTCTTGTTCTATGTGTAGGTATTCGAGCGTAATGGCGAATGGATTGTGATTTTCCAAGGCTGGAGCGAGAGGCTAATGCTCTTTCCACAACGAAGACAGCGTTGGATTCCAGGTAGGTCAATATACCATGTCTTTTGTTCATTCATTAAATAGGAAGCAACACTTTAGCATGTCCCTTTTTTTCTAGACCCACCCTAGGGCTAGAGGGATCGTATCTGTCCACAGAGAGGATTTACCTTCATAACAGTTGTTATTAAAGCCTCAAATTGATAATCTTTTTCCTCTCCTTCTCTTTGAGACAAAGTCACGGTGGTGGAACCACCAGTTTCTTCGTCCTCTTCATTACCTCATAGTGAATAACCTTCCTCTAGAGTTTCTTCGGAGACACCTCAGTCTGTTGGGACTCGAGGCTTCTAGCGTCCCATTATTCCAAGAATTCAACCTCTTGCCACTAGATCTCCCCCTGAGGAACCATTTGATATCAATTGGCAACCTCTAGACGCTTGGGCCTTTTTAAGGGAAGATCCCCCTCTACCCTTGGAACCGCTTGTGTCACCATTATCACGTGATTTACTTTCCACCACTCGTCACCTTTTTTCCGACAGCATGTCTTCATCCGACATGGATGCCAAGAGTCCTATTAATAGTGAAGAGACTTATGTTTCTACGAGAGAATATCAGTTCCCTCCAGATAATTTCCCTCATGTCATGAATCAACCTTCCTCTCAACCTTCAACTCTCCTGGCTGGTTATCATTATTTGGGTTAGTTAATCTCTGGTGTTACATCTTTGTATCAAAATCTGTTATGGTCAAGTACAATGGCTCCTTCTTTGGGGTCATTTGTGTCAGGTCCATCCTCTTCGATTCCCATTGTTTTGATGATGGTCATGTCAGTCCCAACCCAGCCCACTATTTGTGTGGCTTCCTCCACACCATCCACTAGTGTGATTTCATCATTGTTGTCATCTTATGTTGTTCATGGAATGCATCCCAATGCTTCCACAATGTCTGTTGAGCCCGTTGTGAGTGGATCACAACCTCACATATCGGGAGTCCATCAACGTACTGGTAGTGCACCTATATCCTCTAATCCTATTCCATGAGCTCTATCATACGACCAATATATGTTGGTTATTCAACATCATAATTACCTCCCTTAGGGTTCTCAATAGATTCTGACTCAAACCAACCCACTACAGTACTATCATGAGTTTGGAAATCACATCTATTACTATGGGCCTGTTCCACAAGGTCCATTGTATGTTCAAACGCCAAAAATACCAGCTAACCCCAACCAATTTATGTACCTATAGGGACAACCCTATGGTCCACAAGGACAACCCTCTCAGGGACAACCTTCGGTCCAATAAGGACAACCCTATGGTCATGTTGGTCAACCTTATGTTCGTCAAGTAGCACCTTATGTTCCTTAGGGGCAAGCCTATCCACCTCAGGGACATCCTTTTATGCAACCGAACTAGCCTTATGTTCAGCAAGGCCCATCTCTTGTACAACAAGTCCAACCCTCCACTGGTCAACCGAGCCAACCTGGTCTTCAGGGGAAACCTGTCTCATCTCAACTTTTAGGTCAACGTGGTCTTCAGGGGCAACCTGGTCCACTTCCTTTAGGCCAAATTTCACCCCAGGGACAGTCTGTTCAACCTCATTATCTGGGCCAACCTGCATCCCAGAGACAACGTGTGTAGCCTTAGGGCCAACCTTTCATTCCTGAAGGTCAACCTTCGATGGTACAAGGTCCGTCCCAAGGCACTGCTTACATCCTGCAACAAAATCCACATTTTTCTCAAGTAAGACCCCAGTGGTTCACTCAGAATCAGTGCCCTAGTCTCCAACTGATTTATGGGTAGATTTATAAAAATTATAACCCCTATGGACAAAATCCTCTAGGACAGAACATATGGGCTCAAAATTTCTCCCAACCCAGTTGGAACCACAACACTGGTCTCTATCAAAGGCCTGCAATTCATTTCAATCTGCAATTGGCATTCCTTGCTACGCTGGAACTGCCTAATGTGTCAAAGTTAACTTACGATCCCATCCTTCATAATCCATATTGGCCCCCAGTTCATACCAAGATCCGTGGTGATTTTCCCAAGTTTGAAGGAAATTCTGAAGAATACCCCTAGGCACATGTTATGACATACCATCTATGGTTCTCCTCTAACTACTGGGTTGATGATTCGATTCGTTTACATATTTTCCAAAGGACTCTCACTGGTGCCACTGCAAAGTGGTACATTGAGCTCTCTCGTGACATCTTTCAAGATTTCAACTCTCTTGCCATGGCATTTATCATGCACATTCAGTTACAAGTTCATTATGAAACTAGGACACACCTCCTAACGTTCTTGAGACAAGATCGGGCCACTCATATTTTTGATCATATTCATGAATGGAGGTGGCACTGTCATTTGATCAAGTTTGATATCCTTGATCAACTACTGGCTGATTGGTTCACTACCTCTTTTATTGGTCTAATTTCTAATGACATCGCTATGGGGGCATGTGTTACTGAGGAACAAGCCATCGCTCATGCCTAGTACCTCAATCTTGTGTACTCTCAATCTGACAGTATTTACGAACTCTTGCCTGATGCTCCATGACATGGTACCTCCAAAGCACCGACGACACCATCCGTCGACGGTATCATTGGATATGTGTCTCAAACTTATCGTAAGTCCTCTCCCAATTCTGCGAAGAAAAATACACTTCTTCTACTAATACTACCTCTTAGCCTCCTTGTAATCTCGGTAAGACTGCGGAAGTGGATGTTGTCCAGCCCACCCGGGTGGATAAAGCTTCCAAAGGTAAGAAAAAGGGTAAAGGAAAGGCCAAAGCCAATACCCCGAAATAGGCTTCTCCTAAACCCAATGCTCATGATGGCTCGAAATGTAAAATGAAGTACCCTTGTTTGATATTTGATGATGAGCATTACACTAAGGACTGTCCATGACAGGTCGAGGTGAGTCGACTGCTCAAAGGCACTCAAGGAACTCCGACTATTCTTAAAGAACCATTCCCATCACAAAAAAATCATATGGTGGAGCAACCTCAGTCCTCCGCCCCTTTTGGCTCTCAGGTTTTCATGATGAATGGTGCTGCACCCATATCTATTTCTACCAGATTGAAAGATTATATCAAACCGTGTCAGGAAGTAGGGAAAGAGACCACAGATGGTCCTCCTCCCCCGCCTGCTTCTAGCCCTCTTCACATTGAAAATCCTAGTCTTGAGCCCATTGTATGACCACCTTCTAAAGGCGTGCTCCATAATTCCTCCTATAACACGAACGCCTGTGTCATTTAGCATTACAGTATTTTTGAGGATTTAGCTCAGGTTCCATCTCCTATGTCTGCATTGAAGGTACTTCAGAGCTTTCTGTCACAACAAAAGGCTTTGTCATCTGCTAACGGAGGGGTGGACCCCACCGATTCAAGTCTTATCACTTTTGATTTGGAAAATTTTGTTCCGCATCTCCCTCACCAACTTTCTTTGATTATCCAAGTTGGGAATAATGGTAATAATACCCATTGAGTGGTCGTGGATGAAGGCGCATCTACTTGCATCATGTTCATTGCATGATGTAAATCCATTGGTTCTCTAACCCTTAAACAGTCTCCAAATGCTTTAGAATCCTTCGACAGAAGGGAATATTGCCCTCTTGGTGTTATCGTTGCCTTACGTATAACGTTGGAAGGAAAAAAGGTTAATGTTGAGGTTGAATTCGTTCTCAATTATAATCTTCTCCTAGCTCACATTTGGACTTACACTATGCTATGCATCTCATCCACTCTCTTTTGTATTCTTCGATTTCCGCACAAAGGAAAAATAATCACTGTCGATCAATTATCCTTTTTTGCTTCCACCTCCTCCAAGAGAAATGTTGCATACGTAGACCGTATTCCTACACCTTATGAAAGTGTGGGGCCAACAATTTTCAAAGATCCCGCCGTTATGGGTCTCTTTTCTCTTCGTCTGCCCAATACTGATTGGGTCAATATGATCTCCACGTCTTCTAATCCTTGGATCTTCCCTTCGCCTGAGTAGGTTTATTTTTTTGGTATTGCGATGTCGTTAAGCCCAATAGAAATTGATTATTGTGAAGTTATCTTGGCTTCAGCTCCTCCTCCCTCCAATAATACTCCTTTGAGTGTGTCTCTCGATGCGTATTCTCAATCCCCTTGGCTCGGTGCTTCAGATTCTCTTGATCCCTTGAATGATACATTTCCAACTGATGAAGCCATCATGTAAACCATGTCTCTATTGGATCCTACTTGGGATGATAGTCATCATCATTCCTCCTTTATTTCTGGCCTTAGAGCCATGTCTACTTGTCTTGAGAAATTAACTTCCCAAGCTCCTTCCTATCTGCTTCAAACGTCCATCTTGAAACACAAAGTTATTGTGGAAGGTAACATGGGGAATATTACTCAAATTATTCCTATTGACATCTCAATTAAACTGGGGGTTGTCGAGAAAATCCATATTGGGGTGACCTATTCTCCTGATGAGATCGAGGTTTATACTAGTCTCTTCCATGAGTTTCGAGACGTTTTCACTTGTTCCTATGAGGAAATGCCTAGCATCGATCCGAGTATAGTCGTGCACAAGATCCCTACTTATCCTGATGTGAAAATTGTTCGCTAACATATTTTTCCTGTGCACCCTAGAAAGGTAGTCGCTATAAAGGGAGAATTTGAAAAAATTCTCAAAGCTGGCTTCATTTATTCGATCCCCTTAACAGTTTGGGTCTCTAGCATCGTCCCTGTTGATAAAATTCAGGGTACTATTCGAGTCTATGTGGATTACCATGACATCAATCATGCTTTTCCTAAGGATAATTATCCCACTCCTTTCATCGACCAGATCATTGACGAATGTGTTGGGAGTGAGATCTTTTCCCTTTTTGATGGGTTTTCTGGTTACAACCAGATCAATATTCTATTGGCTGATCAACATAAGACAACCTTCATCTATCCATGGGGCACCTTCGCATACAAGAAGCTCCCTTTTGGCCTTAAGAATGCTGGTGCTACATTCCAATGAGAAATTTCATATGCTTTTCATGATATTATTCACATTGTTCAACCTTACCTGGATGACCTTCCGACTCATTCTACTAAGCTTAAGGATCATGGGCGATGATGCCCATTCATTGGTCCTAGGGATTATGTCTAGTTTGACCAAGTCATGGGAGATGATGCCCAAATTGACCTATAGGAATGTCAGACCAGGAGGTAACTCCAAAAAATAGAATATGAATTTGATAGAGGTTGTACATGAGTTTATACATGGAGGTGAGACCGTTGGGATTCATTTCCCAATGTCTCTTAGACTTCCTTATTTCCTAATTGTAATATTCCAAATTAGGAAAGAAAACAATATTGAACACTAAACTGGAATGTACAAAAAATAATAATACGAAACACATGATTAAATCATAGATCCATTATATTATGTATCACAACAGCAAAATGTACAAAGTGTTGAGGAAAAAATCACTCAAACTAGGCAAACAAGCCTGCAAATCCAAAATAAACTAGAATCTGGAATGATGCTGCTACGGAGAAATACTAGAATGCATGATAGTGCAGTCCAATTGAGGGTTACTTCTACTGAAAATTGGAAACAACTGGATCTATCTAATATTCCCAATTAGCCATGAGCTAGTTGGAATATTAATTTTTGTTTTTGCTTTCTTTTTTGATGAATAAGAGGATATGGAGGTCCATAAATCTCCTTAATACGAATAAAATCAATGCCAATGTGAAAGGAGGATATCTTGTCAGCTTAATTGAGCATGCTTGTGTGTGAAAAGGGGCTAGAACAAAAATCCTTCAAGTACAAAAATATTGACTATATAAATCTTCAGCAATTTATTCCACAATAATACTTCAAAAGATGAAGTATATATACAAAAATGTTTACAAAATATCCTAGAATAATCATAGGATTTTTCTAAGGAAAATAAAATATCATTTACAATAAAATAGTGACAATTTCTTACCAAATTAGCAAGTTGTCCTATTTATCCAAATAAAATAGAAAACTATTTTGGATTGGGTACAACTAGCTACCTTGTTGTCTTCTTTGCTGGCAAAGATATTTCAAATCTGTTTTGAAATATTATCTTCTTTTCTGATACTCTTTAAACTCTGTTAAAACTGCCTCACTGATGTAATTTTCTGTTCTGACTGTAACAAATCAGCAAACTATTTAATCTTTTTCTCTGCACTTTGACTTTTACAGTAAGTCAATGAGTGATTCCCAAAATTATTCATCAAGAATTTTTTTCTTTTTAAGCTTCCTAAATTTCTCATCTGCCTCAGTGTATCTGGAAAGTGTTGGTTTTATGACAAATAAGTGTTTTATCTCATGTTGTAGATAAAACAAGTCTTCAAAACAATTCCTTGTCCTTTTGTCTTGTTTACCTGCTCTTTTGCATGAGCTCTAATCTTCCTGTTATAGTCCTCTTGTGGCATGAGTTTATCATTAATAACCAGAATGTTAGGCAAACCTCTTTGCCTCAAAATCTCAAATTTAACCATAAAATTGGTTATGGCTATGTTCATGTTGCCACACTTTTCTTCAAGTTGCTTCATCAGATTATTCTTTGAAATGACTTTCCTTATTTCAGGGATTGTCTCTATCCTATCAGTAATTTCTATTTCTTCCAACTCTTGTTTGTTCTTGCTGTTGAGAAATTTGATCAATTCTAGGGCCTACTCAGGTTTGGCACCTAGTTCTTCCTTTGTTTTCTGAATCTCTGCTTGTGTTGCCTTCAGTAAATATTTTTTCTCATAGATTACTTGGATTTATGGCCCAACATCATTGATGGATTCAATGATTTTGTTCCATAAATGATTCTTCACATAACACATTGGCTCTTTCAAGGTTAAATCATTTTGTAGATTCTTCAGTTCAACATTTAACCTGTTAGCCATTTGTTCCTGAGTTTTAGCATTGATTTGGGCTAGCTTCTTTGTGTCTTCAAGATTTTCAATTACTTTCTTCAATCTATTAATTTCATTGGTTTGAAGTGTCATTTCCTCCATGGATTAAACTAGTTTACTAGCCTCAACAGAATGTTGAGCTGCTGTGGTAGAGGATTCTGTAGCTAAAGTAGTGGATGATGTCACTGGCACTGCAGTAGCGAGTGGTACTTTTGGTGCCAACTCTTCTGCTAGAGTTGAAGGCACAACTGTAGTATCCATGGGAATTATTGTAGGATCTTCCTATGGTTTTGTAATTTCTCTTTCATGGACAATCTTGTCCATTTGGATTTCCATTTATTTTATCTATCCTGTTAATTGAAAAATCAAGTTTATCATGTCATCTTTATGACTTTTCTCTTGTACAATTTCTTTGGCTTGTGGATGTTCAGTTAGTGGAAGTTTGAGTTGTTTCCTTAGTGCTGCAATATCAGCATTCTTTTTCTTCACTAACTCCTCTGCAACTTTGACATTTGCAGGATCATATCCAACTTGAATAAACAACTCTTCTAAATACTTAATCCTAATATATTTAGTATATGAGGAAGCTTTGTCAACTTTAATTTGATCTCTCATGTTTATTATTGTATTCTGAAGCTTTTGGACACTCATAGCCTTTGTAGTTATGGTATAATATAACATCTCAGAAGTTTGCCTGTGAAATTCAATTTGATCTAGTGCATGGATACTCTCTTTAGGTACTTCAAGGTCAACTTTCTTCTAATTTTCCACTGTCTTGGGAGTCTTAACTATTCATTGAAGCACTGACATAATAAACTTCTTGTTTGAATAATCAAAAGCTGATAGAAGTCTGTTCTAGAGACCTAGTACTTGTTTCAAATACTAAGAATATATCTCATTTTTTATTTCTTCATTCTTTGTCTTAATCTACTTATATTTTTCCCTGATGTCAAGATATTTTTATTCTGCTGTCTATGAGGAGGATGCCTCCATATTTTTTTTCTTCTCTACTACTTGTGTATTTGAACTATCAGTATTTTATTCATTTAGATTATTTGTGGTTGGCTCATTTTTAATGACTGTAGCAGCATCTGTGCTTGTCTCTGGAACATCTGTATCTTCCAGTTCTATGGTGACTTTCTCTTTATCAACTGAATTTATCTTAGTCTTCTTATTGTATCTGAGTTTAAACCTAGTTCTAGTTGTTGTCTCAGCAGTGTAGGTACCTTCTTCTTTGACTCTTTTAGTAGCTTTCTCTCCTTTATTTTCAGTTTGCAAGGTGTGACTAGTATCACCTTGTTTAACTACTTCTACCAAAGTACTTTCTAGCCAGTCTGTTTGATTGACAAATTGTTCAATATCTAGTCTTTTTTCATGAATATAAGGTGTTAGTTTGCACTTAATCCTAATTTTGCTTAGTATTCCCTGTGGATCATAGTTCCATGAGAATCTTTCTTCAAATATGTACTCAAGTAATTGTTTTGCTACTTCTTGTCTTGCATCTCTATGATTACAAATAAAAGGTCCTACCTGATTCTTCAGCTTAAATTGGGTTTTCTTTTTGGCAGCTAGGAATTTGATAGAATTTGAATTCAGGATTTTCCTGATGTATTCTAAGGAAAAAACTCTCATTGGCACATACTTTGGTAGTTTATAGGGTAAAATATTTGACCCAAAAACTATGATTTCTATATGTTTCTCATATAAGTACCAATCTCCAATTCTAGTCTGCTTTGATAGTTGTAGAACTTTCTTCATTTCATCATTGATTCTTGGTTGTACTGTGTTTGTCAACATGTTTATCAATGGGTGAAAAAAGTAATCTGTAAACTCTGCACAACTGAACTCTATGGACTCTTTTCTAATCAAAGATGTCCAAAAGATGACTGACTGAGAGTGGGCTCTCTTCTATATCAAGCTTCTGAAGTGTTATTGGGAACTTGTCTGCTTGGAAATATAAAAACATATGGAAAAGAAAGGATGTATATATAAATACTCCTTCAGTTGGAAATTTGACAAGATGATCATGGATATTATCAGTTATGTATTCAACATAATTGAAAATGACAGAAGGAGACTGTCCTGGTGCAAAGGTAGATAGAAAAACTAGGATTGACTCATCTGTATGTTCATCTGTAAAATACCCTAGGATAAATGACAACATGGATATGACATGCCTTGACCCTTCTGGAAATTTTGAAGTAGAATAAGGAGGGTTGATCTGTGGAATTTCAACATGTAAAGGCATGAATACTTGGAAAATTTGAAACCTTTTGGAAAAATCTAGACCAATGTACATCTTTGTGAGTGCTTCTATTGATAAAGGAACAACTTTGGGATCATTTTTGAGTTGTAGCATCTGGTTTATTGACTCGGCAGTAATTGTAAATAATACTTCTTTATTTGCATTTACCATTGTTCTTTGTTCAGGTGAGTAATAGGTCTGACATATCCTAATAACCTCTGGGCATTGATGAGTGAGTGGGACAACATATTTGGATAGGTTTGACTCCCAAATTTTGACTTCTTCAACCTGATCTAGTGACTTTTCAAGACTCCAGTAGTGGAGGTCTAACAGGTTAAATTCTACCACTGGGTCTATTATTTTATAATCCACATCTGCTAAAGGTGTATGTTCAATGTCTACAATAGGAGGTTGTAGAGGATTTACAACAATTTCAGTCTTGGAGGACATGGCTGGATTTTATTTTGACATTTTTTAGACTTTTTGGATATCTAAAACTCTGTATTTGGACTTTTTTGGACTCTTTTGTAAGTTTAAATTTTTTACAGAAATGTTTTTGACTTTAACAGAGGTTCTTTTCAATAGAAATAAGCATAAACTTGGCTTTTTCTTGGGTTTCAACCTTCAACTTTAACTTTAAAATTGATCTTCAAATTCTCATAGGTTTAGGAAATGATAAAACAAGGGTTTTATCTGATTTTTCAAACAAACTAGACTAAAACTTGTTCAAATTGGGCACAAAAGG
Organism: Pinus albicaulis; assembly: GCA_034641835.2. NCBI lineage: Eukaryota > Viridiplantae > Streptophyta > Pinopsida > Pinales > Pinaceae > Pinus > Pinus albicaulis. The sequence continues at coordinate 583,578,542 of CM076584.1, forward strand.
GTTGGGGTTACCTGCAAAGGATTTCTGGATAAATTTAGAGTTTTTTCAGGGTCTGAAAAGGCTAAAAGTATTTAATTTTACTTTAAAAATAGATTGCAATATTGAAACAGGGATTTATCAAAATTTTCACAGTGAATTCATTTTTTTGGGGCAATTACAAGGTTTTTCTTTGGGTAAATGGGCTTCACTAAGCTTAATTCCTTGGAAATTACTTTTAAAATGATAAACAGGTTTGTTTTCTTCAGAAAATACCTGTTTGTGCAGGTATTTAGTTTTTAAAATAGTTTCTGAGGTGTTGAACATGTTTCTGGTGGCTTTTGATGGTCTCTGGAAGCAAACAAGACACTTCCAGTGGTTTTAACAATAGCTGCAGTGGATTTTTCTGGTTCTATGGATGTGAAATCAGTGTACAGGCTTCTTTCTTCATTCAGAATGGATAAACGTATACAAACAACACATGAAAAAGGGTTAAATGGGCACATATGGAGTTTATATAACGTTTTAGGTTTAATGTGGATTAACCATAAATGCAGGTCATATCAAAGCGAGGATGGCAGTTTTGGCTTTGAAGGCAGAAAATCGGAGGTGGTTATCGTGTGGGTTTGGGCGGTAAGTTGTTTTCGTTGGATCAACTGAGATCCAGCGATATTTGGCCACGTGGAAGAGAGATAAGGGAGCTAAACCACCCATTTTGCAAATGTTTAAATGAGTTTAGATCGCGCAGTTTAAAATGTGATACATATTTTGGATCGTCGGAGTGGAGGGTATGGATGCGAACGGCTGTGATCATTCGAGGAATTTCTTGGCGGTGGGACGTGAGGCCCAAGCTTTATTTATTCGGATGGATAGTTTTTAAACGTTAAAAATATATGTTTATAATGTAAAAAAAAGTGTATTATCTGATTGGTGGGGTGATATTACATATGGTAAATAAAACATTTACGTGTGTTTTAAAACCATTGGGAGAAGGATTAATTTATATGATATGTTTAACCTATGGGGAATATGGTGGGGTTTATATTTCAACACATGGGATAATATAAACCATAGGTTTAATGTTAAATAATGGGTTTTTTTGGGATATTAAAATAAAGGATTTAATAATTATATAGGAATGGGTATATTTTTAAAGGATTTAATACTTTATGTTAGAAAATTAATATGAAATGAGATATAATGAAATGAAAATACATAAAATTAAACTAAGTAAGTGTAAAATAGGCATTTTAGTATAAAATTATCCCTTTTTGATTTTTACACATAAACTTAGGATAAAATGTATTTTGTGGGTTTTTGAGTGTTTTTGGATGAAAATGAAATTAATTAAGGGGGATTTTACTTTTCTAAGCAAAGAGGTGTTTTACTTAGGAAAATGGTGAATATGCTGATGAAATGGGTTTTCATGTAGGGAATCCAATACTTTTAACCAATCAATTACCAAGCCATGGGTCTGGTCCCAACAGAAGTCAGAGAAATACTCTGAGCCTTTTTAACTGAAGGTTTTGAATACTAGATCATTTGTGGGGGAGGGGGAATTAGTAATTTGCTAGATGATTTTTTATTACATGCCTTGCACAACTGTTTTCTACCTACTCATCATTATTCTAACATTTTTACTTCATTTTGGCATGGCTTCATTTAAGCTTGCAACCCTAAATCTATTTTTCTTTTAAAGCATAAAACTATCTAATTCTAACCTTATTTCATCCGAGGGCTCAGATTAAACTGTTGAGTTCCTCATTTATTCTCTAACTATCTACTGATTTGTCAAGTTTAAACTTTTTGACATATTCTTTATTCTCTATCTAAAACATGAAATTCAAAGCATGAAAATTTAAGATTAAACTATTTAATTGATCATGGATTATGGCATTTTGGACAATCTGCACATAATCATTATTCTTGCAGTAAAAGTAAATAGTAGTGGCATTTTGACTTGCTCACTTTCATGTCTTATTTTATCTCTTTTTTCTTTTGGGATCCATTTTTTATTATTTTTTTATCTTTTCTTTTCTAACTCCTTTGATCTTTCTTTTAGGAATTTTACCCTCTTTTAATTTTTTATTATTTTCAAATATGGGAAAACAATCTTGCAGAAAGCAAGGTATGTACATAATTACAAGACTATCAAAGTCAATTAAAAAATTATGAACCCTATTATTATAGGACCCTAACACCTTCCATTGGGAGGCTGGTGAGGAAGGCCCCTGAGCCTTATTGCAACATTTTTCATCAGGTCGCTTCATCATTTTCCCCTACAACACATTTTTTGTCTTGGATTGCATTATTTTAGGGAGGAGTTGCAGGGGTGGTTTCAGTACACCATTTGGGAAGGAGGTTTTCTAGTGAAGGGATCAGCCTTTCATCTAGAGGATCCATTAAAGGAGGATACATTCCTTGTTATATCAGATCAGCCACATCTTTCTAGTGTTATTGTTGCAGTGAATCTTTAGGCCTAGGGCTTTGATTCATATCTTGTACATTGGTGTGTTTCTGAAGACCCTCTTAGGTTTCTTGTATAGAGCCTAGATCTGCATTTGTTGTATATTTTGAGGCATATATCAACACATTATCTTTTGTGTACTCATTTGCTGTAGCAGTTATCATAAGACTGCGTTGTAGCAGTGTCTCCGACATTTTGATATAGTAGCAACACCTCATTCTTGAGGGTTTTCTTCATTAGAGTCTCATTCTATCTTGTTATATATTTTGTGGCCCATTATATTATACATATTTTCTACTATTATGATGAATGGAAAGGCTCCATATTGGTCTCATTATTTGATGTGATGTTTACACTGTTATTTCCATGATTTTGCACTATATTCATGCTTTTCCCATTTGGGAATATTATAGTGGTATCAGAGCATAATGTTGGCTCAACATGTGCATCTTAAGCCAATATGTCATAAGAAGAAGGAGATCCTCTCACAGGTATAGAGAAGAGGTATCTCAGAATAAGAAACTGGAAGTTTGACTATACAGATGATAAATAAGACAAGGGTAAAACCCCTTTATCAGGAGAAGATGAGGAGAAGGAGTATCTAAAGCTTCTTCTTAAAACCATGTGTTGGAACAGGGTTCCCTAACCTACGTTTTTGGTACAATTTTGTTAAACTCGGTCCTGCGTAGGGGTTTTAGGGTGAGTCAAAGCTCCTAATGTTTTGTAATGAGTAAAAGGGTAGCTCTAGGGTCCACAAACCAAGGTTTGCAGACAATAGGACAGTGAAGGATACAATATTATAAATAGATATATAGTTGGGTCTAGTAAGGTAAGAATTTGATATATTGATGCTATGTGCGAACTGTTAAGATCTATCTGGGTTGTTTTGGGTAAGGAATCCTATTGGCTGTGTGTGCGCAGATCCTCAGTCCCACTGTGTGCAGACCCCACTAAGCTGTGTGCACGATCTGGTTTTTGTTGTAAGTGGATTCTGGATATTAATGAATGCGAAGTATTGTTAAAATATATGTGTGCTATCTGAATTGGTCATGTTTACTGGTGAAAGTGCATCTGTAGTATTTATTTAAGTTGCGAATATATCTGTGTTCTGGAATTGGAATAAGTATATATGTGATCGGATATTGATTGTGATAATAGTGCTCTGCGATGGTATTTGGTAATGCGCACATGGATGCGAATGTTCTGATTAGATCTGATAGCTTTGTTATGGTTATATGCTACTTACTCTGTTAAAAGGGCTGTGAATAGAATTATTCTGTGTGAACCTAGTAAGTTATAACACAGATCTACCCTGAATTACCTACTCTCTCCCAGGGTGTGGAAACCTGGTTCCAACACCCTCCCATACTACTTCGGGTGAGACCTTGGCCTACACAAGTAGGTCATTTTTGAAAGGGCCAGTAGTATAGGGGTTTTTTTGCAACCCTTAGCCTCTAAACCTAGGTCAGGACCCCTCAAGCCAACAAATAGTTCCATTTCCGGGACCGAGAGAATTTTGAGAGAGACATCGGGTAATGCCACGAGGACATTGGAGACCTGAGAGGGTGGAAATTGAAGAGTAGTTTGAAAGAAAAATTCAGGAATTTGATGTAAAAGATAATCACAACGTGAAGCTGACAGCTGAGAAGTGGAAGAAAAAGTACATCTTCACCAAAGTCTATGAGATTTTATTTGTAACTTTTGTGCACGAGCTCCAGGAGTGGTTGGCAAGGCTCATGGAATTTCAGACATGTTGGAAGGATGATCAAGTTACGTAGTGGACACCAGAATTGATTCAATAGTTGGAGAAGAACGACAATACAATCACCCGTACGGTAGATCGCTAGGTGGATAGTGTGCTGGGAGGATTTGTGACAGAATTCGCGGTTGATTAGTTCGTATCCTATTCTGAAGCAGAGCGGAGGTTCTTCAAAGGGTTCCTGGGTAAGTTCTTGAAAACACTGCCATTGTTAATCAGCATATTACTATGCGAAAAGGGCATTCTTTGCAGCCACACCCAGTGAATGACCTTTGATCTGAGCGAGAGTACAACACGAATTGGTAAGTACTACTGAACTAATCAAGAAGGAGAGATATCTATCTAGATTCCATTAAGAGAGTTGGATGCGCACAAAAGAAATAGTCCTCCAGCTACACCTCCTTCAAGTCAGCGTAAGGGTAAGAACTCACCTACACCTCCGCCACCACCAGAAGAAGATATGGCCACACATATGAAGCTACCTACCTTCAAGGGTGTAGGAGATGAAGATATGGACTGATTTTGGTTCGTCGCAGAATCAGTATGGACTGCATAGAATGTGGCTACCAATGCGGTAAAAAGAGAGCAGTTTTTCCTCGCCTTTGAAGGAAGGGACTTGGACTGGTATATGGGATACGTATGACAGCATGCAGATCCATCTATTCATGAGATTAAGACAACTTTAAAACAACAATTCAGAAATCCTTCCTACTCACAGTTGGTAACTGACCTAAAAGACTTTAGACAAGGACCCACTGAGTCTGTCTGGGAAGTTGATCAGTGATTAAAGAAGGTTATCAGAGATGGAGGATTTCAATATGATGATAGGCAACACAAGGAATGGTTTATCGCTATGTTAATGGCTCACCTGTGCGGACCTATGGGACAACAGGCGATTGAGACGCAAGATGAATCCTTAGATATTGCTATGAAACTTGAGGCTACGCCAAGAGATGATGCTCAGTTTTGGGTGTACCAGATCCAGGGATAGCTAGAGAAAATGCACCTTGAATATAGAATCTGTGAAAAAAACGAGGGAAAGAGGCTAGAGCAGACATATGGTGCATAAGATACATGGTGTCCATCCATACCAAGGATCAGTGTCCTCTGCTGACAGACTACATATAGGCTGGAGGACCTAGCCCATTGCGCCCTAAAGAGGTGGCGGGACAAAGTGGCTCGACGTTATGGTGCGCAGATTGTCATGTTGCTGGGCTACATGATACCGACCACTGCCCCCGTCTTGGTGCTTATGTTCCAGAATTGAAGCAACAATGGTGTCGATTCTATTTCTCTGTGGGACATAATGAGCATAACTGCCGAACTTATGACTTGATGATAAATCAAGGGAATTTATACAGGGTACAGGCTAACCCTTCTTCACCATCTCCCTCAAGTAGAGGAGGCTCCCTAGTAAGGAGCAGGGGAGGGGGAAGGGGTGGAGGGGCAGGTCGGGAAATAGGACAATTGATCTACAACAACTGTGGAGAAATAGGGCACCTTGTGAGGGAATGTCCAAACCCTGCGAGACAATCTTGCCGATATTGTTGACAATTGGACCATGTGATTTAAGAATGTCCAATCCTGATCGCAAAAATGCAGGAAAAACAACAGACACCTACGCAGAATGTGCAGAGGGTTAAGGCAGAACCCCGCGATAAAGGACCAAGCATTAATGTCATAACGCACAACATCATGGCTACTGGAGGAGCTGAGGAGAAAGCTGTGGTTGAACCTCTTATCTGGAAATCATATGTCAAGCATGAAAGCTTGGACTTACAGAAGGAGAAAGAAACCTTTGTCCTATCTCACGAAGACTTTAATAAGGATAAAGTGTCTACCTCCAAGGCTCCAACAAACCTAAGAACGGACGACGAAATTAAATCATTTCTACAGGCATGTATGAAGATGTTACGTAACCAGAAGGCCATAGAAAATGTTCAAGCATTAATAGACAAATGCGTAGAAATAACTAGCCCTCTCATGGAGGTTAAGGATGTGTACAAACTGTATAAGCATAAGAAATGCATTGATCAGGAAATGCGACTAACAGCATAGATTGGCGACTATGAGATGGATCAGGCTATTTTGGACTTGGGGTCAGATGCGAATGTCCTTCCCAAGAAAACTTGGCAACGGATGGGAGAGCCTAAGCTGGAATGATATACTATATAGCTACGCATGGCTAACCAACAGAAGATCATACCATTGGGGAGACTATAAAAAATTATGGTAGATATCATAGGCATAAAGGTACGTGCCAAATTTGAAGTAATTAAGATTGTGGAAGTTTCCGACCCTTATCCTACGCTCCTAGGACTGGATTGGGCTATAGACATGGGAGGCATTATCAACCTAAATAAAAGGAGCATGGTGTTCGAAAATGAGGGTGTAAGGGTGATACTCCCACTAGACCTTGCAGAAGGAGATTTGTATACAAAACCAGTACGCAAAGAAGAGGATGTGGATCACATCTATAAATTAACTGCTCGAGACAAGGATTGGATCAATCCTACAACTAACAATGTGCTTTGTTGGGAGAAGGACAAAAAGTGCTTCTCTGACTCTGATGGGGAGATAGAAAACTGGCAGAATCGGTTACATGATAAATCTACGTTGCGATGTCTTAGAATCACAAAGAACTTCCGATGTATCTCCTTAGAGGTAAGATAAATTCCATACTTTGATGGGTCTGGTAGTATTAGGGAGTTTTTGCGAACATTTGAAGTTGAAGTCCCACGAGAGTGAAGGATGTGGGACCTTAATCTAGCCATGCACGCAACCCCAGCAAGGTGGTGGGACACACACAAGGGGACATTCCAAGGTTGGGAAGAATTTCGTGAGATCATGGTCCTGCAGGTTGAACCCCCAGCTCACCTACGCATAAAGACTTTCCTTGGCCCTGGGGACCCGCGTGAGCACTTTTCCACATGGATGAAGGAATGGTGTGAAATAACTACGGATAAATGGGTCCACCTGTTCATTCATGCCTGGGGGACAATCCCCACCGCATGGTATTTAGATGCATAACTACACCAGGGCACCCGCCACTGGGAAACCCTGAAGGATGATTTTGTTGGGACATTCAGTTTGGTAGGTGGAATGGAGAAACTCGGTGAAGCTCTGCAAGATATAGATGCCTTAGTATTTGATGAATCACGCCCTTGCGCATAAAATTGGGCACCCATGTGGGAGACGCAGATGTAGGATATTTTCAACTGTCGTAATCTATCAATAGAGGAAGGTGACGAAGACCCTCGAAATATCTCTATCCCTGAGTCAGAAGGGGAGCGTGTAGTTGCTGGACCCCCACTGCAGATCGTCGATGTCACTAAGCCTCTGAAGTTGCAAGAAGTAAACATTGGGATGTTGGACCAATCTAAGCTAAAGTAGGGGACTACTGGGATGATGATATTGTTGGAAGAGTCGCTGAACTCCTCACCAAATACTAGGACCTATTTCTGACGAAATTCTCGGAACTCAAAGGAATTACACGGGTCCTAGGGGTTATGCCCATCACCTTAAAACCAGATGCATGCCCTGTAAAGTAGCACACTTATCGGTTGAACACCAAGTATAAGAAGAAGTTCAAGGAAGAACTGGACAAAATGATAGCCGCAGGTATCATCAAACTAGTCAAACAGTTAGATTGGGGAAGTCCTATGGTGCTTCAGGAGAAAAATAATAAAGGAGAGACATGGATCTGTGTTGACCTGCGCAAGTTGAATGATACCTACGTACATGATCCTTTTCCTATGCCATTCTCAGATGAAATCCTTGATAGTGGGGGGGGGGTAGGAAGCGTACTCATTTACGGATGGGTTTTCGGGCTACTGGCAGATCAAGATCGCACCTGAAGATCGCAACAAGACTATGTTCGCCACTGAATGGGGATCTTTCCAGTACACTGTCATGCCATTTTGACACAATAATTCCCCTGCCATCTTCTCACAGGTGGTGGTCGCAGTATTCAAGGAATTCATCCACAAGTTTTTGGAGGTATATTTTTATGACCTGAACGACTTCGGGTTGGTAAAGAAGCACATCTCAAACTTGCGTTTAATGCTGGATGCCTGCAGAAAGCACCAGATGTCCCTGAATATCAAGAAATGCATATTTTGCGTACCCTTTGGGATCTTGCTAGGCTACATATTTTGTCGACAAGGATTGATGGTTTACCCCTCCAAAATAGCAGTTATCATCAATCTAGAAGTACCTATGACCGAGAAACAAATTTGCTCTATCCTTGGACATATAGGCTACTATAGGAAGTTCATTCAAGGTTATGCGCTGATCACAACTCCGATGGAAACTTTTCTTAAGAAGGATGTTTCATTTTTTGGGACAAGGAGTGTCAGAAGAGCTTCGAGCTACTCAAGGAGAAGATCCTCATATTTCCTGACTGGGCGAAGGTCTTCCATGTTCACGTAGATGCATCAAGGATCACCCTGGCAGCTATCCTTACACAATCTAGAGATGGAGACATCGACCATCCAGTTGCATTTTCTAGTAGGAAACTCTCTGGTGCAGAACGCAACTACTCCACCATTGGGCGTGAGGGGTTGGCCATGGTATACGCCCTACAAAAATACTGGCACTATCTGTTAGGAGGGCACTTCAAGATGTTTACAGATCACTCAGCTTTGAAGTACCTAATGAATAAGCCTATGTTGGGGGGGGGGGGGAATCTGCCGATGGCTACTGTTGTTTCAAGAATATGAATTTGAGATCATCGTAAAGCCGGGGAAGTTGAATGCTTGGCTGGATCACTTATCCTGAATCGAAAGTGGTGAAGAACCGACCAACCTAGAAGAAGGCCTACCTAATGCGCAACTGTTTTCTATTAAGGTAGTTGATGCACACTTCGCCGACATCATTCACTTTTTAACTACGGGGCTAGCACCTACAGAGTATTCGGTACAACATAAGAAAGAATTGGTAACTCGCACAGTGGATTTTACCCTCATTGCGGGCCATCTATATAATTTTGGAGCTAACGAGGTGCTACGAAGATAAATTTTGGAGAATGAAAGGCACGCCATCTTAGCAAAATCCCATGGGGATGTGGCAGGAGGTCACTACCTAGGAAAAGAAATGGCGCAGAAGATCTTGAGAGCTGGGCCATGGCGACCCACACTGCATAACGACTCTCATGACTATTGCAAAGCCTGTGATACATGCCAAAGGACAGGAAGACCATTGCACAGAGATGAAATGCCCCTGCAACCATAGACAGCCTTGCAGTAATTTGACAAGTGGGCCATAGATTTTGTTGGGCCCATCAACCCGCTAGGGAAGAAGACAGGTGCGCGCTACATCATCACTATGACTAATTATGTGACTATATGGGCTGAAGCACAGGCTATGAAAGACTGCATTGTAGACACCACTGTGCACTTTATCTTTGAACATATTCTAACTAGGTTTGGTTGTCCAAATATCTTGACGAGCAACAAAGGTACGCATTTTGTTAATGAAAGAATACAGGCTTTGAATGAATAATTTTGGATCCACCATATGAAAAGCACCCCATATCATCCACAGGAAAATGGAGCCGTAGAAAATTTTAATAAAGTCTTGGAGCAGGCAGTGACTAAGGTTTGCAATGTCGATCGCAGCAACTGGGATGTGCGCATCCTGTCAGTCCTTTGGGCCTACTGAACCACCTGCAAGAAGCTAACTGGGAAAACACCGTTTCGTATGGTTTATGGTAAGGAGGCCATTATGATAATGGAGTATATTGTTCCTAGCCTGCGCATCTATTAGGTCCCTATATCACTAGTATAGTCCCTTATTATTGTTAGTGTAACCCCCTTATTGTTATTATTGAACCCTTGTAACCCCCATTTTGTTATTATTGTGCCCTTAAATTATTATTGTATCATCCAAGAATTGTTCATTTATGTAATGTATTGGAGGTTGCCCCCTCGAAGTGGCTCATTTCTAAGGCATTTATATCTCTTTTCTTCTCTTTTTGGAGCTGGTTACACAACATTTGGTATCAGAGCTTTGGATTCTAGGGTTTCGCTGCTCCAAACAGGTCATCGTGGCATTTTCGCTATAAATTTTTTTCTACGAAGCTTCAAAAGCTGAAATTTTTAGGGTGCGAAGCTGAAATCTTGAGGAATTTTTTCTAAAAATTTTAGAGCTTGGTTCGCAATAATTTCGGAGATATGATCTGTGGAAGTTAGGTATTTTTTGAGGCTCCTAAACAGGTCATCGTGGAATTTGCGCTATAAAAAATTTTCTACGAAGGTTCAGAGACTGAAATTAATATGGTGCGAAGGTGAAATCCTGAGGAAATTCGTCAAAAAAGTTCAGAGCTTGGTTCACAATATTTTTGGAGATATGATCTGTGGAAGGTAGTGCTTTTTCAGGCTCCTGAATTTCATCTCAAAGAGGTGATCGTGGGAAAAGTTCAATAACTCTCTCTCTGGGCATCGGATTGGAGTGCCGTAAAAATTGGTTGCAATTAAACGGACTGCAGTTTCTTGGCTATCAATTTCAGAGACGAAGGACGAAACAGTGACACATGGCAAGTCGTACAAGTTTTCTCTACTGAACCAGTCCAAAATTGGGTCATTGTGGGAGATTGGAAATAACTTTGTCTTGAAGAATCCAAATCAGATCATACCTATGGCATTTGAAAGACAGTTTAGAAGGCTACTATAGTAGTGAATTTCAGATATTGAATATTCTTAGTTACAGAGATAATTTAATTTCAATACAGAGCACTTAAAAAGCAAATAAAAGGTGTGTATTTTTTTCCAAATTGCATAAGTCTTGTTTGAAGAATCAAGTTGAATTGATTCCAAGGGAATATTGTAGAATAGATATCAGTATTGGATTCTAAAATGACCCCATTTATGGCACTTTATGGATATCATCCACCATCCATCACATCATCTTTAAGGGAAAATTCGAAGGTTCAAGCAGTGGAAGATCACATCGAGCATCAACAAGAAGTTCTCCAACTCTTAAAGGATAACCCGAATTTGGCACAAAATCGAATGAAACAACAGGCAGATCAACATCGCAGCGAGAGAAGTTTTGATGTAGGAGATTGGGTATTTTTACGGCTACAACCATACAAACAAATGTCCCTCAAGCAAGCTAAGAATGATAATAAATTATCACCAAAGTACTATGGTCCTTACAAGGTGTTGCAAAATATTGGTTCTATGGCATACAAATTGGAGCTTCCTGCTTCTTCGCGAGTACATCCATTTTTCCATGTTTCATGCTTAAAAAAGGTTATAGGTGAAAATCTTCCAGTTCAAACAATATTGCCAGAACTTTATGAGGAAGGAAAAATCATATTGGAACCTGAAGCGGTCATGGAAACAAGAACTCGACAGCTACGGAATCGATCAATTTCAGAGTATCTCATCAAGTGGAAGAACTTACCCACCGAAGATTCTACATGGGAGGATGAGAATTTTATACAGAAGCACCCGGAGCTACTCAAGTGTTGAGGACAATACTTTTTTGAAGGAGAGGGGCATGTTAGGTCCCTATATCACTAGTATAGTCCCTTATTATTGTTAGTGTAACCCCCTTATTGTTATTATTGAACCCTTGTAACCCCCATTTTGTTATTATTGTGCCCTTAAATTATTATTGTATCATCCAAGAATTGTTCATTTATGTAATGTATTGGAGGTTGCCCCCTCGAAGTGGTTCATTTCTGAGGTGTTGATATCTCTTTTCTTCTCTTTTTGGAGCTGGTTACACAACAGCATCGCAGCCTTTACCAACATGGCAAAGCCTGATTTCATGGAGGAATTATTAGCGCAACTTGTGGCCTTGGAGGAAGATCGCTTCATTGCTAGCTTCCATCAGCAGGTTCAGAAGGCCTGGGATAAGGCATGGCATGATTGACATATTCGACAAAAGACATTTGCGGAGGGATAATTGGTCTTGCTATACAATAGCTAGTTTGCGAAACATCTGGGGAAGTTACGACACCACTGGGTAGGTCCCTATATGGTAAAGGAAATTACTGACGGAGGAGCGGTCCGGCTAGCCAACCTACATGGTGATATCATACCAGGCTATGTCAATGGCAGTCGGCTAAAAAACTACGAGATCAAATGACTATATGGTTGGAGTAGCAGTATGGGGCGAGATATGTGCAGGAAGAAGGAAAAATGCATGCAGGACAATGGTATGCATAGGGGTCACTCGCATGTCTAGAGGCCTGGAGAGGTGCACTAGGAGCGTAGGGGGGTGCTAAGAGCGTAGCAGGTGCATTGGGAGCGCAAGGGCACACTCAAAGAATAGGAGGTGCATTGGAAGTGAAGGGGTAATCTACAGCTACAAAAACTAGCCGTTGGATCAGTAAAACTGGGTAAAAAGAAAATTTTACCGTTGAAAGGAGCGGGCGGGCAGCAATTAATGCGGTGACTTCCAAAGATTTTTTACCGTTTACTTGATGGTAAGTTTGTGATAAACCTCATCCACCCATTGGTTGATCTCCAAGGCTATAAAATCATAAGGGTATAATAGAAGGAGGTTCTGTGCATTCTGAACAGTTGGTGCTTTGTGAAACTCTATGATTATTGCACTTTGTTAATGTCTAGGTGAGCTTCCCCTTCAGAGAGTAGCAATCTTGAATTCATCTTTCGAGCGAGAATGACGGCATCTAATCCTATTGAATCTTCCAAAACTATGGCTTCGATGAAAAAATAAGCTGAGGAAGTACTGGAAGTCACCCCTGAGGTCGAGGAGGTTGTGTCCATGCCAAGCAAGGGAAAGTAGAAGGGGAAAGGAAAAGGCCAGGAACAAGGGTTAGGGAAACCTGTGAAGTGGGCTGGGATGAAGCCACACACATCCCCATGAAATGTGAAATCCATGCGAACAGTGCCCCAGGCGCGTTCGCCTAACCCATTGAAAATACCTCTGTCACCTCAAGAAGAGGCCTGGATCACTGAACCAATAAGTTGGTTGTCACCCTAAGTGCGACCTCGCAGGCCCTCGGTGCACACACCCAAGAATATCAATGGGATGTTCGCCTATTTTCAGATGCCTCTGATCTCGGGTAAGGTCCCCATCATTGGAGACTCCTTTGGCAAGCTCCGCACGTTAAAATTTGACGATCATGACCTGGCCAACCTGGAGTCCTTCCCCGAACTGGCGCCAAAATTGTACCTAGAGAGGGTATTGGAGGACGATGTCTTGAAGGTAGTCCCTATGCCATGGGAAAGTGGATTGGCTAGGTCTGGGCTACTAAATTTGCTGCGAATGCCTCACTTCGGCCATTATAGTATCACTGATAGGATTTTGCACTAGCTGCATGCTCTGGTCCATGACGGCTGCGTATGGATTCAGGACCGCATTCCTATAGATGCTATGCTTGTTCACCATATCACTGGTCTGCCCATGAAAGGGTTGAATCCTATGGATCACGTCGGGAATAAATATGAACAACATATCACTGATAAGGTGCATGAATATTATCATGTGGAACAAAACACTAGGGGTTTCATAATCAACACTATCAGTGACATCGGTGCACGCATGGGCACCTTATTGTTAGCATGCAAGATGATGCGCAAGTGCTAGGTTGCCATGGTCTCTTCCTTTGTAATCCAGTTGGTCGGCCGCTGTGAAAAGGGGGTCTGTTTCAATTCGTCCCAGTTCCTGTGCACTGAATTTCTAGAAAATGTGCGTGAAGCCCAGGATCAAGGACGGGGACTCTGCTACTCCTGGTTACTACTCCTCATCGCGCTGGTCACATGGGAAGCCCTAGAAGATTCGATCCTCCCCAAGCTAGAGCCAATTATGTGCAAGGGATAACGGTATGTGAATCTATGGGATTGCAATGATGAAAAGTGAATTGAAGACAATAAGGTCTTCTGCACCCTCTTTCAGAGTGGGCTCGTAGCTGCCATTCACTCCCGGCCACACTTGTCACCAGCAATTTATGACAAGTACAAGAGCATCGCAGCTTTTAAAGTCACCATGAATAATGTAAAAATCAGGGGCTGCAAGGATCTAGCATGGGCATCACTCCCATACATGGTCGCCAACGAGGAGATTGACCGCCTTATTGCTAATTGGCCTCCGCACTAGAAGCTTGGCTTTAAATCAGGTATGAAGGAATATGTAGGTATGAGCACCACGAAGGTCACCCCGCTCGACACCACCAAAGAGACTAGAGGACAGCGTAAGGGTACTGGGAAGGGGGTGGACCCAGTATCGCAGAAGGATTCGTAGCTGGGAAATATTACTAGGAAGGGAGTGGCACCGGATTCAGAGAAGGATTCGTTGCATGATCTGGGCACAAAGGGTCTAGATGTGGGGAGTGTTGACTCCCCTCGGGGTAAGAAATGGACTAGTGACCCTGTTAAAGGACCTCAGAAAAAGCAACGAGCTCAATGACTAGAATGGGACACAGGAGTTACTTTAACGGAGGAGGACCTGGAGCAGATCGCTGACACAGTCACCCTTGTTGCAGAAGATAAATGGCTAGCTTTGGAGGAGCAGCAGAAGGCCACGGTTGCTACTCTTCAATCTGAGCTCCGAGCTTTGCAGCTTAAGACTGAGACCCTGCAAACAAGTATGATTTAGGCAAGACAGGGCCAAGCCACAAGCAGCGCTTTGATCGGTAGAATGGAAAGCCACCTCTACCCTCTACCAGACATAACACTCATGCTGATTCCACCTGACTTAGGAGCGCAAGTCCAAGCCTGCGCAAAGGTAAAATTAGATCTAGCCCGACTTCCACATGAACCATTACAGGTCCTCTACACATCCTTGTTCAAAGAGATTCAACACAGAGACCGTTGCGTGCACCAGTAGCTCAGTACAACTGAGTAAACGATTGAGGAGAAAACCGCTGAGGTGTCCCAGGCACAGGCTGCATGAACCCTCACTGCTGTGCGGAAAATAGAGTTGGAATTCCTAATCAATAGTCTCTGCATCGATTTCACTGAAAATATCCCGGCTTCTGCTACTCCCATGCCAAGATTGAGGGGCTTGTTGCAACGCTAAAAGTGTCAAGGATCGAGATCCAGGTGGTCAAGACAAAGATGGAACAGAAGATTGCAGCCTTGCAGGCCAAATTACAGCCAGAAACACCACTTGAGGTAAGGGCCTAGCGAGTTGCGCTAGTCACAGAGGCCACTAATGTCATCACAGATCATATTTCTCAGGGCACAGGACTGTTGGAGACAGCTATGTAGCTGTGGAAAAAGGTGCAATGTGATCCTCTCCTACACAACCTTACTCAAGAGCTATGCCAGAAGGAAGAAGAGTTTGAGCAGTTGGAAGCCACTCTACCTAATCTAATCCCCACTCAACTCCTAGCCTGACTGCATACCAACCACACACTTCGAGATAAAATTTAAGAGCTCCACCAGAAAATTAAGGTTCCTAGTGACCACCTTAAGCCTTGGGCCGATGAAGCCCTCAAGATCTCTCAAGACGTCGATGTCGCAGTCAAGAAACTGAACCAGACTTTGCAGAGTGTCACTACTGCTACATAAGGCCCAACTTCGCAGAAGTTGGTGGATATTGTTCAGAACATTTTTGCACAGAGTGAAGGAGTGTTTACCTCACTGGTGGATGCAATTAGGCTACTACAGGAAAATATCGACACTCCACGGCCACAGTGACTCGGGAAGAGTCACAAGATTGTGTTGGGGGCCTGTTGGAATGGGGTTCCCTAACCTACGTTTTTGGTACAATTTTGTTACATTCGGTCCTACGTAGGGGTTTTTGGGTGGGTCAAAACCCCTAATGTTTTGTAATGGGTAAAAGGGTATCTCTACGGTCCGCAAACCATTGTTTTTGGATGACAAGATAATTAAGGATACAATATTATAAATAGATAGATAGTTGGGACAAGTAAGGTAATATGTCGATATATTGATGCTACATGCGAACTGTTAAGATCTATCTGGGTTGTTTTGGGTAAGGAACCCTATTGGTTATGTGCGTGAAGATCCTCAGTCCTGTTGTGTGTGTACCCTGCTAGGCTGTGTGTGTGGACTAGTTTTTGTTGTAAGTGGATTTTGGATATTAATGAATGCGAAGTATTGTTAAAATATCTGTGTGTTATCCGAATTGGTCATGTTTACTACTGAAAGTGCATCTGTAGTATTTATTCAAGCTGCGAATATATCTGTGTTCTAGAATTGGCATAAGTATATATGTGATCTGATATTGGTTGCGATAATAATACTTACTCTATTAAAAGGGCTGCGAATAGGCTTATTCTGTGTGAACCTAGTAAGTTATAGCAAAGATCTGCCCCGAATTACCTACTCTTTCCCACGGTGCAGAAACTTGTTTCCAACACCCTCTCATACTACTTTGAGTGAGACCTTGGCCTGCACAAGTAGGTCATTGCCGAAAGGGCGAGTAGTATAGGGGTTTGTTGGCAAACCTTAACCTCCGAACCTAGGTCAGGACCCCTCAAGCCAAAACCATACAAGACATTGCTAGAGAAATAAAGGAGATGAGGATGGATAGATACAAGGAATCCCCAAAAGGGTTTCTATATCGTGAAGGCTCTGGAATTTCTCATCACTGGAGTGATCAAACAGTGAAGAAGCAGCAAGTTTCCCAATGCTCTACAATGCCTACATTTTTAGCAGTGGGAAATGACAGGTTTCAAGAGAAATAAACTCTTGAAGACTATTTCATGGAGTATGAGTCTCAATCTCATAGATTCAAGGATCACTTGAGTTTTCAAGAATTTTGTCAGATCAAGGGCAATAGGAGACCCAGGCATCACAATAGAGGTGCAGGATTCATTTAGATTCATGATCTACACCGAACTATGGGAAGATTTTTCTTACCCAACTTTGATGGGTCATCTAAATGCACTACCAAATCATGGGTAGAGAAGCTTGAAATATACTTCCAGCTGAACGAAGTACTAGATATAGAGGCCATCAAGATAACATCGCTGCACCTTGAGGGTGAAGCACATGATTGGTGGTTTCATGGCTTGTCTACATTGGGTCATGCCAATGTGACTGCATATTCAAATTTCATAAGGAGGTTGGTGGAGAGGTCTGATCGAAGAGACCCGAAGGAACCATTCATTGGGCTAGCAAATCTCAAAAAATCAGGTAATCTAGAAACTTATATTTCTATATTTCTAAAACTTTCTGTTATGGTTCTTGATTTATTTGCAGCAAGAAGGGTCTATATGTTCATTGACGGGTTAGTAGAACCTCTTCATGGGTTGGTTAAGTCTACCAAGCCCACTACCCTTCAATATGCCATTGAAAGGGCTAGGGATCTACAAGATGCCTTGCCAAAAGCAAAGGAAAACTTTCAGCAAGAGCCCAATTTTCCATCCCATGGAAAATATAAGAAGGCTCCTCTTTCAAAGGAGAGCCAAAGTAAAGTACCTCTTAGTGATGATTTCTGAAGATATTTGAGTAGAAGGAAGCTTTGTTTCACATACCAAGAATCATGGGCACCCGGACATAGATGTGCATTAGGAAAGGCACACTACATAGAGGTCTTTTCATATAATGAGGAGGAAGAAGAAGAGGAACCAGAAAAATGTCACAGTGTTGGCATAACAGAAGATGATCCACCATGACCAGGAGGTGGGGATGGGGAATTTTCTCCAATTGGAGGGGCTATTACATCATTGAGAGGAGTACCCAAGTACTTGAACTTGAGGGTTCAAGGTTCCATATTATATCATAGGTTTTTAGTCTTGATTGACAGTGGGGATACCCACAACTTTATTGGTGACCAACTAGTGCAGAGGAGGGAAATACCCACTGATGATATTGAGGGATTTTCTATTTTGGTCCCAAGAGCTAGAACTATGAAGTGCATGCATTATGTTCCATCTTTAGCTATCGCCATGGGGGCATATACATTGACTGATCACTTATTTGTGGTTGACATACCTGAAACCAATGTGATATTGGGTGTGCAGTGGTTGATTACTTTGGGGAAGGTCACCACAGATTGGGAGACTTTGTAGATGGAATGGGTGGATAGAAAGAGTGGAAAAAATCAGATGATTAAGGGCATTCACACATATCCATCACATAAAAATTCCACACAGAAAACATAGATGGATTTTCACAGTGGAAGCAAGGACCTAATAGACCCATCTATTATGCACATGACTTTGGCCAATGAGACATTTTTTTTTTGTGGCAAACCACCTGGGAGGCCACCTGACTAGGATTTGGTGAGGAATGTCTCACATCATGGTGCACCACTCATAGATACAAGAGGCGTGGGGGAATTGGGAGGTATTGGTACAATGCTGAGAGTCTTAGGTAGATTCAAGGGGGAGGGAGAAATTCTCCCAACATCATCATTACCCACTCTCACTTCAGATTCTGCATTGAGAAAGGAGCAGCAGAGGAAGGATAGCAGCCTTCCAACATGTGACTTTGGCATGGGAGATTTCAAAGAGGAGGACAGCCATATGACAGATGCTTTATATGATATATCATCAGCGTTGTCACTTTGGAGGGTATATCAATATTGGAAATCCCAGTTGTTGGTGGATTATTCCAAGGATATTTCTACATGCACAATACTTGATGACCAGCTACAAGAGGAGGGATATTCAGTGAGAGATGAGGTCATCTACTATCATGGTATGATCTTCTTATCTATAGCTTCCAAGCTCAAGGAGAAGTTACTACAAACAACACATGAGGATTTTCTCTTCATCCACACTTACTCCATGAGGTCATACACACTATCATGGAGGGTTATACTTGGGAAGGCTTTGAAGAGGAGATATGTCAACATTTGAGGAGATGCATGGACCATGTGGGGATGGAAGAGATACAAAACTCTATAAAGGAGTTATCACAACTACCTCTTTCTTCTTTGGGAATGAGAGGGGATCTATCTATGGAACACTCCATTTGTATGAGCAGGATTTATGGTAAGGATCATGTTTATGTGCATAATGATTTACTTGATGATTATTTTCATTCCTTTACCATATATGTGTATGCCATTGCTCCAAGTAGGAGCATTCTTCCCTAAAAAATTCATGTCCCACTTGGGGCCATAAACATTGTTGAGCATGGCCACTCCCTAGGAGGGTATAGGGAGATGATATACCATTCAAGGTGCACTCCAAAGGCACCAAACATTTCTCTCATTTTCAAAATTTGTGATAAAAATATGGCAGCAAGCAAGTGGTGGGGAAACCACTTACCATATCATTATCTGATACAGTCAGGAGATATACTGTGTTGGTTCCACATCTAGGACTATGAACCACCTCCATATTTCCATATTGTTGATTATATGTACTTGGTTTTGATCCCATACATTGATGATGTACTTATTCTTATTGTGGGAATGAATGGAGGAAGGATGGGAGGATTGAGCATGCCCTTTGGGAGAGAGAATCTCCATGTTTATTATGCTACATGTTTCAGGGAGAACATTTGGAAAACCATTATTTCTTCATTGGGTATTTTTCTTCCTTGTGGGATGAGTCATTTGTATCTCATGAGAACTTGGGAGGAGCATTTCATGGAGGGATGGATTGGGAGACACTTGGCTTATGAGGGAATCTTATCACATGTGGGTGTCATCAATGGAGGAGGAGAAGAGTTGCAACACTCACCTTTTTAGTTTCTTGAGGACAAGCAACATTTGGGAGGGGAGTACTGTAATATTCCCAATTAGCCATGAGCTAGTTGGAATATTAGTTTTTTTTTTTTCTTTCTTGTTTGATGAATAAGAGGATATGGAGATCCATAAATCTCCTTAATATAAATAAAATCAATTCCAATGTGAAAGGAGGATATATTGGTAGCTTAATTGAGCACCCTTATGTGTGAAAAGGGGTTGGAACACCTAGACTAGGTCGACTTTGACCAAATAAATAGCGTTGTCATGGAGTAGTGGCATTCATTGAGGGACAATGTAGTTTTAGTTACTTCAGGGTAACCGTGGATAAGGGGGGTCTGCCCAACAATGGCCATTACACTCACCACTATCCCAAACTCCCTGAACTGAAAATACTTCAGGGTAACCGTGGACAAGGGGGACTTTCCCAACAACTTGTTGTAATGTAGGATCCCTTCCCCCACCAAGGAGTGGTTACCTACCAACAACAACAACCACCCTAAAATGATACTGAGAGTAGAAGCAATGGAATTTACATGACTGGCGAAGAAATGTTCTTCCAAACAAGGAACAGGAACTATGACACCACTTCAGACACAAACCCATCAGGTACGAGAATAAGTTCACCTAGTGCACCCTTGACCATATCCAAAGTACCTATTGATCCCCTTCGAAATATGGTTAAGGGGCCAACCAGGTGTGTAGGAGACCCATAACTACAACATAGTGGATAATTTAGCGCAATCACCCACTCCCATGTCAGCCTTAGAATTCCTGCAATCATGCCAAAAAGAATGGAAAGCATTACTTTCCACATTAGGCGCAACTGAAATCTATGATTTGCGCCTAATGGATTTTGACCTAGACAAAGCCAGCCCCAGGCTTCTGTCTTTGGTTACCTTCCAAATACCGATGTCAGTCCAAAACATCACCATACACTAATGCATTATTGACGAAGGAGCCTCTACATGCATCATGTCCAAATCCATTTGGTAGAAGTTTGGATCACCTAAACTGAAACCATCTGAAAGTGTTGACAACTAGTCCTAAGGGAATGGGTGAAATTGTATAATATTTTAAATTAGTGTAATATTCCCAATTAGCTTCTAGCTAGTTGGAACATTATATGTTGCTTCTATTCATAGTTAGATGAATAAGTGGGGTAAAGAGACCCTTAAATCTCTTTAGTAGGAATAAACCACCTCTAGTATGGATGTGGATCAGTTTAGATAGCCAAAATAAAGCCACCTTGGGTGTGAAAGGGGGAAATGCATGTAGACTGGGTCAAGATTGACCAAATCAACAACACTGCCTTAGGAAATAGTGGAGCTAGTGGGGACAACGCAGTTTTGGAATAGGAGTCTTTGCATGGAACTAGTGTCTTAAATGAGTGGGGCCTAGGGTTAGGAAGTTCATCAATTATATAAGGAAGAGGATGGCAGCCATATTCATGTTATTATGATGTTTATATTTTCATTATATAGTTTGTTTAGACATATAGCTTCCTTTAGCTGTTTACCTAATATTGCAGTGTTGTTTAGCAGAGAGTGTTCCCGAGCGGGAATTTCACCTCTATCCTTGAGAAGCCTTAAAGGAAGAGTATTGCACTACCATTCCACAATCAGGCATCAAGCCAAAGCTTCAGTCTTGTGGTACAACACAGTTTCTATTGAGATATGTGCTGAGTTGCAGGTTGCAGCAGTGGAGAATAGATCCGAGTGTTTTCTGATCTTTTTTTCAGTGGAGGAAGGTTTCGTTCCATTGGGAGGCTAGTGAGGAAGGCCCCTGAGCCTTATTGTAGCATTTGGCATCAGTACACTTGATCATTTTCCCCTACAGTGTAGTTTATGTCTTGGACTGCGTTATTTTAGGGAGGAGTTGCAGGGGTGGTTTCAATACACCATTTGGGAAGGAGGTTATCTAGTGAAGGGATCAGCCTTTTATCTACAGGATCCATTGTAGGAGGCTACATTCTTTGTTATATCAAATCAGCCACATCTTTCTAGTGTTATTTTTTCAGTGAATCTTCAACCCTAGGGTTTTGATTCCTATCTTGTACATTGGTGTGTTTCTGAAGACCCTCTTGGGTTTCTTGTTGGAGGTCGTATAGAGCCTAGATATGCATTTGTTGTATCTTTTGAGTCATATATCAGCCCATTATATTTTGTGTACTCATTTGTTGTAGCAGTTCTTTTAAGACTGTGTCATAGTAGTGTCTCTAGCATTTTGATATAGTAGCATCACCTCATTCTTGAGCTTTTTCTTCATTAGAGGCTTATTATATCTTGTTATATATTTTGTGGCCCATTATATTATACATATTTTCTATTGTTATGATGAATGGAAAGGCTCCATATTGGTCTCATGCTTTGATGTAATGTTTACACTATTATTTCCATGATTTTACATTATATTCATGCTTTTCCCATTTGGGAATATTACGATCTACTGATATACTACTCAAAAGGAGCTGAAAATGGAGAACTAGTCTCTCAAACACAATCCCAAGATAACCCAGCAAGGGTTTATTGAAAGACACAAGATGAAAAACAAGTGCAGACTGAAACTCTATGGCTGAATTATTGGGTGTGGAGCCTAATTATCTTGTTTACTTTGTATCACAGCATTGGACCCCTGTACCTTAAAATGGGAGGCAACGCCACCCGTAATTAATCGCTGCTGTGGGGGGTCCAGGGGGGGGGCGGCAGTGCTTTTTGGAGCCCCCCCCTGGCGGGGGTTTTCGGGGGCAGTGCCCCCGAAGCTAAAAACAGATGTAAAATTGCCTTGGAAAAGTATAGTAATTTCTAGTCAATCTGGGCCATTCATTAGGAAAATGATCTGACGGTAGAAGTTATGTTTAGATTAGGGTTTTTTTCCCTAGAAGGCAACCCCTCGCTTTTATGAGGGCATTGTATTGCGGCTGTGCATGGTGTGTGTATTCTCGGAGCGAGAAATAGAGAGGGAGACTGTGAGAGAGAACAGAGGATATTACAACGGATCTGCTGTAGGTTTTTTCTCTTCATTTTTGTTGGATAATAGAAAGGAAGGACTGGTTGTTTGGGGTGTACGTAGCTCAAACTGGGTGAACCAGGTATATCTATGTCTCTCTAGTTTTATGTGTTTTGTGTGCTTTTATTTTCAGCATATTTTATGTGTTGCATTGCTCTGTAATATTTAATTTTCTAACATGAATCACATTGTATCACTGAAGCTCTACTGAAATGTGGCTGAAATAACAAAAATGTGTCTATATGATCTCCTCCCTAGCTTTCCAGGTGAAAGGCTTCTCCTTTCACTAGGAAACTAGCTCATAAACAGGGTTTCTCAAGCCTCCACTCCAACACACTACAAAATAACTTATTTCCTCAAGGATACTATGTTTTGGTTGAAGGTGGCTACTTGGCCCAATTCCAGATGGTGGAAATGAAGATTAGAATAGCTCTCTTAGGTGGCCTCTCAAGTCCTCCAAGGTAGAGTGAGGGATTCCCTCCTGGAAATACCCTTGTACTAAACAATACAACAAACTCTGCTAAACAGTTGTAGCATGCAATAAGTCATAAGACTCAAACATAAAAAATATTCTGGATGACTCTCATGTCTTCCGTCCCTTTCCTTATATGCTTGGTGAGCTTCCTCACCCTTAGCCCCACTCATTTGTAATGCTACTTCCATGCAAAGAATCCTCCTCCAAAACTACACTGTCCCTAATAGCTCCACTCTCTCTTAAGGCAATGTTGTTGATTTAGTCAATCTTGACACAGTCTACCTGCATTACCCCCTTTCACACCCAAGGTTGCTTTATTTTGGCTATCTAAACTGATCCACATCCATACTAGAGGTTTTATTCCTACTAAAGAGATTTAAGGGTCTCTTTACCCCACTTATTCATATAACTATGAATAGAAGCAACATATAATATTCCAACTAGCTAGAAGCTAATTGGGAATATTATGTTAATTAACACTATTATACAATTTCACCCAATCCCTTAGGATTAGGTGTCAACAATTTCATATGGTTTCAGTTCAGGTGATCTAAACTTCTGCCAAATGGATTTGGACATGATGCATGTAGATGCTCCTTCATCAATAATGCATTGGTGTATGGGTGATGTTTTGGATTGATACCGGTATCTGGAAGGAAACTAGAGATAGAAGCCTGGAGTTGGCTTTGTCTAGGTCAAAATCCATTAGGCGCGAATCAGAGGGGTCAATTGCACCTAATGCGGAAGTTAATTTTTTTCGTTGTCTTAGACATGATTGTAGGGCTTCTAAGGCTGACATGGGAGCAAGTGATTGTGCTAAATTATCCACTATGTTGTAGTTATGCGAAGCTTTTGAGTGGTCTCCTACGCACCTATTTGGCCCCTTAACCATCTTTCGAAGGGGCTTAATAGGTACTTTGGATATGGTCAAGGGTGCACAAGGTGAACTCATGCTCATACCTGATGGGCTAGTGTCCGGAGTGGTGTCATCATTCTTGTTCCTTGTTTGGAAGAACATTTCTTTTTCAGTCATGTAAATTATGTGGCTTCTTCTCTCGGTAACATTTTAGGGTGGTTGTTGTTGTTGGTTGGTAACCACTCCTTGGTGGGGGAAGGGCTCCTACATTACAACAAGTTGTTGGGAAGGTCCCCCTTGTCCATGGTTACCCTGAAGTATTTTCAGTTCAGGAAGTTTGAGATAGTGGTGAGTGTAATGGCCGTACTCACCACATATGGCACAAGAATGGTTTTTCCTTAGACTGGACCTCTTTTTTTTTACCTTGGAAGTTGTTGTTTGGCTCCTGCTTTTGATTTTGGTTGGAGACTGAGATCAAAGGGGCCGTTGTTGGTTACTTCCACCCTTCTCAGAGTCTCCCTTTTTTTTATACCTTAGCTTATTTTTCTTAGCGTTCAAAGGATAGTTGCGGTTCTCCTGGTCATAAACCTAGAATTTTTGATATTGGGAAGGTTGCACTAAGTTCACCAGCGTGTTATTCTACGATGGTGGATTTTTTACGGTGAAAGGGGAATATTGGTTGCTCTATCCCTGGTTGGTGTAAGGTTGCTGGGGGGCATCTCTTCCATCAACATTCCTAGCTGAGTACTGGGTCCCCTATGAGGGAGGGTACAAGCCTCCCTGTTATTGGTGGTATGATGAAACCCTATTCTTCATATTCTGCAAAGGTTCAGATTGAATTTGGTGGTAGCCAGGTTGCATCATGTTCTAGGTAGAATCATACAAATATCATGGGTACTAGATACTTCTGCCTAGGTGAACTTGGTTCAATGACCTGATTAAGCCATCTGCGGTATTCAATGCGCCTATAAATTCCTTATAAGTTTTCAAGCATGGGGCATTTTGCAGGGCATTGCAGATATATCCTAACTGGGTATAGATGAGCTCGAGATGTTGGGATTTGCAAATGGCGTCCTCCTCGGAGGTAGGTCCTTGTGTCGCCAAATATTTTGAGATATCTGTTGTGAGAGTTTTCAAAAACAAGTCCAGTAAAACTCTATCGTCGAGTTTGTCTTTGCAAAAACTATGACGTTGTCTCCATTCATGGAGATGGTCTGATATATGGACAACTGACATTTTCCTAAAATGAGTCAGCAATTCCATCCCCAAATCATGGTGGATGGGTAGCTGAAAATAAGTGAGGAGCATGGTATCTAGGGTGCTAAAGGTTCCATGCAAAGCAAAAGGTTGCTCAACATACCATTTCGTAGTAGGCCAAATTAAGGCACGTTGAAATAGTCGAAGTTGAATAGTATCGTCAATAATACTATTGGAAAGTCACCATAGGTGGAAATTCATAATTTTATTTCTAGGGTCTTCCACTTGTTTCCCTTCAAATTTTGGTATGTCTAAGGGGAGCTTCGTGGGCATGGGGGGGCAATTAAGGCTATGTGGAATGGGGTCATTAGTGAGATTTTATAGATATGGAAGGTTTAATGACCTATAATTCCTCCTCATTATAGATTATGCAAGGGTAACGAGGTTTCTGATTTGCAGTTTGTTGACCAGATGATCGTTCCTGTGGGGTAGAAATTTTATTTTTCTTTGATTTCCCCTTTTTCTTACTTCCGGGTTGCTTGTCACTTTTTCCTTTGTCAGATGACACAGCATAGATTTCAGAAGAAGGTGTAGGATCAAATGCAGTAGAGTGATGTGTGATTTTTTTTCCAATCATACCGTCGTTGGCATGAGAGTCCTTAGATGGAGGAGGAACAATAAAATTAGATCGTGACTCATTGGGAGTTTTCTCGTAGAGCATGAAAGACTGAGTATAAATCAAATCTAAGTACTAGGCATGAGAAATGACTTTCTCTTCAGTGATTATGCCACCCTTAGCCACATCCCCAGTTATAGATGGTAACAAGGACTTAATGAACCACTCAGCAAGGAGATGATCAGGAACAAATGTCTTAACCATTCTATGACGACGATGCCACTCATGAATATGATCATAAATGTGAGTAACATTAGTCTTTTTAAAATTAGTCAAGATTTATATTCCAGTTTCATATTGGGTAACTAGAAGTGGGTCAGATAGTATCTAGGGTAGTGAAATTATCAAATGAAGTTCTTGGTAACTCAATGTACCATTTCGCAGCCAGACCAGTGAGCGTACGCTGGAAAAGACATAGTCGAACAGAGTCATCATTTAGGGAGTTAGATGAACACCACAAATGATAAGTCATAACATGTGTCGACGGGTCTTCCCCAGGGTTTCCATTGAACTTAGGAATATATGAGGGTAATTTATGAGGTATCACCAGCCACCAAGGAGCGTAATTGATTGGATCATTGGAAAGCCGGTTTAAATCAGGTAACTCTAAAGTTTAAACAAAGGGAAAATGTCGATTTAAGTTGGGTTGAGCATATCGGGGGTATGATGGAATTTCTTGGGCAACAGGCCTTTGAGCACCAGCATAAGGAATTTGTTGCTGGTAACCCAGATAGGGGTTATTTTGATAAGCAAACGCTTGAGGATTCTGTTGACTAAAACCCGGGTACGTTACTTATTGAAATGAGGGTTGTTGCATTTACACTTGTGGTTGCCAAGGGGTCTATCCACCAAGATTATAACCCAAACTTGAAAATCCTGGACTCAGTTGTGAATAGGTGTAACCTGGTTGTGGCTACGACATTCCATAATATGGTAATCCAGCTTGTGAATAAATAATTCCAGATATAGGTGGTTGTTGATAACCATCCGAAGGAGTTGGAGTCTAAGGGCCCAATACTTAAGGGTATTGGTTGGAAGGACCCACCTGAGACAGTTGAGGTATAATAGTTTGAGCCTATAACTGGGGTAAATATGTATTAACAAGTGGAGTAGATGTGGGTGAAATAGGTTGAACGGGTTGATATGATTGCACAAAT
The DNA here is from genome assembly GCA_034641835.2 of Pinus albicaulis. Lineage (NCBI taxonomy): Eukaryota > Viridiplantae > Streptophyta > Pinopsida > Pinales > Pinaceae > Pinus > Pinus albicaulis. The sequence continues at coordinate 583,605,702 of CM076584.1, forward strand.
GTTAGTGGTTGGATGGGTAGAGTGGGTTGCCACTGACAAACAATCATTCTGACATTAGGATAACCAAATAACGATGGATTACTTTCAAAATTGGTGACCATAGGTTTACCCCCAGCATGAGGAGTATAATAAGATGAAAAATATTGTTCTCCAAATGTCGTGACTCCATTTGAAATTGTACTAGATGCAATATACCAAGATGGACCAGCTTGATATTGCCCTAATGATGTATATAAAGGATCAATTCGTTCAATACTCATTAGAGATGTACCAAATAGAATACCAGATGATGACATTGGTGAAGTCCATGGGTTTGAGGATGCACTAGAGAAGGTTCAAGATAAATATTGGTAACTAGGTGGAACGGAAGGGCCACCATATAAATTTGATTCTGGTAATGTTGTGAACATCGATGGGGTAGCAAGAGCAGGTGCTATCTCAATTGGAATAGATGGTATAGCCGAAGATGTTGGTTGAGGCATGGTTATACGACCCAATATAGACCCTACTAGATCTACGAAAAATTGAATAGACACAGCATCAAATAAAATGGAGTGAGGTGATTGAGGAAAACTCTCATAAAGATAAAGGTCTGATCCAAAATGGGTTGGAGTCGAATGTGTTTCATCTTGTGGAATTTATTCAATAAGAATCAAACCAGGTGGAAGGATTTTTCCTTCAGTCCCAAAGTATATTTCAGGACACTGACTGCGCGATATGGGAGACTCAATTATTTCCTAATTTACACTATTATACAATTTCACCCAATCCCTTAGGATTAGGTGTCAACAATGTTATATGTTTTCAGTTCAGGTGATCCAAACTTCTGCCAAATGGATTTCGACATGATGCATGTAGATGCTCCTTCATCAATAATGCATCAGTGTATGGTGATGTTTTGGACTGACACCACTATCTGGAGGGTGACCAAATATGGAAGCTTGGGGTTGGCTTTGTCTATGTCAAAAGCTATTAGGCGCAAATCGAAGGGGTCAATTGTGCCTAATGCAGAAAGTAATGATTTCTGCTAGTTTTGGCATGATTATAGGACTTCTAAGGTTGACATGGCAGCGGGTGATTGTGCTAAATCATCCACTATGTTGTAGTTATCAGTATATTTTGAGTGGTATCCTACGCACTTGGTTGTCCCCTTAACCATCTTTGGAAGGAGCTCAATAGGTACTTTGGATATGGTCAAGGGTGCACTAGGTGTAGTCATGCTCATACCTGAGGGGTTGGCGTCCAGAGGGGCGTCATAGTTCCTATTCCTTGTTTGGAAGAACATTTCTTCGCCAGTCATGTAAATTATGTGGATTTCACTCTCAGTAACGTTTTGGGGTGGTTTTTGTTGTTGGATGGTAATGACTCCTTGGTGGGGGAAGGGCACCTACATTACAGCAAGTTGTTGGGAAGTTCCCCCTTGTCCACGGTTACCCGCAAGTATTTTCAGTTCAGGGATTTCGGGATAGTGGTGACTGTAATGCCTGTACTCACCACATATGTCACAATAATGGTTTTTCCTTAGACTAGACCTCTTGTTTTGGCCTTTGGAGTTGTTGTTTGGTTCTTGGTTTTGATTTCAGGTGGGTTTTCCCCTAGACTGATATCACAGGGGGAATTGTTGGTTACTGCCACCCTGCCCAGATTCTCCCTTTTTTTTATTCCTTAGCTTATTTTGCGTAGCATTCAGAGGATAGTTACAGTTATCCTAGTCATAAACCTGGAATTGTTGAGCTCTAGAAGGTTGCACTAAGTTCACTGGTGTGTTATTCTACGGTGGTGGATTTTGTGCAGGGAAAGGGGAATATTTCTTGCCCTATCCCTGGTTGGTGTAATGTTCCTAGGGGGGATCTCTTCCAACAGCATTCCTAGCTGAGCACTGGGTCCCCTGTGAGGGAGGGTACAAGCCTCCCTATTGTTGGTGGTATGATGACACCCTATTCGTCATATTCTGCAAAGGTGCAGATTGACTTTGGTGGTAACCAGGTTATGTCATGTTTTGGGTTTAATCATACAAATATCATCGGTACCAGATACTGATACCTAGGTTACCTTGGGTCACTGACCCGATCAAGCCATCTGTGGTATTCGACATGCCTATAAATTATCTATAAGTTTTCAGGCGTGGGGCATTTGGCAGGACATTGTAGATATATCCTGACTAGGTATAGATGAGCTCGAGCTGCTGGGATTTTCAAATGGTTTCCTCCTTAGAGGTAGGTCCTTGTGTCACCACATATTTTTAGATATCTTCTGTGAGAGTTTTCAAAAAAAATTCTAGTAAAAATCTATCGTCAAGTTTGGCTTTGCACAAACTATGACATCGTCGCCATTCGTGGAGATGGTTCGATATATGGATAGCTGGTGTTTTCCAAAAATAATTCAGCAATTCCATCCCCAAATCATGGTGGATGGGTAGCTGAAAATAAGTGATAAATGTGGTAGCGAGGGAGCTAAAGGTTCCATGTGAAGCAAAAGGCTGCTCAACATACCATTTCACAGCAAGCCCAATTAAGGTGCATTGAAACAATCTTAGTCGAATAGTATTGTCAATAATACTATTGGACGTACACCATAGGTGGAAATTCATAATATGGTTTCCAGGGTCTTCCACTTGCTTCCCTTCAAATTTTGGTATGTCTAAGGGGAGCTTCGTGGGCATGGGGGGCTAATTAAGGCTAAGTGGAATGGGGTCATTAGTTAGCTTTGATAGATATGGAAGGTTTAATGATGCTAAAAAGGGTAATTGAGTATTGACTACCATTGTGTACTGTGGAAACATTGGTGTCTAAGTTTAATGGTTTATGGGGGGTTCCTGGGGAATATTACCATGTGACGTACCCTGTTGTATGCTCTGCTGACACCCCAAAGGGGTAGCACTCCTCTGCCCTCTAGGGGTTGTGGGAGGAGTTGAGCGTGGTGACCCTGCTCGAGCTTCCACTGGTGTGGTGTTGGGTGACCCTTGGGGGTTTCCAACCAAATATGCCCTGGTAAAGGATGAACCAATAATGGTGGTGGTTTTTCATATTTAACGCCTAAATGTTGAAAGACCTGACACTCCTCCCTCTAATGGGGGGAGGTCCAAAAAACACCTAGATCGACGAGGTCCCATTGGGTCCATTATGGTGTCAACTAGATTAATCCTGGAAATATTTTTGGTTTATTGAGAGAAGGAATATTATTATCAAAGAAAATATGATCACATGCATAAAAAAAATCGAAAAAAGAAGAGGTAAGTTTTCCTTTATATTAATGCTATGTGATCAAGAAAGAAAAAAATATAGTTTTTTTGTTTTGCATATGATAATCAAAAGCCTAAATAGACCTAATTGTCCTTACAATATAAAATGTAACTGGGCCTTGCGAATATGTCTTTTGATGGGTATTGGGGCTAATGTCTCGAAATAATTGGCGACGCCTTCCAGCAACCAAAGAATCAACCAACGTAATGGTAAGAGGATCTAGTGTTTCCTGCACCGTCACTTATAGGGAAGGATGCCCTAGATTTGGCCATTAAATTACCATCATCCCACGTGAGCATTCGAATATTAAGATTCTTGGTATTCAGCTACCAGTATCGAGCATTAGGTGGGTCAGGTAGCCCCAAAAAGTACCACATGCACTGGGCCTAAGCTTAACCCCCTCTAAAACGGGTCTCTGGTAACGCTTGGGTATTTGTTCCATGGGTGGATAAACGGATTTTAAGCTCCCTAAAAATTCAACATCTATGTTTCAAAATGTAGAATGACCATGGTGGCTTATTGGATGCCTACCCCCAATGGTCCTAACTTGTACTATAATTTATTTTGTGGCCCCTGTGGGGAGAAATTAGTTAGTTCGATTAGTGGTTATTTTTAGAGCGTCTTAATTTTCTTAGTGTGTGCCTTGGTGAAGTAACTGTAAGAAGAGGAAAAAGGTCCCAACACACAGGGTGCATTTTGGTCCAATGCTTACCGATGCTTCATGTATTCTGTGGAGTATACAATCACAAGTGTTATGAGGTGTGGATATGTGGTGATCCTTTACAATCCTTTTCTAATTATGTTATTTGTGATTGTTCCTTGAAAAAATTAACAATGTGTGGATTATGGGCCGCTTACACCTTCCCTAGTTAGACTAAGTTTTGAACTATAGGTAGATCAAAAACTATCTTAAGAAATATTTCATATGCATACCTAGGCTCACCGTGAGGTGCAAGGGTGGTAGAGATTACTTGCTTGATTTTCGACAGTTTGGTCCCAGTCCTGATTCTTAATGCAAAAATTGAGTTAATCTAATACAAAAATTAAAAAACAAGAATTAGCTAAATATTTGTGGATGTATGGGCCACTTACTTTTCTGCTAATTACTCTATGTGCTTGGTATCTTTTACCATCAAATATTTTGTTCAGATAGCATATGTGGATTGAAGGCCACTTACTTTCCCCTACTTAAACTATTTGTGATTTGCAATGATAAAAGGCTAAAATTAAAACAAGATATCTTCTAGGATAAACTCCAGAAAAAAAGTGTCCTAACTAGTTATGGAATACCAAAGCATAGTGATGGAAAATTTCTTATGGGTTGCCAACACCTTACAACTACAAAAATTTGAGAAAAATGGTTGAAAATTGAGTTCACTTCCTACCATGAGGCTTATCTTCACACAATCGTGAAGACCACATGTCTGTCTAAACTGAATGCACAAGGATTGCAAAGACTGAAAAATTCCACCCTCTCTGAGCCAAATTTTTCACTAAGGGTGACTGAAAAGTGCTGAGAGGAAGAAGGATTGGTTTTGCAGCAAGTCTGAGTAGGAGAGAGGACCTGCGTCAACAACCACTAGCTCAAACGTAGGAATCTAGGGGAGTCGACATTCATGTTGTAGTGTATTTGGCACAAGGGCGGACAAAATACATTGTGCTTAATAGGGAGGCTACTTTCCTACAAGCAAGTCATAGGTCAATTGGTTTGTCAAAAATTAGTGGAACAAGTTCAACATGTAATAATCTAAGCTAAATGGAAACATAGCATGCTACATAAACAAAGAAACAAAAACAAACCAACATGTATAAGAAACACACTCAATTGAAAAAATACACTAATAACTCAACAATGGAGAGCTCTTTCCCTTTATTAGGTGCTCATAGTAGTAGAATATAGAATTTTAAATCTCTTGTAGTGGATCCTTAGAGCTATGAAGCTCCAATATCGAAGATAAGGGGGTCTCTTCCCCTCAAGCTTTCAGCAAGCCTCTCTTCCTTATCGAAGGATGGTAGATCGACGGACACGTGGTGAACTCTTCTCTCTTGGATTGAGGTGTTGGATGGCCAAAAACCAAATCCTTCTAATCTTCTTGCTGCTAGACAACACAAGCTGGTTTTCTTCTGAGAAATTTAGCCAACATAACAATTTTTTCTCATGGTTCTCTTCGAATGGTTGGATTTTATAGAAAATTTTCAAAATGTCCCTCCCTCTCTTGGTACAAGATGGATGTTGACACGAGAGTGGGGGTATGATTCCTTTATGCGTTGCACTAAAGCCTCAAGGTGGCTCCAAGGCGATTGTAATTGGCTAGCTTGAGTTATAATATTTTTCTCCAAGTGTGCCAAGTGGTCCCGTGCTGTAGGGTAATATGCTTGGGTGGTGGTTATTGGGTATCCCTCTCAGGGCTTTCCGGTGCCCGAGGCAGACTGTAATATTAGCTGTAAAGTTCCAAAGGTATTGCATACATTTTCATACTAATATGTAATTGAAAAATCAAGATTTGGAACGACTACCTCTTTGTGGACAGCAGATCCTATGGAGAGCACTAAGTGGCGGGGTAGAAGTCCTTCCTCACTAGCTCCAAATCCATATCCTGCAACATGTTAGTCATCAGTAAATTTGTTTGATATCAAAGGATGACTAAGTTATAATCCTAGATTTCTAGAAACAGGATTTGAGAAATATTGTGAGTTCTGGAAATCTCACTGCCTTCATTATCCTAAGCTTAACTGATTCACTAAAAACTTCATCTTTTGCCTTCTGAAAGTTTACCCTACTGCTCTAAGAAGAATTAATTTTCTGGGTTTGTTTGCCTCATTTTATCACCCTACCTACACCCTCATTCAACCCATTTTTTCCTTCCCCTAAAAAACCCCTCATAAACCCCCATATTCATCATTTTCTCCAAAAAACCTTAAACAATGTAAAAATCCCCTTTTACATTGTTTAAATCTGACTTTTAAGCCTATCGGGCCCTTAAAAACCTTATAAAAAAAACCTTGTTTTTATAATAAACACACCCTCTTTATGAAATAGGCCTTTAAGCCCCTCTGGGCCTAAAACCTTAGCCCCCTTGCATTCACATGACCCTAACCCCACCTAACCGCTAAGCCCTTTTTCCTATGCAAAATATACATCCGCCCGTTAATTATATAACCCTCGCAAACCTTATAAAGAACCCCCCTTAACCCTTCATAAATATTTAAATGGGCCCCGCTCCCCGCTAACCCTGTCATCAAATAAAATCCCGACACCTATCCCTGGGCTCCACCCTCCAAACCTCCACGCTGCTCCCTAAGCCATCCCGCACTGTCGACCTCATCTCCCGAGATCCGACGGCCCCAAACCCATATCACATAGAAACTTGCGCTGAGTTTTAAAGTTCTCAACCCACATGAAATGGGCGGTATTAACCCTACCACATGTCAATAAAATTGTGGTATAGCGTCCGATTAGTTCAAAACCGCTTACTACCCCCAACGCGCGCGATAAACCACGTGTCGTTTTCCAAAACCACTTTCTCCCTCCTCGCGCCAAAATTCAAATCTTTTGCCTCCGTTTGAATTCCACCAGGTTCTGCCTTCAGAACCATGCTCCTACACCTTCTCCTCCTCTGCAAGCGAACCCTGACAATTTAAAACCCCAAAAAATGCAGTCTTACCACTCCTCGCAGGTTTTAAGTTAACATGTGTTTTGTTATGTACAGGTTTAATGGTGGGATTCCCAAAGGGCATTCCGATGGTCAAGAAATGATCAAATTAACCCCTGGATGATGATCCGAGAGGTAAATTCACATAAAAGAAAGCTAGGGGGTTTGCATAAAGGTTTACCCTCAATGAAGCATGATCATCGATGGGTTATAAACCCTCATACCATGAAGAAACCTCCCTTGCACACAAAATAAAATTACAGTCAGAAGAAGCAGTGAAGAAGGAAAGAATGATTAAAGGGTTAATCTCATATCAAAAAGAAAATCAAGGAGATTAATTCATAACACAGTGATTAAGGCAGTAAATGAAGACAGTCAGTGATTAAAGAGTAAATACATTGAGACAGATTATAAAGAATAAATCAACTTTCAAAGGCCTAATACAGAGTTTAATGTTAAAACAAATACATTGTTACCCAAAGACAACTTTGAATAACTCAACAAAGAAGCAATTACTTCTCCAAAGACAAAACTGCCACCTACAGCATGATATCTTTCAATAAAGGAATTGGGAAGTTATTACACAGTCAGAGACATTTTATCTGTCAAAAAGTTATTGTAAAAGTTATCAATAGACCTTAAAGTCAAACATTTCACCTATTTTTCCTTAGGAGTTAAGATAGAAGTTATTAAACAGAGGAGTAGTTGCAAATATTCCTGCCTTGAGCCTTGCATGTTCTTCAAGGTTAGGAATGCATTTACTCTATAATAAATGGTACTCGAACCTTATCTTGGACTTCACTTCCTCATTTGCAGCATAAATACTGCATCTTAACTCATTATATTGTTGGCATTTGATGACTCTTTGAAGTAATACATAGTCTCTTGGAAGTTGAAAGGAATTTGATGTCTTGGAACTTATTGATGCCCTGATTTGTTTGTTGATGGAGGAGGCTAGATCACTAGATCCCTGAGCTTGGTTTTTGGTGAAGTGCTTCTAATCTGTTATTGTTATTTCCTGTTTTCATTATGTTTCCATCTTTCTTTGTTACAGTAGAGTAAAATTTTTAGGCTAGGAAATGTCTTTTGAAAGCACCTTAGTTATGTTTGCTCTTCATTGTCTTAATGTTTTCTTCTGCAAGGTCTGATTGGAGGATTCTTAACTGCCCTCTAGTTCCATCTAGATTGTTATTTTAGAAATGATTCAATAGAGTATAACCAAGGAATTTTTGGTAAGTACATGTTCATTGGTACGGCTTGAGATGTTTTTTTAAGGAACGATTTCAATAGAGTGCAACCAGGGAAATTAGTGGTGAGGCCATGCTCCTTGAGTACAGCTTGAGATATTGTTTTTAAAGTCTTCTTAAGGTATGCTTAGTAGAGTCTCAACCAACAAATTATATGGTGTGCCCTATCCTCTGGTTTGCCTTTAAAGGTTGCTTTGAAAGATCCTTAGAGAGTTAGTCAAAATCAGATTAAATTATTTCTGATTGATCTTAGGCTCCTCTCACTGTTATCTTATATGTTTTATTTATCTGAAAGTAGTCTTTTGATTGCTGGATTGTTGTCTGAAAGGTTTTCTTATTAAAGGTTTTTCCAAAGAAGTCTATGGTTTTCCCTATCATTTGGCTTGCTTCAAACAGTTTCCTTGAAAGATTTCTCTTGTTTAAAGTACATGATAAAGGACTCTTAATTTCCCTTTACCCTACTTTTCATTCTTATCCTTAATGTTCACCTCATTATCCTAAAAATTTTGAAGATCCACTGGCCAAGTTAGATTTTCCCTATGATACTCCCTAATCCATAAATGAACTTATCATGATTTTCATTTGACTCCATTGCCCAATGACTTAGATATTTCCTCATTCTACCTATGCTCTTTGATCATCATACCCAACCAAAACAAACAAAAAACCTCATACCTAATAACTACACTAAAATCAACCCTTAAAGCAAGCAAGCACATATCCTTTGAAAACAACCTGAGAGATCCCTCTCTAAGTCTAGGGAAGCTAGGTCCTAGAACTCTAAATATTGGTTCTGATGTTGCCTTGTCATTTGGTTTACCAATCTGCCAAATCATAGGACCCCTGTTGGGGTCCTATGATTTGGATGATTGGTAAAAAAAATGACTAGGAAACATTCAAACCAAGCTTTAGAGCTCTAGGATCTATCCCTCCTAGTCTCAAAGAGGGATCTCTCAATATGTTTGTAACAATATAGCTTTATTCTTGTAAAAGGTTTATTTTAGGCTAGTTATTAAGTGAAAGTTTTGTTTGTTTGGATTTGGTTGGTTGGACATGAATGATATAGGAAGTATAGATAGAAAGTGGAAATATCAGAGCCATTGGGCAATGGAGTCAAGAAGAAGTTATAACAAGCTCAATCAATGGATATGGGATATCAAAGGGAAAATCTAACTTTGCTAGTGGATCTTGGGTTTGGTGGATGAAATGAAATGGACATTAAGGATTTGGAAGGAGAAGTAGAACTAAGGGCAATTAAAAATCCTTAATTATATGTACTCCTCAACAAAGGGACTTAAAACATTATCAGAACATGAAGAGGCATTCCATATACAGGGCTAACCATAAATTCTAGAAACCACACTTCAACAAATAACAATTTCAAGACAAACTTTTCAAATGAAATATAGGAGTCGAGGAACACTCTATTTCATCCAAAGATTTCACATTCAAGGATAAGAAAACATTCAAGATTCACAAATAACTACATTCATAGAAAAGGGAACTCCTAGACATCTAAGACTGCAATTATAAAGACCTTCAAAACAATTATCTTAGCAAGAAAAAAGGGTATGATCAAAATAAACCTCTCTAGTAGGCTGTAAGAAATGGTACTTTAAAGGGAGACTTTAGAAATAGTTTTCAAGTGGCAGCAAGTAAGCAGGGAAAACCATAAATCATTCTTGAGACCAACTGTTTGAACTATTTCTGAAATAAACAAGCATAAGGGTTGAAAAGTAGTCAAACTACTCAATAAAACCTTCAGCAGATGAAAACATAAATATAGTGAAGAGAAAATAGGTCTAAGGTGCTTCTAGGAGACATTTCTTAGCCTAAAATTTTTACTCTACTGTAAGTATAGAATGATGGAACAAAATGGAAAACAAGAAATAACAATTAACAGATTAGAATACATCACCAACAGCCATGCTCAGGGATCCAATGATAGAGCCTTCTCATTAACAAAACATGTCAAAATATCATCAATCTTCCAAAACTTCAACTTCTTCTTAATCTTTAGCCAGACTATGTACAATTGTAAAGAGTTTGAATGCCAGAAACCAAACCCTAACAAAGAGCTCCTCATAGAGTATTTATAGAAGAATGAGGAGGTGGAACTCTTTTCAAGGTTTGAGAGTCATTAACTATAGAGTAAATGCATTCCTAACCTTTAAAACCATGCAAGACACAAGGTAGGAAGATGTGCAACTACTTCTCTATGCCAATAACTCTGTCTTAACTTCTAAGGAAAGATAGGTGAAAAGTTTGACTTTGTAGCCTATTTTTGTCTTTTACAATAACTACCTGACAGCTTAAAATATCTTCTATCTATGTAATAACTGTCAATTTTCCCTTTGGGACAGAAAGTAGGCCATAGGTGGCAGTTAGATTTTTTGGGTAAATAACTGCTTCTGTTTGATTCATTCGAGGCTGCTTTTGGTTTAATTTTCCTTGATTTAACCAATAAATTGTGTCTATAGGCCTTCAACTTTGAATTTTCTTTGATATTATGTTTTTACTGCTTTATGAATGATTTATTTATTTTATCCTTTATCCTTTAAAACCTTGATTAGGCTTTAATCCTCTGCTTTAAGGCTTTGATTTTGCCTTAATCCTTTATAATCATCTTTTGCTGACTTTTGCCACTTCCAAACTTCTTCAAACCTTTGATTCATATGTCTTTATTTTTTATCTTTAATTACTATTGCTAATCTTTATCCTCTGTTTCTTCCTTCTTTTACTGATCTTCTTTGGTTTTCTGTGTGCAAGGGTTCCTTGATTCCATTGATGGTCATTACTCATCAATTTTGTCTTTCGAATTGAACCTTCATCCCTTATTTTCTTCGTATTTCTGGCCTTTTGGATCGTCATTCAGGATTTTTGCCACTGTAACTTGACTGTGGGAGGTCCTGCACATTAACCCGCCATCATAACCTGCAACAAAACAAAAAACGTTAAGAAATCCTACATTTTGGCTAAGGTTGTTTTTTATAGGCTTGGTGAGGTGTTGGAGTGATTTGTATAGAAAGGAATGGTGTGCACGAGAGGGGTTCCACAGGAGGAACTAGGAAAAACAATGAAATAAAGTGAATTTGGGAACGAAGGAGGAAAGTGGTTTTGGTGAAAACCATGGTGGTTTTCACGTTGACAATCAGCGGTAAGCGGTAAAGCAAAAATCGAACATGATTCCATACAGGTGATGATACCTGTCCCCTGGAAAACCACTTTTTTCGCGTTAAAAATGGTCATTAAACCCTGGGAGAAAATTTTGCATGAAACAGTCCAAGGACCGTCAGATTTGGGGGAGCCAAATCGACGGTCTAGGATCAACGTGATGGCTGGGAGATGCGCGGTGACGGGGGATAGTGGAGGACAAGTGTCGAAGGGAGATTGGTCGGCGGGTGGAGTAGTAGGCAATGGGCTAGTAGGGTGACGTCAACTATTTTTTCAGGAGTGGGAATGTTTATGGGTGGAGTTGGAAGCTTGGAATTAACGATGGCCATTGGATCTCGAAGATCCACGGTGAAGATTGCCCCACGGGGTAGTCGAATGAGAGGATGCTTGAGGGGGAGGAAGGCTGCGGGAGTGTCATAGCCATTAGATCGAGCTCGATCAATGGTTGGGATTGCTTGGAGGAAAAGCAGTGGCAGTGTAAAAAATGGAGAAAGGGGCTTAAGGAAAGGGGAGTCGGTCCTATGTGGAGTGGAAAGAATCGGGGGCTGATAAGGGCTTGAGGGATAGCGAATGGTCACGGGTCTCAGGTCACATGGGGGAGAAGAAGGACCAAGAGATAAGGTGGAAAGGGCCAGGGACTTAGCGCCTGGTTATGGGCATTGGGTCATATGAAGAAAAGGGCGAAGGGTTTAAGCCAAAGGTGCTTAAGACCCATATGTAAAAATAGGGTTGGAAAATAGGCCAAAAATGGGTTTTTTGGCTTTTTTGGAGGCTTTCGAAAAGGTAAAAGAGGGTATTTTTAAACCAAAAAAAGGGTTTTATGGTTTAAAATGCCTTTTTAAGGGAAATAAAAAATTGATGAAGGGAAATTGGGTTTTTAAGAGGGAAATGGACTAATAAAAATAGGGATAGGAATGGTAGAATGGGGGGAATGAAATGGAGGTAGAAATGGGGTAAATAGGCTGAAAAAAGCTTCCTTTTGAAACAGAAGGGTGATCTTTTAGAAGGCATAGATGAAGATATTCAGTGAACTGATAGACTTAGGATAATGAAGGTTGTAATTTTTAGAACTCACAATTTTTCTGCAAATATTGTTTCTAGAACTCTGATTTTTTCAACTTTAGTCATCTTTGGATAAAGTCAAAATTATGGATGAGTAATAGTGGCTCCACTTGGGGAGGAAAACTTGCTTTTTAAGGTGTCTAGAACCTCAGAAAATAAATCTTTGAGTTTTAGCAGACCAATGCCTTATCTATTGGGCATATTTCTTCTTTTTACTTGCTGATCTTTCTCTGAGAAATACAACTTTTATCAATCTGCAACATGTAATTTCCTCAAACAGCATCTCTTCCTACCCAATCCTACTTGTCCTAGTATTTTCTCTTCTTTGAGTGCATTTCAACTAGAAAACTCTTTGAAATTTTATTTTGAAAATATAAATGAACTATCTAATCCTATCCTTATTTCTTCCAAGAGTCCAGATTTAAACTGTTGAACTCTTTATTTCTCTAACTAACTATCTATCTGTCAAGATTAGGCTATTTGACAGATTTTATTCTCTATTTCTAAGACAGGAAATTTAAACATAGTCAAATCAGGATTAAACTGTATGATTTGCTATGGTGTCTATGGCTGTATGTACAAGCTGCACATAGACTTTATTTGCAAAAACTTAAAACAAAACTGTGAAGGCTTAAGATCTGAAAATAAAAGACATCCTTCTTTCTTCTTGGCTCAAGCTTTGATCTATTTAGAGCCATATTTTTCTTTCTTTTCTTTGGTTCAGATTTTGAGCATGTTTGAACCATTCTTCCTTCTATCCTAATCTATTCTATTGATTAGCCAAGATTAAGTAGTTTGGAAAATCTTCTTCACTAACCTATCAACAGTAAATTGAAATTTATCTAGTCATGATTAGGCCATATGACTAAATAGTAGTGCTCTTTCAAGTAGTGGCATTTAAGCTTGCACACTTTCAAATTTTTTCTCTTTTTGGTATGGGGTTGTACCTTTCTTATTTTTCTAATCTGCCCTCTTTTTCTCTTTTCTATTTTTTTTGTATTTTTTCAATTTTTCTTTCTCAAAGAAAAAACAAAAACTAACTAAATGCCCATAGGCTAAGCTTATTTTATTTCCTATATAACCTAATCTAACCTAGAAAATTTACATATTTAGCTGATGAACTCCCTTTTCCAATATATCCAATCAAGTAAATGATTCCATGATTGGTCTTTGTTCATTTCCTTGAGCATGTTGGACAAATAGGACCACTCCCATTTCCCTTATTCTTTAGCAGCAGTGCTAAAAAATATTCTTTCTTTTGGTAATACACTGCTCCTAACAACCTTTATCCCTTCTTCAAATATATTCAAGAAATGAGCATAGGGATCTTGAAACAATGCCTGGTTATGAATATTTGGAACATAGGTTTCAACCAAGCCTACTTTTTCCTCCACTAGATCAAGCTTAAGATTATTTTGAGAAAGAACTTCTTCCTCATCTTCATTATCATCTGAACTGGAGGACTCATCATATATTGCAGCATTGTCCTCTTGTAGTCCTGGTATGCTCTAATTCAGTGGACTATTCTCTGTGAAGAGATCATCATATTCTTTATCAAGGGTATCTTTTATTACTTCAACCCTTTCAGGAGAAGGCTCCTTATCTTCATCCTACACAAGAAATTCCTCTTTCTTCTCAATCTCAACATTACAACTGATAGATTGCTGATTCCCAATTATATGAAAGCTATTTCTGATGGGATACATTGTTTGATTACTGCTTTCAAGATGATGATAATGAAATTCATGACACCAATCCACTTTTGGTTGCCCTGCATGATTAGTTTCTATTTGGAGCTCATCATCATCATCATCAGATTTATCAGTATTTAGAGAATCATTAGTATAAACAATCTCACCAATTAAACATATTGGATTATCAGTTTGTTTTTCTTTAAGTTGATCCAGAAGTTTATTTTTTGGTTCAAGACAACAAGGTTTAGTAGGTAGATTAGCATAAGTGTTTTGTTCAAATGAAGTTTTGGGGGCCGGATGTTTATTTAATATTTGATCAATTTCTTCTTCTATCAAAAGAGGAGGAATTTTTATTTGGCTTTGGGCAGAAGTACAACAGTCCTCTTTCTCTTGTGAAGTATTTGGCTTTGGGCAGAAGTACAACAGTCCTCTTTCTCTTGTGAAGGTTGATTTTGAGGCTAGATGTCTTCTTGAGCCTCACCTAGAAGGAATGATGAATAAATACTTATGTTTTCAGTTGGATCCTGATGATTTTCTTCTATTTCCTGATCTTTTTCACTCTCAAACAACTCCTCTTGATCTTTGTGATAGTCAATTTGAACATGGGATTCATGAGTTTTTTCTAATAGATTGCGAGGATTCCATTCTTCTTTAATAATCTGAAATGAGTTATAACATAAAGGCAGAGACTCTAGTTGTGTTGTCTCTTCTCCTATTTCAGATTTTGTGAGTTCAAGATGGCTGACTGTTTCCTCAGGGTACTGTTCCTTGTTTATGTTTGCAGCTTGCTCATAAAGTTCTCTTAACAGTAAAACACAAGGTATAGGTAGGCAATCAATACCTTCTTGACAATCTTCCTCATTGTTCTCTTTGTAATCTTTCTCATCATACATATTTTGCTTGTTGTTTATGTCTTGTAATGGTTGAATTTGTTTTTGATCAGGAGAAAACATGGGTTGCTCTAGATAATCAACATATGTATCAACCTCATGCCTTTCCAGTTTATTATCAAGTATATACACTATTTTTCCAATTAGGTCCAATAATGTGTTTAGTTTAGCTTCTCTTTCTATACCTGATTCCATGCTTGTAAAAAGAGGTCACTGTATCTTTTCAACCAATTCAGAGTCTTCTTCCAGTGGAGTCATTAGGTCTTTTGGAGGTTGTGGAGTCACCAGGTGGAAGATTTGAACTTTGCTATCCACCAACAGTATGATTCGGTTTGCTAAATGCATTCCCAAGGGAGTCTACAAGGACTAGTGAAGTAATAGGCCTACTAGAGGCCAGTGGAGTCACCAGGTGGAAATTTTTAGCTCTTTTGAGGTAAAATATTCTATGGTCCACCACCAATGTTTATTATGAAACCAATCTGAATTTTTTTTGGGGTTTTCTGAGTTTCTATGGTTGTTGAAGGACTAATGAGTCTATAAGAGCTTTCTAGGCAACTATGAACTCAGATGTCCCACCGTGATCACCAAAATGTTGTGTGGCAATGAGGTGGCAGATTCACTATATATTTTTGATTTCCTGAGGGTCTAAAGAGTTTTTAAGAAGTATTCATGCATTGATGTACTTATAAGTCCCACCGTGATCGCCAAAATGTTGGGGTCCTGTGATTTGGCTGATTAGCAAACCAAATGATAAGGAAACATTCAAACCAATCTTTAGAGCTCTAGGATCTAGCCATCCTAGTCTCAAAGAGGGATCTCTCAATATGTTTGTAAGGATATAGCTTTATGCTTGTAAAAGGTTGATTTTAGGCTAGTTATTAAGTGCAAGTTTTGTTTTTTTGGGTTTGGTTGGTTGGACATGAATGATGTAGGAAGCATAGATAGAAAGGGGAAATATTAGAGCCATTGGGAAATGGAGTCAAGAAGAAGTTATAACGAGCTTAATCAATGGATATGGGATATCAAAGGGAAAATCTAACTTGGCCAGTGGATCTTGGGTTTGGTGGATGAAATGAAATGGACATTAAGGATTTAGAAGGAGAATTAGAACTAAGGGTAATTAAGAATCCTTAATTATATGTAGTCCTCAACAAAGGGACTTAAAACATTATCAGAACATGAAGACGGATTCCATAGAAAGGGCTAACCATAAATTATATAAACCACACTTCAGCAAATAACAATTTCAAGACAAACTTTTCAAATGAAATCTAGGAGTCGAGGAATGCTCTATTTCATCCAAAGATTTCACATTCAAGGATAAGAAAACATTCAAGATTCACAAATAAATGCATTCATAGAAGAGGGAACTCCTAGACATCTAAGACTGCATTTATAAATACCTTCAAAACAATTATCTCAGCAAGAACAAAGGGAATGATCAAAAAAGACCTCTTTGGCAGGCTGTAAACAATGGTACTTTAAAGGGAGACTTCAGAAACAATTTTCAAGTGGCAGCAAGTAAGCAGGGAAAACCATAAATCATTCTTGAGGCCAACTATTTGAACTATTTCTGAAATAAAAAAGCATAAGGGTTGAAAAACGGTCAAACTACTCAATAAAACCTTCAATAGATGAAAACATAAAGATAGTGAAGAGCAAACAAGTCTCAGGTGCTTCTAGGAGACATTTCTTAGCCTAAACTTTTTACTCTACTATAAGTATAGAATGATGGAACAAAATGGAAAACAGGAAATAACAATTAACAGATTAGAATACATCACCAACAGCCATGCTCAGGGATCCAATGATAGAGCCTTCTCATTAACAAAGCATGTCAAAACATCATCAATCTTCCAAAACTTCAATTTCTTCTTAATCTTTAGCCAGACTATGTACAACTGTAAAGAGTTCGAATGCCAACAACCAACCCCTAACAAAGAGTTCCTCATAGAGTATTTATAGAAGAATGAGGAGGTGGAACTCTTTTTAGGGTTTGAGAGTCATTAACTATAGAGTAAATGCATTCCTAACCTTGAAAACCATGCAAGGCACAAGGTAGGAAGATGTTCAACTACTTCTCTATGCCAATAACTCTGTCTTAAGTTCTAAGGAAAGATAGGTGAAAAGTTTGACTTTGCAGCCTATTTTTGTCTATTACAATAACTACTTGACATCTTAAAATATATTCTATCTATGTAATAAGTATCAATTTTCCCTTTGGGACAGAAAGTAGGCCATAGGTGGCAGTTAGATTTTTTGGGTAAATAACTGCTTCTGTTTGATTCATTCGAGGCTGCTTTTGGTTTAATTTTCCTTGATTTAACCAATAAATTGTGTCTATAGGCCTTTAACTTTGATTTGTCTTTGATATTCTATTTTACTACTTTGTGACTGATTTATTTATTTATCCTTTATCATTTAAAACCTTGATTAGGCTTTAATCCTCTACTTTAAGGCTTTGATTCTTCCTTAAGCCTTTATAATCATCTTTTGCTGACTTTTGCCACTTCCGGACTTCTTCAAACCTTTGATTCATCGGTCTTTATTTTTTATCTTTAATTACTGCTGCTAATCTTTATCCTCTGTTTCTTCCTTCTTTTACTAATCTTCTTTGGTTTTCTATGTGCAGGGGTTCCTTGATTCCATTGATGGTCATGACTCATCAATTTTGTCTTTTGGATTGAACCTTCATCCCTCATTTTCTTTGTATTTCTGGCCTTTTGGATTGTCATTCAGGCTTTTTTCCACTATAACTTGACTGTGGGAGGGCCTGCACATTAACCCACCATTATAACCTACAACAAAACAAAAAAAATTAATAAATCTTTTGTTTTGGCTAAGACTGCTTTTTAGAGGCTTAGCGAGGTGTTGGAGTGATTTGCATAGAAAAGAACGGTGTGCAGGAGAGGGGTTCCACAGGTGGAACCAGGAAAAACAACGAAATAAATTGAATTTGGGCGTGAAGGAGGAAAGTGTTTTTTGTGAAAACCATGGCAGTTTTCATGTTAACAGTCGGTGGTAAGCGGTAAAGCGCAAATCGAACGCGATTCCATACAGGTGATGGCACCTGTCCCCTGGAAAACTGCTTTTTTCGCATTAAAAATGGGTGTTAAACCTCGGGAGAAATTGTGCACGAAATGGTGCGAGGACTATTAGATCTGGGGGAGCCAGATCGACGGTCTAGGATCAACACGATGGCGGGGATATGCATGGTGGCAGGGGATAGTGGAGGACAGGTGTCAAAGGGAGATTGGTCGGTAGGTGGAGTTGTAGGCAGTGGGCCAACAGGGTGACGTCAGCTGTTTTTCCAGGAGCGGGAATGTTTATGGGTAGGTTTGGAAGCTCGGGATTAACAATGGCCATTAGAACTCGAAGATCCATGGTGGAGATTTCCCCATGGGGTAGTCAAATGAGAGGATGGTTAAGGGGGAGGAAGGTCACGGGAGTTTTATAGCCGTTAGATCAAGCACGATGAACGGCTGGGATTGCTTGGAGGAAAAGCAGTGGCAGTGTAAAAAATGCAGAAAGGGGCTTAAGGAAAGGGGATTCGGTCCTGTGTGGAGTGGAAATAACCGGGGGCTGATAAGGGCTTGAGGGATAGCGAATGGTCATGGGTCTCAGGTCGCATGGGGGAGAAGAAGGACTGGGAGCTAAGGTGGAAAGGGCTATGGACTTAGCACCTGGTTATGGGTGTTGGGTCATATGAAGAAAAGGGTGGAGGGTTTAAGCCAAAGTTTCCTAAGACCCATATGTAAAAAAGGGGTCAGGAAATAGGCCAAAAATGGGTTTTTTGGCTTTTTTGGAGGCTTCTGATAAGGTAAAAGAGGGTATTTTTAAACCAAAAAAAGGGGTTTTTATGGTTTAAAGGCCTTTTTAAGGGAAATGAAAAATTGATGAAGGGAAATTGGGTTTTTAAGAGGGAAATGGACTTTTAAAAACAGGGATAGGAATGGTAGAATGGGGGGAATGAAATGGAGGTAGAAATGGGGTAAATAGGCTGAAACAAGCTTCCTTTTGAAACAAAAGGGTGATATTTTAGAAGGCATAGATGAAGATATTCAGTGAACTGATAGACTTAGGATAATGAAGGCTATGATATTTCTAGAACTCACAATTTTTTTGCAAATATTGTTTATAGAAATCTGATTTTTTCAACTTTAGTCATTTTTGGATAAAGTCAAAATTATGGATGACTAACAACCCCAACACAACCAATCAAAGCACCCATGTAATCTTCACAACATTATAGCTTTCTAACAATTAAACTAGTATTAAACTATGCAGATATAAGCCATTCATATCATGCTACATAGACAAATGAAAAAAAAATGTGACACGAATGCATCGAATGGACAAAACAGATACAGTTCTATTGATTTATGAAAAGAATGATTACAACCGTTAGTTGCACCAAGCCCTCCTTAGCCTTCCAATTCTTCTCTCTTTTTTTCTATCTCTGAGTTCGATGATGCTCAAGGAAGAAAGTCCTCAATGAACTTCGCTGATCTTCAAGCCCCACACTACAACAACGAAATTATTATCCACATATAATCAAACCTTCGACCATAGACCAAGAGCCCACATTTCCAATTTATAAGAAATGGAGAGGACAAATCTTGCCAACTCTTTCAACCAGTTCAAATCGGGAAAGATCTAGTTGTGTCCTCACTTTTATTTTCTTTTTCCCTCCACAGGTGTCCATTTGTGCAATGTCTAATAAAAGTTTTATGCAATTAGTTTCTATTTTTGAACTGACTCTTTCTGAGAAAAAGCAGGAAATGTTAGTTAGTTTTCAGCAAGATATTTCCCTTTTCATATTCAAACACAGATAACACTACCCCTTGGGCAATACAGAGCATCACCCTAGGCATTAACGCTCCCTTTTCATGGCTTGGATGCGTTATAAATCTACCTAGCTATTTCTTGGGTGCGTTACCTTGCCAAAAATGGGTCTTTTCTAGGTCATTTTTGTAATATTCAAAAAATTCAGCTTTGATCTAAATGGAATATTATAGTTTTTTTTATCACTAGGTAGGTGAATAAGTGGATGGGGAGACTCATAAAGCCTGTTTTGAATGAATAATAACACTCCTAATGTGAAAGGAGGAAGAATAAGTAGCTGGATTAAGCACCCTTGGGTGTGAATAGGGATTGGACCATGTTGATTCAGTCAACTTTGACCAAATCAACAGTAGTGTCATGGAGGAGTAGCCTTTATGATAAGACAACACAGTTTTAGTGGAGGACAACTTACATGAGCTTGGCGGAAAGTATGGATGGGACCCAATGTAAGCAGGCTCTCATGCTTTATATGGAGGGGATGGCAACCATTTTTATTCATGTTTTAGATTATCATTTTGATGTTGGTCTGTTTAGACTTTACATCCTTTTGCTGTTTAGCAGGGTTGCTGTGTTGTTTAGCACAAGGGTGTTCCTGATCGGGAATCCCTACCTCATCCTCAAGGAAGGAGAGGGTCTTTGGGCTGCATTTCCTCATTCTGTAATTTTGGAAAAGCTACCTCCCTTAGATACATCACAGTTTCTGTTTAGATCTGGGTTTTGTTACAGGGTGGAGCAAAGGAGGATCACATAGAGCCAATGTTGGGCTTGTTTTTAAGTGGAGAGGTAGCCTATCCATTGGAGGATCAACAAGGAGGGAACCTGGGAATATTTATATAATTTTGGCATCAGGCCAACCATATATTATCCCTCACAGCACAGTTCCAGTCCATGACTGCGTTATTTTAGTGAGCTGTTGTAGTGGGTAACCTAAAAATGGTCGAAAATGCAAAATTAAGATATGGCCAAACCATTTCTGGGTTTTTCTGGGTTTTATGAGTAGAATCCATGGTTAAAATCCTGTATCATTATGAGCGTGCTAATAGCCTTCGGAATTTTATTCATCAATAATTTTTGCTTCTCATGGATGACCAAATCCTTATCCTAGATTTCTAGAAACAAAGTTCATGAACATTGTGAGTTCTAGAAATCTCACTGCCTTCATTATCCTTAGGATAAAATTTTCATTATTTCATCATCCCATCATTTCAAGGTCAGCTCACTACTCCCAAAGGACCCACCATGGGCTCATGCCACTCATTATCACTATGTTTTGCCATCTTTTGGCCTTAGCCCTCTATTTTTTCCTAACTCCTCCATTGTCCATCTAGGGTTTTTAAGGGCATTTTTCTTGGTTTCATGACTTCCATGGTAAAATCATCAACAAAGATTGTATCCTGATTCTCTTACACCTTCCCATATCCTTAATATACCTTTATCAACACTTCCCATCACTCCTATCCCTCAAAATCATCATTTTTCTAGAAAGCCTAATCTATCGCCACAATTTGACACTTTTTTAGACTAGTCCTGTGTTTTTCCCTTTTGGACCCCTTCCCCTCACTCAATTCTTGAAATTATAGTTTCCCTTACTCTCTAACATCTATCCCTATTCCCAAAAATTTCCCTAAAAATTTAGATAACCCTTATCCCCTTCATTCCCCTCCCTCTACAAGGCAGTCCTAAATTCCCTACACCAAACCCTAATTTCCTCTTCCAACTAGGCTAGAGTTTGCCATGGAAAAGAGGCATAGGAGCAAAGGATCCAAATGATAGGTCATATCAGCAATAATAAAGCCATACCAACTCATAAACATCATGCCTCCATCATTTTCCATGAACTCATTCCAAGGGTCAAGCTATTTGTCACTCCTAGGGCTAGTTTTGGTTAAAACTATGTTTATGACCTAATAGAGATGAATTTGACAAATGTGAGAGAGGATTTTGTCCATAATAGGTCCAAGAAGAAAAAATTCCTTCATTTTTTACATAGGTGTCATGGTTTGGGATAAATTTCAAAAATACAGGTGTCACGGGAGAATTTTTTCACTGTTGGAGTGACCTTGGGAAAATCAGGTTTTCTCATAGCTGGGGTGTCCAAACGACTTTCTTGATGAGTCAAGTGACAACTAGAATTGAAGATATTTCCAATGAGCTATCATGAGCTCCATTTGGAGTTTTTTAAGGCCTCCAAAAGTTGTCTGCACCAACAATCTACATTTTTTCACCATCACTCAGCACTTTTTGACTGGTCATGGAAACATCAACTTCTGACAAGGAACATAAACTTCAATCAGGAAAAAAATGGTATATTTGGAAATCATACAGGTTAATATTTCTAACGAGCGATCACGAGCCAAATTCTGACACCGAGAAGGCCTCCAAATTCCCTCTGCAAAATGGTGATGCATGCTTAGGAGTTGGTGCCGCGCTCCTGGCAAATTTTTTCACATATAAATTACACATAGCGCCGCGCTCCTGGGAGATGGTGTTGCGCCCTTGGTCAGGAAGGATTCCTAAGAAAAGTAACCCCTCAGGCCACTCCAGATCCCTTTCAAGTTTCCTCCAAGGTTTTCTAAAGCTCTGGTATAGATGAAATGAAATGAAAAGGGCCCTTAAAAGCTAGAAGTCTAAAAAAAAAAAAAGAGTAGACAAAAGTGACCTAAAGGTCATAAAACTCCATTAGAAGGTTAGAAGGCTTTCAAAGAACATTTTAAAGGAGGCCTCCATGGTTGAGATAAGATAAAAATGGTTTTATTTGTCACTACAACAAAAAGGGACAAATTTTAAAAGAGTACCAGTGAAGGTCGTCTAAGTTTTCAAATACATTCAAAGGATTGTCAAAAGTAGTATGAGGGAACCTAAGTTTTCTATCAGATAAGAAAATCAAAGTGAGCATGAGTTTATACTATTGGGACAGATTCATCATGCCTCTAGAAAGTCAGCAAGAGGAGAATAAAATCCATTTTCAAGATCACCCACCAAGGAATCATCTTTCATACTTAAAAACATCTCCTGCAAAAAAGAAAGGAAATGTCAGTAAAAAGATAAAAGGACCAAAGAAAAACATTATAAAAGTGGGTTTTTGTCCTAATTATTTCTCCCAAAGGTATAAAAGCATCACAAGTATCAACACTCAACACCATTTCTTCGTTTGTAAAAAGAGTGGAAGTTTTCAAGGTTTTCGAAGTTTTCTGGCAAGTGTTCGGGCAAAGAAACCTCTGCGCTGCGCTCTTGAAAGGCTGCGCTACGCGCGTATACAAGTTGCCTGTGTTATTTTTAAAGGAGCATTGCGTGCCTGTGTAACAACACCGTGTGCAGGAGAGGCCCGATACCATGCTGCCATTCAGGCCCCGCCCGATGCTACGCTCCTGCACATGCAGACCTCACCCAGCATCGTGCAGAACTCACCCGGTGGCATGCGAACCTCACCCAGCATCGTGTAGAACTCACCCAGTGGCATGCAGAGCTCACCCAGTGGCATGCAGACCTCACCTGGCATCATGCAAAGCTCACCTGGCGTCGTGCAGACCTAATCCGTCATCGTTCAAAGGCTGCTCAACAGCGTGTAGACCTCACCCAACATCGTGCAAAGGCTTCCTGACATCTTGTGCAGAGCCCACCCAGCATCGTGCGGAGCCCACCTAGCATCATAAAAAGCTCACTCGATGGCATGCAGAGCTCACCTGGCATCGTGCAGAGGCTGCCCGACTCACTTTTGCTGCGCTCTTGGACGTGCAGAGTCTACTAGGAGGACACGGCACCTCGTGCAGACGTTTCCCAGCTTACACTTGCTACGATCTTGGATGTGCAGAGGATGCCAGGAGAACCCGACAGCTTGTGTAGGAGGCACCCGACTGTCTATTCAAACAAGACAAAGAAGACAGTGACAAAGATGGAGAAATAAGCCAAGAGACAAAGTTTGAAAATAATTACAGTGGGAAAAAGATTGATGACAATGGACCCAATAATGAAGGTAATGAACCAGACATGGAAGAAGAATCCAGCCAAGGTACAGATAAAAGTAGTAATATGGAAGGAACAAATTCTGAAGACAAGGACAGTGAGAACAGAAAAAATGAAAGTAATACAAACATTGATACAAGGGCTGAGTTTGAAAGTGAACACAGTAGGTCAAATGATGAAGAAGAGAACAGTCATGGAGATGAAAATGTACCAAGCAATGATCAAGGCACCTCTAACATTGCAAATACAGAGGATGACAATCATGAAGATCTTGGCAGTGATGCTATCATGAGAGAAAGTGAAAATTCCTCTCAAGAAGGCAGTCAAGAGAAAGGTGAAAAATATGCACACACAGAGATCATCCATGAAGAGGAAAGCAGTCCTAAGGTCACTAATGATCAAAGTTTTCAAGTAAAATTTGTTGCACCTTTCCCCCTTACCTATCAAAAAGGAGAGAGGCATGTGTTTGCTGCCTCCAAAATGCAAGGGGCCATGCCATCCTCCTCAACTCAAACGATTGAAAAAGGTAAAAAACAAGTGAAAGAGGAAGAGGACAATCATCAGGAGGAAAAAGTGTTTAAACTCATTCACATAGACAGTGATGAGGAAAATGAGACAAGAATTGCAAACTCCCTTGAATTAGAAATATCAAAGGATGTCATTCACTTCTTACAGATACAAAACAAACAAATAAGTGGCCAACAAGCCATCTATTAAGAAAGGACACTTAAATACCGAAAAGAGGCTCAAAGGTCACAAGTAAATTTGGAGGAGTACAAGGGCGCTTATGAGGAGATTAGTGATGAAGAGGGTAAAACTAGAAGGAGACCTAGAACTATGGGCCTTAGGAAAGCATTGGGAAAGCATAGACAAGAAGAATTAGCCCAAGCACAACAATTTCCCCTCACTGAACTCCTTACCATGGAAATTGAGCATAATAGGGAATCATGGCTTGAGAGGGCCAACATAAATCTTGAGGCCATGCTGGAGAAGGCCAAAAAAAACTTGGACTTGCAAAGGAGAATGACTGAGCACTATGCACAAAGAAACCACTTGGCATCTTCAGGAGGAGAGGCTTAAATTTTTGGATTTCCTATCATTAGAGGAGTATGCTCACCAATTTTAACCTAAATTGGAGTTGTTTTGGTCCCCCAAAAGGGTAAAAAACACTCATTTTTTCACCATTCTGCCCACTTTTCAGAACATGTGATGCACTCCTGGAAGTCTTGGAATTTTTACTTTTTGGACAGGTTTTAGGGGTCAAATTGAAGAACTGAAGGTAGATCTATAAATTATACTTCAAGGGCTTTCCAACAAGCCATCACAGAGCCTTTTCTGACATCAGGAACGTCTCCAAAACACTGCTGCAAGAAGGTCTATTTTTCCTGTCTCTGTGCTGCGCTCCTAGCTTAAATTCAAATTTTGACACAGTGTGTTGTGCTCCTGTGGTTGACTGGGAAGAATGTGCATTTGGAAAGTTTTCATATGCTTTTCAAGGCCTAAAATTCAATTTAATTACTATTTATGGCCGAAAAAGATATTTTGTTTAGATATTTTGTGCCTTGGGCCTTGCAAGGCCTTAAGGAAAAATTAGGATATTTCTTGTCGGCCAATAGGCTTCTAGATACTCTCTTAGATATTTCTTCTCCTTGCATGATAAATAGAGCATGGAGACTCATCGTAAAGGGGGGACTTGTTGTGTTTAAGAGCAATACATGGTTTTTGGAATTTGAAGAACAATTTAGTGTTGTGGAGCTTGTGGATGATTTTCCTTGATTGATGGTGATGAAGGCTTGCTTACAGGATCCCTAAGTTTAGTCAATGGTGATGTATCTCTCATGTGTTCATGTTTTCCTTGTTTTCCATATTTCCATATTTCTATATTGCAATAGCTCAGAAGGGTATAGGATGAGAAATGTTGTTTGAGGCACTGCATTCATCTTGTTAGGTAATTTTTCATGTTTTCTTCTGCTAGGTTAGCTTAAAGAATTCTTCATTTCTCCTTAGGCCCACCTAAGATTTTCTATTTCATTATTGGATTAATATTATATTTTATAAACATGTTTCATGGTAAGCCTTTCTTGTTTAATGCTATCTAAACTCTGACTTGAAATCTCTCTTTGATGTATTAATTGATAGGTTAAGTTAAAGAGGTCTTGTTTCGATCTTTCCCTTTGAATATTCCTATAATTTTGCCTCGAAGGTCTTTATAGTTTAATGAATGATGTTTAGGAATTACCTCTTCATTTATTGATGCTATTTGTCTCTTATATGTTTTCTAATCTTGAAAGTATAATCATTGAAGTTAGATAATTTCTCTTGCTTCCTTGTTCCACTGGATTGTTTATCTTGAATGTTTATTTGTTTAAAAGTATTGTCACTAAGTAAATGGTGTGCCCTATCTCATGATTAGTATATTTTGCTTATCAATATTAAATACCTCCCTGTTCATAGATATTTGACAAAGGATTCTTAACTACCCTTTTCCCTACCTTGGTTCCCAAAATTATTATCCATTTCACCTCACACATCAACTTAAAAGATCCATTAACTACACTAGATTTTCCCTGTGATGTACCCCGTTTCACTACCAAGATATAAATGACTTCATAGACTCCATTGCCCAGTTGATTTGATAACCTCTCACTCCACCTATCCTACTTGATCATCTTACCCCAACCCAAAACAAACAAACAAACTGACACTTAACAACTAGCCTAAAATCAATCATTCGAAGTGAAAAATTTCACATCCTTCACATAATAGAGAGAGCCCTCTTTGAGTCCAGGAAGGCTAGGTACTAGGACTCTAAATATTGGTCTGATGTTACCCTGTCATTTGGTTTACCAATCTGCCAAATCACGGGACACTAACATAATGGAAATCACAGTGGGACCCAAAGGTTAGTGACAATCTAAGTGCTCCTTAAAACCTCAGAAAACCCACAAACATCCTTAGATTGGTATTCAGTTGCTGATGGTGGATAGCAACCTGTCTTAAAATAGTTGAAATCATCCACCTAGTGACTCCACAAACTCTCAATAGACCTGAAGACTCCACTGGAGGAATAATCTGAAACATGACCAGTCATCCTAGACAGAAAAAGCACTTAGGCCTAGGTTGGATTCAAAAAATTATTATTTTTAACTATAACCATGTTCTATCCTGCTTTAAGCCTGATCAAGAATACAATGATGAGTTCTACACTGATCATTTGAAATATCTCAAGCCTAAAAAATTTGAACCTCAAATTACAGACCTTGAGAAAACTTATACACCTGTGCCTACCCTAGATACACCTATGGAAGATCTATTGAAACATGAGCCTCATACCACCTTTCCTACTCTTGCTGAAACCTCAAACAGTCATCAATCTCTTTTTTCACGACCTATATCCACAAAGGTCCTAGAAATATACAAGCCTCTAGTTTTTCCTCTTATCCTCCAGGCCCTCCCTGCAAATCTTGCAAATAAACTACCCAGATTTGATGGAGAAAACTCAAAAGTCACCGCTGAAGAACACATTCAAAATCTTGAGGGTTTACTTGACCTATTTGAAATAGAAGAATATCATGTGTGTATTAGAATGTTTGCCATATCATTACAAGGAAAAATTAAGAGTTGGTTTAAGGACCTTCTAGCTGCAAGAATTAACAACTTTCATAAATTCACTCAAGTTTTCTTAGATAGGTGGGCAGTCATGGGAAATTCTCTTCTCATCATAAAGGACTACAGACATTTGAAAATACATTCAAAGGAGACAGTACAACAAATTTCAGCCAGGTTCAATAAAGTATACCATGCAATACGTGCTAAGATAAAGCCACCCCTAGGGTGGGATCTCTTACAGTACCCAAATTCTCTTGACCCAGAGATGGCTTTCCAGATAATAGAAAAATTCTCTTCAAACCTAGAAGAAATGCATAATATAACAATTACTGTGGAATTCAACATACTAGAAAGAGAGGCAAACTTAGAAGCAATAAAGAAGGACAAAGTAGCTCAACAGAAATTGACATCTTCAGAGGTAAAGCTAGAGATGTTGATAGATACAATTAGCAAAATGATGCATATACATGGTAGGAAAGAGGAAGAGTACAAGGTTGACGTTAGTGTTGCTCATTCAAAATAGCCTATACCTTTTCCTTGGGAAGAACAAACTCTGTCATTACAGAACAAGAATAACAATCAAAATATGCATATTGAGCGAGACTGCAAAGAAGAGAGTGAAGAATCTTGTCTAGTAGGTACTAGATACCTTCCTATATCTTGTGCTTCACTACTAAGAGAACACTACAAACAAATTTCAAATAAAAACAAGGTGGAATTCTCTAAAAAATCAATTAGGGACAAGATGGATGATGCAAACCCTTTTGCATATCTGGAACTCTTTCCCTCAAGCCATCTTGAAATCACAAAATTTGAAATAGAGGAGGAGTCAAAACTTTTAGGATCTCTACCCTTATGCTTTAATTCATTTCCGATTTTGAAAGGAAATTTGCATCTTGAAGATCTCTTAGCAGTTATTCATGAATCCCATGTTCAATTTAACTCTCGCAAAAATCAAGAAAAGTTGGTTGATGATGAAATCAATCAGGGAATGAAAGAGAACCCATAGGATCTCTTTGAAAAAACAAGTGATAATTCATCATCTCTCTTAGGCGAGGCCCAAAAAGACATTCAGCCTCTAAATCAGCCTTCCCAAGAGAAAGAGGACTGCTATAGTTATATCCAAAGAAAGAGAAAATTGCCTCATTTTTTAACTAAAAAGGAGATAGATCAGCTTATAAACATGCAGTCAGCCTCTAATATTTCATATGGACATAAAATTTCTATTTATTTTCCTCCTAATCCTAGCTATCACATAGAATAAAATGGATTTATAGATCAATTCAAAGAGAAACAATCTAATAGTCCAATATGTGCGGTTGGTAACATTAATTATATTGATGATTCTCCAAGGTTTGATCGATATGTTGATAATGATGATGTTCTCCAAAAGAAGCTAACTTTGCAGATCATTCAACACTTGGTTTTTGGGAGGAAACTCAGTTTCATCAACTTGAGAAAGGTAACCAACCAATGCATAATAGTTATGACAGTGATGAAGAAAGCTTAAAAAATTTGGAAGCAAATGAAGGCTTGAAAATTGATGATCACAAGAAAGTTGTTGCACTTATTTCTCAAGAATATTTGTTGCCAAGGAGTCCTCCTACTCATCAACATGGTGGTTTTCACACAGAACTCAGCCCACTCTATCAAAACCCATCAGGTTTTCTAAATGTGAAAATGGCAATATATCATGAGTCAAACGGTGCAGATGATCCTGAGAAAGAGAAGGAGTTTCTTTCCCAAAAGGGTCCCAAGTTCAACCAAGTGGAGGAAGAAGTAGTCTTGGATCAAGCTCATTTTCTAAATCCTCACATTCAGGTATTGTTTCAAGATCCCTTTGCTAATTTGTTAGAGACATTTGAAGAGGGATTAAAACATGTCAAGAGCAGTTTGATGCATAATTTCAAGAACATTTTAGGCACTACTGTTCAAACACAAATGAGGTGGGAGTGGCCTTTTGATTTTTTCAAAACACTCAAAGAGCTAAACCAAGATCCCTCATGAATCATCTGCTTGATTGGTTGTATTGGAAAATAGATTTCACCAACTGAATGTATATATTGTATAAGTTAGATTAGGATAGATAGGCAAGAGAATAAGCTCAACACTATGAGCATATTTCTACCTTTAGTTTTAGATTGTTTTGACCAAAAAGAGAGAAAAAGTAAAAAATAAAGAAAAATGAAAAAGAGGGTAGATGAAAAGAAGAGGTACAACCCCATACCCAAAAAAATAGTAGTACTGAAAGTGCGCAAACCTAAATACCACTACTGGTTCAAAAATAATTTCTTGTTTAGTCATCTAGCCTAATCATGGTTGAACATGTTTTAAATTTATTGTTGATAAGTTAGTGAAGGAATGTTGGTCAAATCATTTAAGCTTGACTTTTCAAAAGAAAATAGTTTAGGAATGAAAGATACTGGTTCCACATGCTTAAATATGAGCCAAGGATAAGGGTAGGGACGATTAGAAAATGATGAAACATAGCCCTCACACCTTCTAGTTTTGTTTTCTTATGAAATTAATGTTTGTGTGCAGCTTGTCTCAATGCCACAACTCATGATGAATCAGATTTCCTAATCCTGGTTCAATTCATGCTTTAAATTTCTTTTCAGTAGCTTAGAGAATGAAGTTTTTCATACTACTTAATCTTGGCAGTCAAATAGTCTATGTAGAGAATAAGAAGGGTTCACTATCAAAATCTGAACTCTTGGAAGAAATAAGTGTAGAAGTAGATCATTTGTTTTTGATTTCAAAATAAAAGATTTCAATGGGTTTGCCAATTCAAGTGCACCCAAAAAAGAGAAAATTTTAGGAAATTATGGTTGGGTAGGTAGAGATGAAGTTGAGTTCATCATGCTTTCAGATTATCAAAATCACCACTTCAAGGAAGCAGCAGCAAAAGAAAAAAAGAAAAAAAATCTTCCCAATGGATGAAGCACTGGTCTTCATAAACCAAGAGATTTGAAGTTATTGAAACCTCCTGAAAAGGATCTTCCCTCCCCAAGTGGAGACAGTGTTAGTCATCAGTAATTTTTTCTTCTCATGGATGACTAAATGCTTATCTTAGATTTCTAGAAACAAAGTTCATGAACATTATGAGTTCTAGAAATCTCAGTGCCTTCATTATCCTTAGGATAAAAGTTTCGATATTCATCATCCCATCATGTCAAGGTCAGCTCACTACTCCCAAAGGACCCATCATGGGCTCATGCCACTCATTATCACTATATTTTTCCACCTTTGGCCTTAGCCCTCTATTTTTTCCTAACTCCTCCATTGTCCATCTAGGGTTTTTAAGGGATTTTTTCTTGGTTTCATGACTTCCATGGTAAAATCATCAAAAAATCTTGTACCCTGACACTCTTAAACCTTCCCCTATCTTTAATATACCTTCATAAACACTTCCCATCACTCCTATCCCTCAAAATCATCATTTTTCTACAAGCCTAATCTATCGCCACAATTTGACACATTTTTAGACTAGGCATGTGTTTTTCCTTTTTGGACCCCTTCCCCTCACTCAAGTCTTTAAATTACACTTTCCCCTACTCTCTAACATCTACCCCTATTCCCAAAAATTTCCCCAATAATTTAGACAACCCTTATCCCCTTCATTCCCCTCCCTCTACAAGGCAGTCTAAATTCCCTACACCAAACCCTAATTTCCTCTTCCAACTAAGCTAGGGTTTGCCATGGAAAAGAGGAATAGGAGCAAAGGATACAAATGATAGGTAATATCAGCAAGCATAAATCTATACCAACTCATAAACATCATGCCTCCATGATTTTCCAAGAACTCATTCCAAGAGTCAAGCTATTTGTCACTCCTAGGGCTAGTTTTGCTTCAAACTATGTTTTTGACCTAATAGAGATGAATTTGACAAAAGTGAGAGATTTTTCTGTCCATTATAGGTCCAAGAAGAAACAAATCCTTCATTTTTTACACAAGTATCATTTTTGGGATAAATGTCAAAAATACAGGTGTCACGGGAGAATTTCTGCACTGCTGGAGTGACCTTGGGAAAATCAGGTTTTCTGATAGCTTGAGTGTCCAAATGACTTTCTTGATAAGTCAAGTGACAACTAGAATTGAATATATTTCCAATGAGCTATCATGATCTCAATTTGGAGTTGTGTAAGGCCAAAAAAAGTTGTCTGCACCAGCACTCTGCATTTCTGCACCATCACTCAGCACTTTTTGACTAGTCATGGAAAAATCAACTTTTGATAAGGAAAATCAAATTCAATCAGGAAAAAAATGGTATATATTAAAATTAGAAGGGTTACGATTCCCAACAAGCTATCACAAGCCCAATTCTGACAATGAGAAGGCCTCCAAATTCCCTCTGCAAGATGGTGTTGCACGCTCAGGAGTTGGTGCTGCGCTCCTGGCAAGTTTTTTCCCATATAAATTACACATGGCGTTGTGCTCCTGGGAGATGGTGTTGCGCCCTTCGCCAGGAGGGCTTCCTAAGAAAATTAAACCCTCAGACTACTTTATATCCCTTTCAAGTTTCCTCCAAGGTTTTCTAAAGCTCTGATATAGATGAAATCAAATGAAAAGGGCCCTTAAAAGCTAGAAGTCTAAAAAAAAAAAGAGTAGGCAAAAGTGACGTAAAGGTCATAAAACTCCATTAGAAGGTCAAAAGGCTTTCAGAGGACATTTGAAAGGATGCCTCCATGGTTGAGATAAGATAAAAATGGTTTTATTTGTCACTACAACAAAAAGGGACAAATTTTAAAAGAGTATCAGTGAAGGTTGTCTAAGTCTTCAAATACATTCAAAGGATTGTGAAAAGCAGTATGAGGGAACCTAAGTTTTCTGTCAGATAAGAAAATCAAAGTGAGCATGAGTTTCTACTATTGGGATAGATTAATCATGGCTATGGAAAGTTAGCAAGAGGATAATAAATTCCATTTTCAAGATCACCCACCAAGGAATCATCTTTTATACTTAAAAACATATCCTGCACAAAAGAAAGGAAATGTCAGTAAAAAGATAAAAGGACCAAAGAAAAACATTAGAAAAGTGGGTTTTTGTCCTAATTATTTCTCCCAAAGGTATAAAAGCATCACAAGTATCAGAACTAAATGTTACAGGACAAATTACCTCCTCATCAGCTCAGAGGAGAAGGTAATATGGAAGAAATAAAGTGACCTAGACAAAACCTATTTCTGCCAAGGTAACACACCCCAGGAACTGCTAAGCTGCATTATAACGCCTATGAGCCATGTAAAGGTCACATTAGTGACTAGGGAAATGCTCTAGCTGGCCCAGAGGGCATCATTACTCATGTTTAAACATGAAACAGGAAAAATCTCGCGGATAATGAATGGCAAACCCAGCTTTTTCTCATGGAGAGTCAGTACAAAATAGAAACTGAAAGGCACTGATCTCTTATTAGGCCTTACCAAAAGAAACTAGACTCTCAAGGAAGGAAAAAGAATATAAAGCTAAAGAAACATCTTGGTTTTTTCCTTTTCAAACTGGTTGAAAGAGTTGGGCAAGGTCTGCCCTCTCCATCTCCTATAAAATGGAGCTGTGGGTTACTAGCCCAAGGTGGAAGGTTTTTTGAATACATGTGGAGCAGAGTTACATTGTTACTATATGGTAGTTGAGGATTGGTGAAGTAACATTGAGAGCTTACCACCTTGATCACCATCACATACAAGGAAAGAGAGAGAGAGATATTGGAAGACTGAGGAGAGCTTGTTACAACCGACGATTGTAATCCTCCTTTTTATATATCAATATAATTGTATCTGTTTTGTCCATTCGATGCTTTGATATTTTCATTGTTTTCCAATCGTTAATATAGCATGATATGAATGGCTTATTTCTGTGTTGTTTTATGTTTATCATATGCTACTTTAAGTTAATAAAATATATGTTGTTGTAGAGATTACACGAGTTCTTTGTTTGATCGTAGGAGCAGAATTTGGAACTGATGAAAGAGGATCCCTACTTCACTGCTCAATGTTTTCCAAAGGATTCAGGATTGGAAAAGAGGTAATCTCCCATCTCATTTTATTAATTGATATAAATAAACTTGAACATGTGTGCAGTATCTTTGTGAAATATATAGCTAATATGACTATCTGCCTTGGGCACTGGAAAGCCTAGAGAGGGATATTCGATAACCACTACCCAAGCATATTACCCTAAAGTAGAATTGGTGACTCCGCTGGGGAGATAACCCCAAGTTTTCGGACTATTCCTATCACTCTCATTTTTTATTTCCTTCTGTTCACATATCCTTCCGACCAGTTTATATACTCTGTAGACATATCAAAAGCTCACAGAGTTCAGATCAGACCCTACTTAGCCATCTGAAGAATTTTACCCTAATTAACACTACCATTGTTAGTCTTCCAATTCGTTATAACGTAGTCTAGGCTTAGAACCAGCACGTTAGTCCCTGCATTAACACGGTCCAGGCTTAGATACAGTGCGTTACCCAACCAAAAATTTGATGTTCACACCTGTGTTGTGTTTCCTTTTGGTTGTAATGTTCTTGGCTGTCAGAATAGCTTCTCTTACTGGATCCCTGTTCTTGTTTACCAGCTATAATTTATGTCTTTTACTCTCATTTAAAAAGTTAAATGTCAAAAGAATCTACTTTTTGAAGAGAACATTTTTTTTTAATTTTTCTGGACTTAGTTGAATTAATTCTAAATTTTTTTTTTAGTTAAAAGACTGTTAAGACGAGATAAATAGATGTTTGAATATTTAAGGTTGAACTTTGTTATTTGAAATGTTTTGTGCATGGATGTTGAAATAAAACCTCTCCTTGTAGAAATAATCTTCATCGAATTGAATATTTAGAGCATATTTTTGCATGGTTTTTTGAGTCAGCGTCTCATCACATTTCATACGTCCACTCCCCCCTCCACAAGACTAATAATAAAAGTACACTAAGAATCAAGCGATAATAAAATAAATCATAAAAAAAATTTTGAGCTCACACCAACATTAGTTCAAGATAGGATCTTGGGGTAGGAGAAGTGAGAAAATCACCCAAGATCTCCAAACTTGAAACTAGAGTCATTAATGAGCAAAATCCTACTGCACTCATATTATCAGGACCACTCCATTACTGGAGCTAAGTGCGAGACAACACTCGGGTGCATGAGAAGGTAGTCTGCCTTCGAGTTCATTTAGTGAGAATTCTATATATTGGGGTTCCCTTCGGGGATGTCGAAACTGGATTTGGGATTTAGGTGTTCTACCCATATAGCGTGTTGTCTACGACCGTGACCCCCATGATGATGTCTGTGATTAGAGGTATCCTTAGTGGCAAAAATTTTTAGGGACTTACAAAAGGTGATTGGGATGGGCTGTCCTAGTACCTAAAATAGACGGACCTACTCTGTCTTCGGTCTTTAGGAGGGTACTTGTCTCCACAAGAGTACTTACACCTATTGTCTGAGGTTTGGGCGAAGCTCTAGAGTAACCATAACTGTACTTATGACCAACCCTCTCTGTATGCTATTGTGATACTGGGTTTCATCTCCAGGAAACGGTAGTACTCAGACAGGGCACCCTATTCTAGCTGCTTGTTGATTGATCTTTAGAGAGTCCTTGTTTCTTTTTTCTTTTTTTAGGTGTGTGGCTACTATCACTGAGACTTTATAATACATCACAAATCATTAAAATTTGCTAAAAATAAACAAGTCACAGTGGCGTCTTCCGACCATCACCGTTTGTCTCGACCATAATAAGGTCTCCCTCCCTTGACACTGGAGGAAGAACTGAGCCTTGGTGAACCTGTGCCTTCCACGGAAGATCAGTCTCAATTGACAAACCCTAATTTTCACATAGTCTCGTATCACACGGAATTTCCAGAGGACCCTTTTATGGAAGGTGTTGTACCTCCTTACAATCCTCCACTCGCTAATCCATTGGAACATATGATAGTTCAGATTACACCGCAAGAAATGTCTTCGGCCACACCAACATCCTTTTCACAACTGGCACTTATGGAGTTGGTACCAATGGAAACCACCCCAGGTTCGCCACCACCCTCCCCATCGGTAGTAAGTTCTATACCAATAATCAGTAACCCCGGTAGTCAACCTATACCTCGTCCCAACCCTACAGTCATCACAACTATCAGTGGATCCTCGATTCCTTCGAGATCTACTCCTACGGTGACCACAACGGGACCCATGGTTCCCCCTCCCATGAGTGGGACTACTTCAGTTCTTTTTAGCAACCATTTCGGTTGGAATCCTTTGCTGAGTTCAAACTCCTTGGCCTCCATACCAGGGGTAGTGTCACCAACATGCAAACAATAGGGAACATTTTGCTACCCCTGCAATCGTTAGGACAAACCAGACAACCTATTGTTAACACTATTCCCTTAAGTGGTCTAAATGTCGGTGTAGGATCCACATCGTTGCTTAATTATGCACATAGCAACATGCCTCCAGCCAGCTCTATTGCATCCATATGGGCCAATCCACTACCCCAACATACATCTGGACAAGGGGGGTACTTTTATCCTGGGGCCAACCAACCATTCGCCCCACAATACAATATACCCTATGGATAGAAACCATATATCCCTACGCCTCCACCCATAGAAAATTTTTATCAACAAAGTCCTACTTATCCTACTGGTAACACGTTGATGGGCGGACCCTATGGTCCAAATAGTGAGCCAATACTTCCTTGGCTAGATCAGGGGGCAAACACGCAGTTTCCATTTTTAGCAGCTCTAGACATCCCTGACATCTATAAACTAACTAATGATGCCATCAATCACAACCCGCTCTGGCCTCCAGTTACGCACAAGCTTCCATCTGACATCCCGAAATTCGACGTGAAACAAGGGGAGGATCCAGCTTCACACATCACCACCTTTCATCTATGGTTGTATCTAATTCCTTGGTGGATGATAGTATCTAGCTTCGGTTGTTCCCCCGCACTCTCACTGGCAATGCTGCCAAGTGGTATATTGAATTACCACATGCCACCATCAACACTTTTGGCACCTCAGCTACAGAATTTCTAAAAAAATTTCAATTACCTATCAGATATGAAACCAGTACGGAACTTTTAACCTTGCTGTGCCAAGACACTACAACCCACATCTCTGATCACATTCATGAATAGAGGCATAGGAGGAGTCTGGTCAAAGCGCCAATCCCGGATCATCTCCTAGCTAATTGGTTTTGTGAATCCCTCTTACCAACCCTAGCTAAAGACATTAGCCTATTCAGTGTGGTCAGAGAAGATCAATCCATTTGTCGTGCCCAGCATTTAGATTTAATATATTCGCAATCTGGCACACTATATGATTTACTCCCTCATGCCCCTGGTAATCCAAATTCTCCCGCTATTTAGAAACCCGGAGTCCATGCCAACAGTCTCATTGGCACAATCTCTGGCGTAGCCACAAAACAGTCTCGAGGGGAAACCTCCTAGCCATCTTTGGCTGCCACCACCCCTAACCATTCGACTACTCTTCCTCCCATTGAGGTAAATTCTATGCAAACTTCACAAAAACCCAGTGGAAAGAATAAGAAGAACAATAAGAAGACATCTTCTTCGGAAGAGAAACCGAACCATCAGAATAATCCCAATCAGAAAAACACTACTAAAAACGAAAAAGGGAAGGAGAAACCTATGAAATTTCCTTGCAAAATCTGTGTGGAGGACCACTTGACATACAAATGTCCTCGGCTGCAGGAATGCACAGATTTTATTGAAAACAAGGACTCTAGGAGGACACCTACCCTCCTACATAATCCCTTCCCTAATCCACAGCAGCAACAACAACACATGGTTTCAAACCTTCCAAAACCCCCACAAAGGGGCAATGGTGGTTCACATCCTTCCGGTGAAGGATCGTCTGCCATTTATGGCATAGAAAGTGTTGAACTTCAGACATGAGCCAAAATTTATGGAAATCCTGTCATTGATACTCAGGAACTTGGTAACAGTTCAAATCCACCACTGCCCAATGATTTTCATATCGAACGACCTACTGCTGACCCCACGATTCATTCCCCCAAAGGGACACTTCGACGCATGACTCATAACACCTCTGCACGTGCCACCAAAAACTACAACATTATAGAAGATTCACCATCAGCCATGTCTACACTCAAAGTATTGCAAACTTGTCCAGCACAAAGGAAATCTTTGCTTTCGGCCATTGGTGGGATTGAGCCCCAAAACTCTACACTAGCTATTTTTGATGTGGAGAAATCTAAACCTCGCTTCTCACACCAAATTTCATTCCAGATACAAGTTGTTTTGAAAGGGAGACCAATCCATCATACTGTCATTAACGAAGGTGCTTCAACCTGCGTTATGTCAACTACTTGCTGGCTCGCTTTGGGTTCTCCCACTTTTTCTCCACCGTCAAATTCTCTTAAAGCTTTCGATGGCTACACTTTCCTCCCAAAAGGCTACCTTGCTAGCTTTCCCATTACACTTAGTGGGAAAACGATAACAGTGGACGTTGAAGTCATAGATCATCATCTCTACTATAATCTATTGTTGGGTCACAGTTGTTCATATGAAATGACTGCCATTGTTTCTTCCATTTTCCGACTCATCCTCTTTCCATTGTATGGGAAAATAATCACAGTGGACCAGTTATCCTTTTGCACCCCTGATTATGCCACATTACCAAGTAGCACTGTATCCCTAATAGGAGGCGTTCCTGACTCACACGTCAGTATTGGTACTGGTCTTCTGAAGGCACCTTCCCTAATGGGTTTTTTTCCTCTCCCGCCGCCCGAGGTTCCAAATATAGTTGCAATGATATCCACTACATTGGTTGTCTCTATCAACCCATGGATCCTACTGGCATCTTCAGACATTGACTCCTACGGAGATCAGGTGCTGCTCTCACTAGCCGAGTTGGTTTACCAAACCATCCAAATTACATCTAAACCCTCCATGGCTATGGTTTCGACCAATGGTACAAAACTAGCACCCATCACAGTTCCTTCTAAAGATCTCCTAGATGAAGTCCTACCTACGAACGAAGCTATTCAAGAGATCATGTCTCTAGAAGAATGAACTTGGGGAGAATTCCACCATCGCACTTCAATGTTTGATTCAGATGCAATAACTACTCAAATCC
Organism: Pinus albicaulis; assembly: GCA_034641835.2. Lineage (NCBI taxonomy): Eukaryota > Viridiplantae > Streptophyta > Pinopsida > Pinales > Pinaceae > Pinus > Pinus albicaulis. Next base: position 583,644,189 of record CM076584.1, read on the forward strand.
CATCCTTTGACCCACCTAATATGGTCCCCTCCCTTTACACGACTGTTCAAACCATAGATTTGGAACGGAACATGAGAAATATTTCTAAAACAATGCTCATAGATATCTCGGTCAAAACGGGTATTGTGGAAAACATTCAGATTGGAGCAGATCGTAATCCCAAGTACATTGCTCACTTCACATTCCTCTTTAAATAATTTCACGATGTGTTTGCTTAGTCTTATGACGAAATGCCCGGCATAGATCCATCTATAGTCGAGCACGAAATCAAAGTTTATGACAATGATAAACCTATTTGATAGCGACTCTGACCTTTCCATCCACGCAAAGCGGCCGCCATCAAGGCTAAAGTAGACAAACTTTTGAATGATGGTTTCATCTATTCCATTCCTTTGACAGAATGGGTTTCCAATATATTCCTCGTAGACAAAAAACAAGGCACCATCCGAGTTTGTGTTGATTATCATGATATGAATGATGCTTGTCCCAAAGACAATTATCCTACACCGTTCATAGATCAAATCCTTGATTATTGCACCGGATGTGAGTCTTTTTCTTTTATGGATGGTTTCTCGGGGTATAACCAGATTGCGATTAAAAAATATGAACAACATAAAATTGCCTTCATCTATCCTTGGGGCACATTTGCGTATCGTAAACTCCCGTTTGGTCTGAAGAATGTAGGAGCAACTTTTCAAAGTGCTATGGACTACGCCTTTCATGACATTAGGCATATTGTACAAGCATACTTGGATGACCTCCCAAATCACTCCAAGAAGCAATCCCATCACCTCGCACACCTAAAACAAATCTTCACCTGGTGTAGGTTCTACAATATACGTCTAAATCTACATAAGTGCATATTTTTTGTCAAGTCTGGATGTCTTCTCGGTTTTATTGTCTCCAAGCACAGGATTAGGGTTGATCCCGATAAGTTTAAGGCAATCATTGAATTACCTGCACCACAATCCATCCTGCAACTCCAACGTTTGCAAGGGAAGGCAAACGTTTTACGTCGTTTCATCGTGAAATATGCTGAGATGACGAAAGGCTTTATGCAATTATTAAAGAAGGGAACACTATATTTATGGGATGACCAAGCTCAACAGTCGTTTGACGCCTTGAAATGGGCACTTGTTTCTTCCCCACTTATTAGTGCCCCCGATTATTCACGTGACTTCCTCCTCTACCTGGTAGCCTCACCATCCTCACTTGGCATGGTTTTGGTTCAATTTCATAATGATGATAGTGAACATGTGATATATTACTTGTCAAAAGGTCTCATTGGACCCGAAATACGATATTCACATGCGGAAAAAATCTCCCTCGCGGTGGTCTTTGTTGCCACCTGACTCTGACACTATATATTACTATGTCAGACTACTGTTATTGCTTTGGAGAATCCCATGCGTCAAGTTTTTCCTCGCCAAGTTATCAGAGGAAAATATTCCAAAGGGATAGTGATCCTCAAACAATTTGACTTGGTTTTCACTGCTACCAAAGCAAAGAAATCTCTATTCTTCGCCGAATTACTGTCGAATCTTCCTAGAATCGACCCAGGAGATGTAGCTCATGATCCATTTCTTGATGAATCCATCTTCTTAGTCGATTCTTCTGATCCTTAGTATGGAGACATTTTGGTCTACCTCCAAACTCAACGCTTCCGCCCAACTCTCACATCAGACGAACATCGTCATATTCTCCACCAAGTGAAACGCTACCTCACTCAACGATACTCTATATCATCATGGTGTTGATACTATTCTTTGGTGTTGTCTCACTATTGACGAGGTAGAACGCGTTTTAAATGACTGTCATGCAAGGGCATGTGGCAGTCATATTTATGGCATAGCTACTACGCAGAAAATCTTGCGTGCAGGCTATTATTGGCCCACTTTGTTTAAAGACTACATCATAGCAGTCCAGAAGTGCTATCCGTGTCAAATTTTCACGAAGAAAATGCATTCTCACCCCGCCCCCCTCCACCTGGTTATCTCCATTGGTCCTTTTGCTAAATGGGGAATAGACTTCGTTACATGCAACCCCACTTTGGTCGACGGACACAACTACATTTTCGTGGCGGTCGACTACTTTACGAAATGGGCAGAAGCCATTCCCACTTTTAGAGCCGATGGAGAAACCGTCACTTTGTTCCTGTTCAATCAGGTTATCTGTCGTTTCAGCATTCCCCTTTCAATTTTCACTGATAATGGATCACATTTTTAGAACCATATGATGACAGAATTAACTTCCATGCTAGGATTTTGACAATATCAGTCTTCATCCTACTATTCGCAAGCGAATGGTCAAGTCGAAGCCATAAATGGCATCGTAAAAACCATGATTCGTCGATTAGTCGGCAATCATAAAACCACGTGGCATCAGAAGTTATATTCCACATTATGGGTGTACCGTACGTTAGTCAAAACTACCATAGGCTTCATGCCATTCCAACTCGTATTCGGCCTAGAGGCATTACTCCCAATTGAGTGTGAGATTCCATCACTCAAGCTCGTTGTTGAACTCCTACCTAGCACCACCACCACAAAAGATTGCTTTCTCTTGCTCGATCACTTGGACGAGAGTCGTCGAGATGCCACACTAGCACTCGAAGCCCACAATTGCCGAGTTAAAGCTCAATATGACAAATATGTCAAGCCTCGTTCTTTTCAAGAGGGTGATCTCGTACTACTCTACAATCAGAGACACAACCTCTTGGGGGCAGGAACACTTCAACCATTATGGCTTGGTCCTTATGTAGTCACCAAAGTCCTCTCAAAAGGAGCTTATGAACTTCAGGACTACAATGGAATTCCGCTCGTGGAGCCCCACAACGGGCTCTATCTAAAGAAGTATTTTTCCTAGTTTTCCACTAGGCATATGCTTTGTAATTTTATGTATATAAGTTTTGCCTATTGTTTTGATGTCTCTAGATATTTTTTTGGGTTTTTGGAGTGTTTTTTCTCATATACAATATTTTTCTTTCGCACAGATGTCGTCATCCTCCTTATCATACGTCGGATACGTGGACGGTGCTATTTGTCATACTAGACACATTGCTTCAGCTACTTGGGTTCTCTACACACCTGAGTCAGAACTTCATGGTTCTGGGGGAATTTTCCTAGGCAACGCCACTAATAATGTTGCTGAGTACATGTCGGTGATAAAACTCCTCACGGAAGCTGCATCTCACGACATCTCCAATCTAGTGGTCAGGTTATATTCCCAACTCGTAGTTATGTAGTTGAACAATCATTATCACGTTCGTCATCCAGTCTTGTTACGTTATTTTTTAATGGTACGAATTTTAGAATGTCAATTTCAAACCATCTCATTTGAGCACATCCCTAGAGAATTTAATGCATTAGTCGATTCATTGGAAAACTATGTATTAGATTGGCATTTGTCACATTTTTTATAAAAAAAATTACACATGAGTATATATTTTTTCCATAGAAAATACATAAAACATTAAAAAACACATAAGAAACAAAATTTCCAAAATTATGTATATCTGTGTGTGTGTGTGTGTGTGTGTGTGTTTGTGTGTGTGCCATGTCCAGATCAAAATTACATCAAAAAATCTCCCAAAACTTGGGTGTTTTACAAAACTTGGCTACACTAAGCCTCGCTATGACATTTACACATCTACTCCTCCAGCTACACCTGATGCTCAAAATAGCAAACAACTGCCCTAGATATCCTCCTGAGAGGCACCAGGTATCTCTCTGGCACACCCACAGTATGCCACTATAGACGAACTGGAACCTCTCTCATAGGAAGAGGTGGTATAGCCATGCTTAAACCCTCCAGGTTCCTGGAAATCTCATGCAAGATCTGGGTATCATCACTATCTCCGACGGCTTCCTCATCCTCTGCTATTGCGCCATCCCCAGGTAGCTGTAGTCCTCGCCATGCATAATGAGGGGTTCTAGCTGAACGAACAGGTGCCACATCTGTGTCAAGAAAACAAGCTTCATGTAAAAACATATTTTCACCCATTTAAAAAAAAATTGCATAAACATTCAAAAGACAAAAAATAATTCCAAGTACACTGATCAATCCTTCTCTTACCATCTAGACCCTACTGAGTGCCCAGGGGCAACACTAACTCTGTATCTCCTATAAAGTTCATCCCCGCATAGGGATAGTCCTCAATCATGATGATCTGGTGGTTAAGCCAATCAATGAACCCATCATCAAAGAAATGACGGACGAGACCCTCTCCGGTCCGTAGTATCAAAGCTGCCCATCGAGCCTATCTCGGCTCTCGCAGGCCCAATACATCCATAATCATTCTGGGTCTCATAACTGACACCTGCTCTAGTAGAAAGGAAACCACCAGTGTACCATAACCAAACTCTCTCTGAGTCTGGGTCTTACACGCTGTCAGCTCTGCACGAACCTGACGTAAAACACCTTCACACTAGTCAAAAACCTGGGGCTACATATAATCTAGTGCTAACAACAACTGGGCCTTGGTGGCCACATGCTAACTCTTGGCCCCGACCAAGTGAACTATCATCCATAACAGAGACCTCAGCAGTCTCGAGGCCACCCATGCAATAGGTACCTAGTTGCTAACCGCCTCAGTATCCCATATGCAATGAGTATGGATCAGGTCAGCAGTAGTACGAGGATTCGCCCTAGAGCCGGTCAAGTTGGGCCTTGGTCCACGGCACGACAAGCCAGTCAAAAAATAGATATCATCTTTCTCAATCGAGAGCTCATTGCCCCCGATACAAAAGACGTGCTGACGATCATCCCACTTTTGAATTATCCACCTCAGAAGGTCCTCTTGTCCCCTCATCAGTTCCAATCGAGCATACTTTAGAAAACCGCACCTACGGAGAACCAAAAAAGTAGCGGCATTGGTGAACATCTCACGTTCTTCTCGCTCATATTCTCTTTCTCACCAGATACTCATGATGAACAGCTTTATGCCTGCCAAACCAACAATTTTTATGGATTAGAATTTGTTTGGAGTGCTTCAAAATGATAAACAACAAGTTCTTAAAAAAATTATTGTGCATAACACGAGCTCTAATGCCCAACAGTGCATGCTAACACACTGTTTCTTCATGGGAGGTGCGTTTAACGTGGGAAAAGTACTGCTCGCCCGCTGTTGTGGAGGTAAATCCCCTCTGCGGACAGAGGCGATCCCTACTAGCCCAGACTGGGTCTAGCAACAATCAATCACGCTATAGCGCAGGTTCCTAATTGCAAATAAACCAACTAGTGATGAAGGCTTACCTGGAATCCAACGTAGTCGTTGTAGAAGAGGTGGCGCTCCCATTCCTCAGCTCTGGTAGATCACGATCCCCACGATGTCCGTGATGGGACACCTGCACATACGAGAAACAAAACAAACACAAGCATAAAATCTAGTAGATGAAACTATATGTCAGTCAGAAAGGACATAAATCATCATTATAAACAACAACAAGAGTGGAACCATAACCAATAGTTGTTCATTAATAATCAATCAAAGGAAAACTACAACCATAGTTCTGACGCTGAATTCTCCTTCAGAGGGGGCCGCCAGCAGAACATGTCTCGAAAATCCTGTCAAGGATGGGAGAAAATTCTCTCTTCAGACCTTGACGATAGTCTCCTTGCTTGAAATTGGCCTTAAGGGAATTATGGAGGCTCTTACAGCATAAGGATCTTAAAAATTTGGGAACTTGAAGACTAGCTTGCCATGCAGATGGGCAAGATTTTATAGATGGAGGAAGAGGAGTTGGGATCCCTATAATCATGGGATTGGCCCTATCATCAAGGAAGCTTCCATGAGAGGTGGCAAACCACTTCCTCTCTATGGAAATCCGTAGCCAAACCTCCCAACTCAAGATAGATATCAGTTCCTGGATCAGTTAGGACGAAACTTCCGCCATTTATTTTTAGAAAACACCTCTCAAATTGGCTGGCACGAGTGTGACTCTGGGACAGAGCACCAACTGGCGTGGGTACTGAACTACCTACTCGCGCCAATGCTAAAAGGGCCATTTTCAGGGTCTTTCACAAGGAGATGTCTTCAGGGCAATAAAAGCTCTTGTTTAGAGGGATGTCATGAAAGTGGTTTCAAGCCATGTCACTGCTCACAGGTCACAAAATGAGCCCTCCAATGTGTGGGACGGGGATTGCAAGGACGGTGACAAATTACTGTGTAATAGATGCCCCCTAAAGCATGAGGCCTGAGAGAGAAAGAGGGGTGAAATGCTTTACGAGAACGTGTCCAACTGGAAACTCCGCCGTCGGAAAACCTGCGTGAAGAAATACAACTGATATCTCAGATACATGATATATATGCGGTATGGGCACAGCCATCCATAACAGAGTATACAATAATCCAGATCCAAGGTATGGACGCAGCCATCCAGTGAGGATCGATAAATAGACTTAGGTATGGTCGCTGCCATCCAGTAAGTGAGTCATGTAATCAATCATAATAATCCACAAAATCATAGCCTGGATTACAATAGACATAATCCAGGGTCTTGCGCTCCATCTCGACCCGAACAAAGTACAAGTTCAAGCATGTGAATATGTGAGCTGAAGTCGAACATGCAAGAACATCGTCTGATTACCAGCCAATGATGAAAGCTGTTAACAGACGCGAGAGGTACCACCAATAATGACAATGGCCCTCAAGGTACTATAGGTACAAGCTACAGCATGTGAATCAATGAGCTGGCGTCGAACACCCGTAGAATCACTCGTTCGGAGGTCAATGATGAAAACCTCGCATCGAATGCGAAGAACCTTCCATTGAGGCATGCAGGCTCCATGGTACCAGAAGGGAGTCTCTAGATCAGCTTCCCGGATAATGAGCTGGAGTCGACAGGAAGTGATCTTGATCAAAGGTGGGCCATAGTGTTTCCCACATCATCGACATGAGACAGAGAAACATAATGTTTTTGTGAATCACGATCAGATGAGAATCAAAGGGAGGTTGATATTTGCAGAGGTAAACTTCTCTTGAACATATGAACGGACGACAGTGGACTTGGCATTATTTGACATCAAAGGATCAGAGGTCATAGTGACGAGGCAAAGAGCAGATGAGAGGTCAAAAGGGATTACCCAAACCCACGGAGGCAAGCGAAAAATGAGATGATATGTCCCCAACCCGACACGAATGCAGACAAGTGCCATGTTCAAGAGCGACATACTGCCGACATGACAATGATGCTGGTTCCATTTTCCCCACCATTTCGGTGAGTACCTCTTTATTTTTACACAAGCTTGAAGAGGATACCATATGCTTGTCATATAAACCCGTCCTTCGTATGGATCCATCCTAGTACATTTAATGAGCCCTAGGAAGGAGCGACTCGAATACCTTCATCATGACAATTTCCGATGCCATTTAGGTTTAACGAGTCTGACAAAGGAAGAACTTGGCGTCTTTTCATGTTTAGAGAGTTTGAAAAGACAGCTGAAAGGTAAACTCCAATGGTCCCTCTTCGTAAATAGTTCCTCAGATCCGAAAAGGTAGAAAACTATGTCTGAGAAAACCTCCTAGTCACGATAGGCTAGGGTATTCCTTTTTCGTAAATAATCTATCCCAGCCTGAAAAAGGGGTAAACGTATACTGGGTAGATGTCGTTTCATGTCCACTTTAACGAGATCGAAAATGACAAGGGACTCGGCAATATTTTCATGTTTAAAGAGTCAGAAAAGAGTTGAAAGATGACTCCACCTGGACGAACGAGTGGTACGGTGGAACTACTAAGAACAAGTAAATTTTAAGAGGCTGGCTAATGAGACCACTCATCACAGCGGTTCCTTGGGAAAGGGTAAAACAACCAAGTGAAGGCATATGATTGGCCAAGCAGATAGTGACGATGGAGTGAGAAAACCAAGGCTCATCTGGCAAAATAGGCTGATAAAATGGCAATCACAATAGGTAAAATGGGAATGGTTTCATTTTTACACAAGCTTGAAATCAGGAAACTCTGCTTGAAGTTGGTTTCATTTTTACACAAGCTTGAAACAAAGATAAACTATGCTTGAAACCAGTTTCATTGTTACACAAGCTTGAAACGGAAACAAACTATGCTTGAAAAAGTAAGCATGCCCCCCAGCATGGTGACTCAATTCGAGGTACATGCCCCCCAAGCTTCAGTCCATGCACCTGAGTAAACAGATGGAGGGAGTGAAGGTTCAAGTTACGAGATCTAAGAAAGACTCGACTGGGATTTTACAATATCTGATCAAAGACTCGAACTGAAAAAGAACGTGTTTCATTATTTTAACGAGGTTGACACATTAAAAGAACTATCCTCAGAACATCTTGTTTCATTTTTTAAGGAGCTTGACACAAGACAAGGAACTCTGCTCCACAACCTTGTTTCATTTTTTAAGGAGCTTGACACAGGAGGGGAACCATGCTCTGACCAGACCCGGTTTCATTTTTTAAGGAGCTTGACATAGGAAAAGAATCATGCTCCGACCAGCTTGTTTCATTTTTTAAGGAGCTTGACACAAGAGAATGAACTTTGCTCCAACGACCTTGTTTCATTTTTTAAGGAGCTTGACACAAGACAAGGAACTCTGCTCCAACAACCTTGTTTCATTTTATAAGGAGCTTGAAAAAAGACAAGGAACTCTACTCCGATGACCTTGTTTCATTTTTTAAGGAGCTTGACACAAGAAAATGAACTCTTCTCCGAAAACCTTGTTACATTTTTTAAGGAGCTTGACACAAGACAAGGAACTCTGCTCCAACAACCCTGTTTCATTTTTAAGGAGCTTGACACAAGACAAGGAACTCTGCTCCGAAAACCTCATCATAATGAACAAGAAGTCATCGCTTCCAAGAGTTCCACTCTTGATGGAAGGAAAACATCCTGGAAGTCAGGACCCAATGCCCCCAGCACCTGATGCATGACAACATCATCACTGAGCACAGGCACAGGGTAGGTAGCCACATAGTTGACTTGCGGTGGGGCAGATACAACGGGTGGATAAAAACCAGGAAGGGATGATGGTGGGCCAGCTGCCATATCAGGACCAGTGAGCGAAAGTTGATCAATGGTCACGATCCGTCCTTTATGCGGAAAATAGACCACACGAAAAAGGGATGAGACAAGTGCTCCCATGGCATAGGTGTAATCGCGCCCCAAAAGCAGATTGAAATCCAAGGGGCCTGGAACAACCATCATGTCCATATGGACGGTTTTACCTCCCAAAGTAATAGGAAACCTTGGAAGGATCCCTAACGGTTGACTCGTTCTTCTGTTAAAAGCCAACAGATTCTGTGTAACATGCGCAAGCAACGGCGAACCGAAAGCTTGCCAACTAGTTGAGGATAGAACACTAACAGACGTGCCTTCATCTATAATGGTGATGGGTACGACCAGACCAGAAGCCTGTACTGTGATCTCGAAAGACACATAAGATGGAAGGCGGTATCCTGCAAATCGACTCCAATCGAAGGAAGCGACCAAACTACTTGGAGGGGCTACCATCGAACCAATATGGTCTTCCCCTGGTGTTATGGAAGAAGAAGGAGCACCCTCCACAACCTCCATCTCAAAGGTGGGAGGAGTATCCTCCGAGACCTCCATCACAGGAGGTGGAGAAGCAGCTTCTTGAGGTATAGGGACGGGAGAATCTTTCTCCAAGTCTGAAGAATGTGAAGAAACAAGAAGAACATGAGGGGTGGGAGATCCACTCTCCACGAAAAGACCCGGTGCACCGTAGAAGGGACTAGCTCACCGATCCCACGACCAATGGTTGGTCTGGGAATGGATCTCCGAATTTGATTTTCGAGGGAGCCGGATCGACCAAGGATGACTCTCGACTCCAATCGAGGAATCAACTCGGTGAAGGACTCACATAAAGCTTTGTAACCAAATTAAGGCATGGCGCGTAAACAACCGAGTTTCCCAACACTCGCTTGGCTTCATCCATATAAGGACAAAGGTGAATGGCATGGTGCCCTTCACACAACTTATAGGGATTGGTAATCTTACCGTGCTTCTTAGGAGCTTTACTAGCACTAGCTGAAGACGTGCCCCGAACCTGACTCCCAGAAGTCGAAGGCAATGGCGGACGACCATTGGACCATACTTCGAGCACCTTGGGAATGCCAAGGCAATCTCGAAGAAGATGGTCTCTCGTGCACAACATGCAAGGGAACTTGAATTTCCGTGGAGGGTTGGGAGGTTTATCAAGAGGAGATTTTTCAGAAGCAGTAGTTGCAGCCTTAGCCTCTCGCTTATCTGACTTCTTCTTCTTTGTCTTCTTCTTCTTCTTCTTAGCCACCCGGTTACTCGAATCCAGACTTTCAGTAGGCGAAGTAGAAAAGGAGGACGCAGAAACAGGCGAAGAAGGGGAGAGGTCCACCTTGGAATCAACATGATGTTGTTCAGGCGGAGGAACCGATTGAACAAAGATCGGGACATTCGGGACCACAGAGGTTGAAAACAACCAAACAGGCAACCCAACAGTTAAACCAGGAAGGGACAAAGTTGCCATATAAGGAGCACCAACATTTCCAAAAGGAGGAAAAGGACCAGGATTCCCATCGGAGGGGATTCCTTGGTTGGTGAACTCTGGAAAAGTTGCCATCAGAAACGATCTTCAGAACAACACCCTAAGGAAACTAAGTTTAACCAGGAATATTTCGTGGGCAGTTAATTTTTTTAAAACATTGAAACAAAAATCTATCGTTTCATATTTCAAGAGTCAAGAAACTGGCAAAAGGTGACTCTATCGCTTTCAGATTGGAAACAAGTGTGAAAGGACAAGCGCTTGATGAACTTTTCAAATTTAAAGAGTCAGGAAAGATCGAAATGACTACTCAGGAATGCTTGGCAAAGGGTGCACCAGATATCCGTGAACTGCAATATACACCTTGGTTTCAAAATGAAATAGAAATCAACCAAGGACTTGACGTACGTGCATCCAATCTCCCCAAATGTTGTGTCTGGTGTATCACGGGTATAAGGCGGCAGACTCAGCTCCCTACGGATAAAGGATAACAACCTAGTGGGGTCTCCCTTTATATACGCGACGATACGGGGAGCACAAGTCCGTACTACTGCTGTCTAAAGCCAAGAGGTGAACGACAGCTACTAGGTTTAACGACGCCGGAACACGTCTCTACCCTAGACCTCTAAATGTGTTTCGTTAGATTTCAATGCTACCTTAGTGTAAATTGAGTAAATTTTAAGGTTGATCTTCAATTACGTTTCAGTTTTCAGGCCCTAGCGAATGTAATGTCTCAAAATCTCTTAAATGCAATCTATATGAGAAAAGAAAACTTTCAATTCGATGAATGATATCTAGTTAAGGGAAGAGCTTCAAACAATGATGCAACAAACAACAACACTGAAAATGAAACTTTTCCAAACTAGATGACTTTCACCATCCAAAAGTAATTTCAAACATTCAACGATGCGAATAATGCAATGTAATCTATGCAAAATCCTCTTCTTCGAAAACTATGCAATTGTAATCTATGCACAATTTCCTTTTTCTTTTCAAATGATAAGAATGCACTCAATGCATTTTTCGATGAAATGAGAATCTACTTAATGCATACTTTTAATGAAAGAGAATGCACTCAAAGCGACTTTTAGCTTTCAATCATTAAACAATGTGATCTAAGTTCAATGATAAATCTCAAAAATACTTTTCAATGCAATGTGATCTAATGCATTTTAACGAAAGGAAAAATTTGAGACGAAAACTAAATGAACGCAAATCTTCTTAATGAAGGATGAATGCAAAAGAGATGTAAACAAACACTAAGAATGCAATCATTGTTTCAAACACTTTGTCATGAAATCCCTCAAAAGGTGACAAGACATATGAGGTCAAACACAAAGAGTACTTCCAAAGCAAGAGATCAAAACAAGGCATTCATTCCCTTTTACATCAAGAAATCATGGAGAGAAGACATTTCAAAGAATGAGCAATGTAATCTATGCTCATACAGTGAAAAGAACAAAAGGGAAAGACACACTGGTGAAGGATTTAGGGAAAAAATCTCAATTTTCATATACCCTAAAATTGGCTCGACTTGTAAATTGACAACTAGCGCCAACTGGCGCGACTTGCACACTGACAACTAGCGCCAATCGCCAATTGGCGCAGGTTGCTAACTGACAGCAAGCGCCAACGCCTGAAAATGAAAAAACAAAGAATTTCTCCCAACCAAGACCAGACTCACCACTTTAAGCAGAATCTCCAAGACTCAAATGAACCATGTGATCTAGGCTCGAAGCGAGACAGACACAGATCAAGCTCATAAAGCTCAAAACAGAGTAAACCCTAGTACCTTACAGGATTGGCGCGACGGTAAGGCTGAAACTAGTGCTAGAATAGAATTGGCATGGGTAATACACTAGCAACCTGCGCCAATGGGCGCGACTGTCAAGCTGAAAAGCGCGCCAGTCGAGTTTACCAGTCAAAAATAAAAAAGAACAATCCAACAAGCAGACCAGTGATAATCAAGCTATCCAAAAGCTGAATTCACAGAAAGAACCAGCCCAAAAGAGCTGATCAAGAAAGCAGAATCAAGAATCAACCGAAGAGACAAGACAGTGCTCCAAGTGTTCAGTTTACAAACTAAACCGGAGATTGACTGAAGCAGCTTTGATCTACTTCACAATTGCAGAGAAAAAACATTTCAAAGGTTATCTGGCCAACTTCAGGCTCCGTCTATAGCTCATAAAACGAACGACAACAAGCTAACGGTCCCCAGCGGAGTCGCCAATTTGTTGTGGAGGTAAATCCCCTCTACGGAAAGAGGTGATCCCTACTAGCCCAAACCAGGTCTAGCAACAATCAATCACACTATAGCGCAGGTTCCTAATTGCAAATAAACCAAATAGTGATGAAGGCTTACCTGGAATCCAACATAGTCGTTGTAGAAGAGGTGGCGCTCCCATTCCTCAGCTCTGGGAGATCACGATCCCCACGATCTCTGTGATGGGACATCTGCACATACGAGAAACAAAACAAATGCAAGCGTAAAATCTAGTAGATGCAACTATATGTCAGTCAGAAAGGACATAACTCATCATTATAAACAGCAACAAGAGTGGAACCATAACCAATAGTCGTTCATTAATAATCAATCAAAGGAAAATTACAACCATATTTCTGACACTGAATTCTCCTTTGGAGGGGGTCGCCAGCAAAACACGTCTTGAAAAGCCTGTCAAGGATGGGACAAACTTCTCTCTTCAGGCCTTGACGATAGTATCCTTGCTTGAAATTTGCCTTAAGGGAATTATGGAGGCTCTTACAGCATAAGGCTCTTGAAAATTTGGGAACTTGAAGACTAGCTTGCCATGGAGATGGGCAAGCTTTTATAGATGGAGGAATAGGAGTTGGGATCCCTATAATCATGGGATTGGCCCCATCATCAAGGAAGCTCGCAGGTGTGACCGCCTTCCATCTCTTGTAGGTCAGCGGCAAACCTCCCAACTCAAGATAGATATCAGTTCCTGGATCAGTTAGGACGAAACTTCCGCCATTTATTTTTAAAAAACACCTCTCAAATTGGCTGGCGCAAGTGCGACTCTGGGACAGAGCGCCAACTGGCGCGGCCTCTTTGAAGTATTTTCTCCATTGGCGTGGGTACTAAACTGCCTACTCGTGCCAATGCTAAAAGGGCCATTTTCAGGGATTTTCACAAGGAGATTTCTTCAGGGAAATAAAAGCTCTTGTTTAGAGGGATGTCATGAAAGTGGTTTCAAGCCATGTCACTGCTCACAGGTCACAAAATGAGCCCTCCAATGTGCGGGACGGGGATTCCAAGGACGGTGACAAATTACTGTGTAACACCCGCGTTAGCTGCTTAAATTTTTTAGGGCTTCCTAAAAACCCTATTTTGAACCAGAAAAAAAAAGTAAAAAACACTATCAAATGATAGCAGGAGGTTCCAGCTCTTACTTGGATCTCGCGGAAGGAAGAACCATTGCCCGAATCATCTGCAATAGCTAGCAGTAATTTTGCCACTTTTTTACCCCAAAGCTCAATCACAACATTCAAAACAATGAAAATGAAGGTCTCCAACCTTCTTATAGCCATTTATGGGGAAAATACTCACTCAGTTGGTCTACCAAAAAAGTGAATTCCTACGGCATGTTTGTCACAATTGTTGTTTTTTATTACCGATCTTCTAATGAGTTTTATAAATGTCTATATGTAGATCTGACCAATAGTCGATCCCGAATCGAGCATTATTTTTATGGTATTTTTCTAGCTCATTAAATCTGAAAAACCTCAAGCTTTCTTCTTCATGCTCGTTCAAACTAACATGAAGAAGCAACGAGCTTTCTTTTTAGGAACTTTTTTCTACCTCCTAAAACCGAAAAAATCCTGAGTTGTTTTTGTCGGGTTTGTTAAACTACCAAAACAAAATAATATGAGCCATTATTTTCATCTTTTTCAAAGCTCTTTAAATGGAAAAAGTAATCGAGTTTTTCTCCACGTGACTCGTTAAAACTTCACGGAGAGCACCAAGTTTTTCTTCGCGTGACTCGTTAAAAATTCACGGAGAGCACCGAGTTTTTCTCTACGTGACTCGTCAAAACTTCATAGAGAGCATCGAGTTTTTTGTTGTTGGACTTGTTAAAATTTCGCAAAGAATATTGAGTTTACTTCATCTCCTTGTACTGATAACAAAATGAGGTAGATGTCCATCAAACATAGATTTCTCATTTTTCCGACTTCGATGGACTAACTCACGGAAAATGAACCATTTCGAGCTTACTATTCTCCCTTTGTTGCACCCGGTTATCAAGACATGACAAAGGTACCCCCTAGAGTTGTCTTTTACGACATTTTTCAGACTCTCTAAAAATGAAAAATTCACCAAGTTTACCCATCTAGACTTGTTAAACTTAATCAAACAGGGAAAAATTTGGACAAAATGGATACTACTTCTGTTACATTTAAGAAAGGACGATTTGGCAACAAAAATCTTGAACATGGCACTTCCCAGACAACTCTTTCGCATTTAGCCGAACCCTACCATCTATGAGTTTAACCTTTGTCTCTCAATGTTCCTGCATTGGTCAAATGCTAAATACTCTTTGGTGTTCATTAAGCCTAAGATGGCTAGTACCCTGTTAGAATTCCTTCTATTATTCAAGCAGATTTCACTATCTACGACTCCTCATATCAACCAAACCGATCATCATGCCAAAAATTATTTGTCGTCAGATATTCCCATTTACTCTTCATATTCTCCATCAAAAACAACATCATGATGCAGGAGCATCAAGGGCGTTTTTTTTATTTTGTAAATATGTTAAAAGGGGGTGTGATAATTTTTAATATTTTATTAATTAATTTATATAAAATAGGAGAAGGTGAGGATTTTTGTAAATATCTTTTTATTTAATGTGAGGGAATTTAATTAGTTGAAGGATTTTAGGGATAAAGATCTATCCTTTAGGGATGTTGAGAGATTTAGGGGTTTGTTGAGGAATTGAAGGGATTGAGCATTTAATTTAATGATTTTTTAAATTGTATAAATAGGAGGGGGTTTTGAGAGAAAAAACACATTGAGATTGTGAGAGAGTGTGAGATTGAGAGTAGGCTTGAACAGCAAGGCTGTAAGCCTTCAGCAATTGTAAAGGGCCACAGAATTGAAACATCTGGCCAGAAAAAGTTTGTAAGTTATTATTTTGTTTTAGTTTATATACATTGGTTGAATGAGAAACTGTTTATTTGATTTCTGAAGTTCATGGCATATTTGAATTAATGAAGAAATGATCGATGGGCTTGAATTTACATTGGTTTTGTGTGAAATCCACCATGCATAATAAATGAGTGTAGAATGGCTTCATAAAGGGTGTATTGTAATGTATTTACGTCTACAGCATGGTGTGGAATTCTGTAGATAGAACTCTGTTCTGTCAGACTTGTTAGTTATGGAGAACACTCGTGTAATTCAGGGAAATCGATATTGGATGGATTTCACTATGGCATAGTGTGTTAAAAACATTGTAAATCATTGAAGCACTGGATAGTTTGAATGTGCTGTTCTGTGGATCGATATTGCAGGAATCGATCGGCTAAAATATGACATGTTGTTGAATCCCTTGGATTATATCCAGTAGTTGTATTTTAAATTGTGGAACCGCAGGTTTTAAATGGTGACTGCATTATATATCAACAGCATTGAAAGAAAGAAACCACTGATCGAAGTAGTGGTTGTTTAAATTAATTGTTTACCAATTTATTGAAGGTATGTTCTTTGTGTAATTGCTGCAAATTGAAACAGAATTATGATACTTTTCCAAGTGCAGTGTCAGGACAGATCGATCAGAAGCGCCAGTATTGAGAAAACCAGTTCGAATGTTGAAAGCAGCGCTGTTCTTTGGGTTTGGTTTGATTAAAATGTAAATGGTGTCAGAAACCTGTAGATTTAATAGTGAATTGATTGCAGAAATCACATTTAGTTTAATGCGTTGAAGACAGTGCTAATATGCCAGAAATCGTGGTTTTTCTTGAGTTGTTATATTGTTGAAATTTTTTGGATGAACAGAGTTCTTGAAGCGATTTAAAAAGTTGATTTCGAAACTTGGAATTAGCGTACATGCCATACAGTAAATGCATGATTGATCTGCAGTGATGAAAAGTGTGTACTAAGGAGTTGAAGACGCAGTTTGCCAGAGTATTTGTAAAGGTAAGAAATACCTGTGGGCGATGTTATTTAATGAATTGCTGAAGAAAACGTTGAGATACGCGGAGAAAACGCTGTGGAAATTGTGAATGAATTGCAGTAGCACAGTCATGATTGCCGGCGGACCCTATAAGGAGGTAAGCCGCGTTTTATTACCAAACAAGTATTAAACCCCGTGGCTATATCTATTAACACGTTGACTGGAATGGGTAAGTTGCAATGATTGAAGGACATGTTAAATGATAAACGTTTGCATGAAATTTCATATAAATGCATGAAATCGATGTGAAGTGGCATTGAATGGTCATGGTGAACTCTGTTTTATATTTTCAATTGGTTTTATTCGTATATGAGTATGGTCAAATGTGCATGCGTTCAACTAAAAAGTGAAGGTTGTTGGGAATTACATTACCAATTGACCATATGAATGTAAATACAAATATGAACACCTATGGTTTTGAAAAAGGGCCATCGTTCTGAGGTTTGGGTGGAATAAAATCTCATTGATAGTAAATAAAAAAAAAAGTCCGAAAACTCTAAATGTTGAAATCATATATTTGATGAGTTTCCATATGAAGTATTAAAGTGGGATTCAATATTGACATTTGAAATTGATGAGTTGGATTCTAAATGCTATTGAGACTTGGGTTTAAGTCCCATGAAAAGGTGATTGTTAAGTATGACTTCATACCATTGTAAGAACAGGTATCCATTCATGAGGGAACCTTTGTGTAAGGATTGTTGAGTTTATGGTTTTGAACCATATGTTTATTAGCTTTCGCATGAGTGAAATTGTCAGTTATTGAAAGAGATTTGGGCATATGATGATGATGTATTTGTCTATGAACAGAGTTTGAAGTTCCTGGGTATTGCAAGCTTTAGGCTTGCGTCACATCATCTCTTCCCGTTTCGTGTTGACTGATGTAAGACGCCTCAGTGCCTACCTTTTGAGAGGTCTCTTCCTATCGACTGCAACATCTTATCTAGGAAGTGGACCCGGAAACACATTAGTACCCAGATACTTGCAGAAATCAGTGGCAGGTTATCTTTTATTTGATTGGGGGTCTTCATTATTGGCTCCCAATCGAATGATTCTACGAGTGTTCGACATCAACTCCTTTTATTCACACTCGCTAGATTGTACTGTGCATCTTGGATACCATCATCATTATCGGTGGCCACCCTCGCGTTTGTTAATAGTTTTCCTTACTGATTAGTAATCAAACGATTTCCCACATGTTCAACAATAGATTCTCCATTCACATGTAGGGAAATATGCAGTTTAAGTGAAGAGGCGGCCAAGACCTTGGGGCGAAGGTTACACCATTACAGCTGTGTTTCGTTCCCCAAGTTGCGATATTATTTATGGAGACATATTTTTAGTATTGATCTTGGTCTGATAGATACTTCCATGTTACGCTTATCAGTGGACACACTGTTCATATCTCTGTTTTAGAGAAATCATGTTCATTAGCTACTGAGCATGGGAATGCCCGACTTAAGACAGATACTATATTTTCTGACATATGTTGTTGTTTCAGGTTTTCCTCAGTCCTCCAATCTCTCTAGTTCTACTACACATATTATAAAGTATTTCAGCCATCATCTTCGTCTCTAACCTCACACTTTAGGGGGAATATGTTACAGGACAAATGACCTCCTCATCAGCTCAAAGGAGAAGGTAATATGGAAGAAATAAAGTGACCTAGACAAAACCTATTTTTGCCAAGGTAACACACCCTAGGAACTGCTAAGCTGCATTATAACGCCTCTGAGCCATGTAAAGGTCACGTTAGTGACTAGGGAAATGCTCTATTTGGCCCAGAGGGCAGCGTTACCCATGTTTAAACATGAAATAGGTAAAATCACGCATATAATGATTAGAAAAACCAACTTTTTCTCATGGAGAGTTAGTACAAAATAGAAACTCAAAGGCACTAACCCCTTATTAGGCCTTACCAAAAGCAAATAGACTCTCAAGGAAAGAAAAATCATATAAAGCTAAGGAAACATCTTGGTTTCTTCCTTTTCAAACTGGTTGAAAGAGTTGGGCAAGATCTGCCCTCTCCATCTACTATAAAATGGAGCTGTGGGTTACTAGTCCAAGGTGGAAGGTTTTTTGAATACATGTGGAGCAGAGTTATGTTGTTACTATATGGTAGTTGAGGACGGTGAAGTGACATTGATAGCTTACCGCCTTGATCACCATCACATACAAGGAAAGATAGAGAGAGATTGGAAGACTGAGGAGAGCTTGGTCCAACCAATAGTTGTAATCCTCCTTTTTATAAGTCAATAGAACTGTATCTGTTTTTTCCATTCGATGCTTTGACATTGTCATTTTTTTCCAATTTTTAATATAGCATGATATGAATGGCTTAGATCTGTGTTGTTTTACATTTATCATATGTTGGTTTAATTTAATAAAAGGTATGTTGTTGTAGAGATTACACGAATGCTTTGTTTGATCGCAGGACTCGAATTTGGAACTGATGAAAGAGGATCCCTGCTTCATTGCTGAGTGTTTTCCAAAGGATCCGAGATCGGAAAAGGGGTAATATCCCATATCATTTTATTAATTGATATAAATCAACTTCAACATATGTGCAATATCTTTGCGAACTATATAGCTAATCTGATTGTATGCCTCGGGAACTAGAAAGCCTAGAGAGGGATATTCGATAACCACTACCCAAGCATATTACCCTAAAGCACTCAACACCATTTCTTTGTTTGCAAAAAAAGTGGAATTTTTCAAGGTCTTCGAAGTTTTATGGCAAGTGTTCGGGAAAAGAAACCTCTGCATTGCGCTCCTAAAAGGATGTGCTACATGCCTGTACATGCTTCCTGTGTTATTTTTAAAGGAGTGTTGTGCACCTATGTAACAGCATTGCGTGCAGGAGAGGCTCGATACCTTGCCGCCATTCAGGCCTCGCCCGACAGTGTGCAGGGACTGCCCAACGCTATGCTCTTGCGCGCGCAGACCTCACCCGACATCATGAAGAACTCATCCAATGGCGTGCAAAGCTCACCCGACAGTGTTTAGACCTCACCTGGCACCATGCAGAGCTCACCCGGCATCGTGCAGACCTTACCTGGCATCGTGTAGAGGCTGCCCAACAACATGCAGACCTCACTTGACATTGTGCAGAGGCTGCTCGACATCTCATGTAGAGCCCACCTGACATCATGCAGATCCCACCCGGAATCATGTAGAACTCATCCAGTGGAGTGCAGAGCTCACCCGGCGTCGTGAAAAGGTTTCCCAGAGGACACGACACCTCGTGCAGAGGCTACCTGGCTCACTTTTGATGTGCTCCTGGATGTGCAGAGGCTACCATGAGGACACGCAACCTCATGCAAAGGCTTCCCGAATTACACTTGCTGCACTCCTGGACATGTAGAGGCTACCAGGAGAACCTGATAGCTCATTTAGGAGGCACCCTACTGTCCGTTCAAACCTTGCCCATGCTGGAAGTGGGATAAATGATCAAGACAATGACAAAGATGGAAAAAGCATCCAAGAGACAAAGTTTGAAAATAATTACAGTGGGAAAAACATTGAGGACAATGGGGCCAATAATGAAGGTAATGAACAAGACAGGGAAGAAGAAGCCAGCCAAGGTACAGATAAAAGTAGTAATAGGGAAGGAACAAATTTTGAAGATAAGGAAAGTGAGAATAGCAAAAATGAAAGTAATACAAACAGTGATACAAGGGCTAAGTTTGACAGTGAACACAGTAGGTCAAATGATGAAGAAGAGAACAGTCATGGAGATGAATATGTACCAAGCAATGATCAAGGCACCTCTAACATTGAAAATACAAAGGATGACAGTCATGAAGATCTTGGCAGTGATGCTAGCATGAGAGAAAGTGAAAATTCCTCTCAAGAAGGAAGTCAAGAGCAAGGTGAAAAATATGCACACACAGAGATCATCCATTAACAAGAAAGCAATCCTAAGGTCACTGATGATCAAAGTTTTCAAGTAAAATTTGTTGCACCTTTCCCCCTTACCTATCAAAAAGGACAGAGGCATGTGTTTGCTGCCTCCAAAAGGCAAGGGGCCATGCCATCCTCCTCAACTCAAATGATTCACAAAGGTAAACAACAAGTGAAAGAGGAAGAGGTCAATCATGAGGAGGAAAAAGAGTTTGAACTCATTCACATAGACATTGATGAGGAAAATGAGACAAGAATTGCAAAATCCCTTCTACAAGACAGGAATGCACAAATCAAGGACTTGGAAGTTGAATTAGAAAGATCAAAGGATGTCATTCACTTCTTACATATATAAAACAAACAAATGAGTGGCTAGTAGGCCATTTATGAAGCAAGGGCACTCAAATATCGGAAAGAGGCTCAAAGGTCACAAGTAAAGCTGGAGGAGTACATGGGCACTTATGAGGAGATTAGTGATGAAGAGGGTCAAACTAGAAGGAAACCCAGAACTATGGGTCTTCAGAAAGCATTGGCAAAGCAGAGAGAAGAAGAATCATCCCAAGCACAACAATTTCCCCTCACTGAACTCCTTGGCATGGAAATTGAGCATAATATGGAATCATGGCTTGAGAGGGAAAAAATACATCTTGAGGCCAAGCTGGAGAAGGCCAAAAAAAACTTGGACTTGCAAAGGAGAATGACTGAGCACTATGCATAAAGAAACTACTTGGCAAGGAAAAAACTCAAAATTGCCCAAAATGAGGGCCCTGCACCAAAAGATGAAAAATACCAAGATAGGCTTAGTATTTTGGCCCAAACTTCTCTACAGGTCTCCCAAGACCCATGAGGCACTCATCCACCAATTTTGGGAAGAATTGAACAATTTTTTTTTTTTTTTTGCAAAATTTGAGGCTAGGAGCGTAGCACACCCTATGCTGCGCTTTTTCCCTAGTGATCTTCAGGAGGAGAGGCTTACATTTTTGGATTACCCATCATTAGAGAAGTATTATCACCAATTTTCAGCTAAATTAGAGTTGTTTTGGTCCCCCAAAAGGGTTAAAAACATTCATTTTTTCACCATTCTGCCCACTTTTCAGAGCATGTGCTGCGCTCCTGGAAGTCTTGGAATTTTCACTTTTTTGATAGGTTGCAAAGGTTATATTGAAGAACTGAAATTATATCTAGAAATTATACTTTAAGGGCTTTCCAAAGAGCCACCACGAAGCCTTTTCCGACATCAGGAAGGTCTCCAAAATACTACTGCAAGAAGGCCTATTTTTCCTGTCTCTATGCTGTGCTCCTGGCTTAAATTCAACTTTTGACACAGTGTGTTGCGCTTCTATGGTTGACTGGGAAGAATGTGCATTTGGAAAGTTTTCATATGCTTTTCAAGGCCTAAAAGTCAATTTGATTACAATTTATGGCCGAAAAAGATATTTTGTTTAGATATTTTGTGCTTTGGTCCTTGCAAGGCATCAAGGACAAATTAGGATATTTTTTGTCGGCCAATAGGCTTGTATATATTCTCTTAGATATTTCTTCTCCTTACATGATAAATAGAGCATGGAGACTCATTGTAAATGGGGGGCTTGATGTGTTTAAGAGCAATACATGGTTTTTGGAAGTTGAAGAACAATTTAGTGTTGTGGAGCTTGTGGATGATTTGCCTTGATTGATGGTGATGAAGGCTTGCTTGCAGGCTCCCTGAGTTTAGTTAATGGTGATATATATCCCATGTGTTCATGTTTTCCTTGTTTTCCATATGTCCATCTTTCTATATTTAAATAGCTCAGAAGAGTATAGGATGATAAATGTTTTTTGAGGTACCTCAATCCTCCTGTTAGCTATTGTTTTCATGTTTTCTTCTGCTGGGTTAGCTTAAAGAATTATTCATTGCTACTTAGGCCCACCTAAGATATTTTGTTTCATTATTGGATTAATATGATAGTTTATAAACATGTTTCATGGTAAGCCCTGCTTGTTTAATGCTATCTAAATTCTGTCTTGAAATATCTCTTTGATGTATTGATTGATAGGTTAAGTTAAAGAGGTCTTGTTTCGATCTTGCCCTTTGAATATACTTATCAATTTTCCTCGAAGTTATTTATAGTTTAATGAATTATGTTTAGGCGTTCCCTCTTCATTTATTGATGCTAATTTTTCTCTTATATGTTTTCAAATCTTGAAATTATAATCATTGAAGTTAGATAATTTCTCTTGCTTCCTTGTTCCACTGGATTCTTTATCTTGAATGTTTATTTGTTTAAAAGTATTGTCACTGAGTAAATGGTGTGCCCTGTCTCATGATTAGTATATTTTGCTTATCAATATTAAATATCTCCCTGTTCATAGGTATTTTACAAAGGATTCTTAACTACCCTTTGCCCTACCTTGGTTCCCAAACTTATTTTCCACTCATATATACAGTTCACTTCAGATTTTGATGTCTCATTACATGGGGGAATTCGACCTGGGAGGCCACCATATCTAGAGTTGGTGGGAGACATCTTACCATTTGGTTCACCACTGTTAGATCCTGGAGAGGTGGATACTTTGGAGGGGTCTATTACAGCGCAGAAATTTTGGGATAGACTTAAGGAGGAGGGAGATATTCTCCCTTTTTTAGCATTACCCACTCTCACTACATATACTGCGTTGACAGAAGTTGTTGCAGTGATGGAGGATGGCACCTTCATGGTGCAAGGAAGCTGCTCCATGGATTTGGAGAAACAAAGAGTACTTCCTTTGAGGAAGGAATCCTCCATACATTGAAGTAGATGGAGGCCATTCATGCTTACATTGGCCAAGATCAGGAGATTTTTTTTGGATGGTAGCTTCTCATGTGAGGCCAACTTCCAAAAGTCACCACTTCTAAGCATGAGAAGCTGCATGAATGGCATGGCAGCACTTTGGAGGATGACTTTGGCATGAGGAATTTCAAAGGAAAAGACAACAGCATGTGGGGAGCTTTACATTTCATATCTTCAGCGCTGTCTCTTAGGAGGGTTGATCCATATTGGAGGTCTCAACTCTTGGTAGAGTACTCCAAGGATCTTGGTGCTTGCATGATTCTTGATGACCCAGAGGGATATGATAGATACATGGTGGTTGATGAGGTCATCTATTATTATGGTAGAGTATTCTTGACTAGAGTTTCTGAGCTCAGGAGGAAGCTACTACATGCAGCACATGTGGACTTTCTTTCCATGCACTTTGATGCATTCCATTACTTGATGGAGTAGTTCACTTGGGAGGGAATCCAACATGATATATTTCAACATATGGAAAGATGCATAGCCTAGATTCTGATGGAGAGGTTGGCACAGCCACTTCCCTACTCATTGACAGTGAGGGAGAGCTTTCAGATGAGCCATTTCAGCTCCTTGCCCAAAGTACATAGTAGAGAAGGTACATTTTTTCATTATGATTTGCACTTCTTTACTTTACATGAGAAGCATGGTGTTTTAAGGAGGGTCACTCCTTCTTATAAATTATATCATAATGTACTTAAGGCCAAATGTAGCATTCAGATTGGCTATCCTATTGGTGGTTTGTGGGGGAAGCCACATGATTCTTGGTGTGCCCCATTAACACCAAATTCTACATTCATGGTTCCATATTATGGGATGATTGTGGCAGCGAACAAATGGCTGGAAGGGCACTTGTTATTCTTTGTTTTGAGGTAGGCAAGGGATGCACTGCGCTGGTTCCATGTGTGGAACTATGATCCACTTTCCGGTTTTCATATGGAAACTTGTTTTCATTGGTTTTTTCTTCCATATATTGTTGATATTCTTATGTTCATGGGGAGCTTTGTTTGGAGAGTAGGACAAGAGTTGCAGGTGCCCATTGGGAGTATGATTCTTCATACTTTACATGTTGTATGTTTCAGGAGAAACAATGGGCAAACCATTATTTCCATACTATAACTCTTTTCTTCATGTGGGAGGAGCCATTTGGAGAACTTGAGTTCTTGGAGGAGGCACTTCATGGCTGATTTGTATTGTGGGGTAACTTGGGCCATTCTTACAGGCCATGAAATTTCAGCCCAAGATCAGAAACACCCCCATACTTACCATAAATGGAGAGAGAAACAACTTGGATGGGAAAATCTAATCTCTCCATGCAGACCCAACACATTTCATACACCAGGGGTTGAGGACTTCTTTGATGAGCTACCTAGAATGGCTCATTTCATTTGGATGATAACATGGGTATGGGAGGCTCTCATTTAGGATGAGATTCCCTATGTTTATCATCACTCCTACCTTGAGGAGGCCATGGGACAACAAGAAGGTTTCCACTTATACCTTCCACTTTCTCATGATGTACACCATTTGGTTTTGCATGCTTGGAATGAACCATTGGAGGGCAGATTTATTGAAGATTATGTTGAGCTGTGGTGGGAAATATTGATGAGGAGGCCACAAGAAGAGGAAGGGAGAAATTTTGCTCCACCCTTACAGTTTCTTGAGGACAAGCAACATTTTGGAGGGGAGGACTGTAATATTCCAAAAATTTAGCTTTCATCTAAATGGAATATTATAGTTTGTGTTATCACTAGGTAGGTGAAAAAGTGGATGGGGAGACTCATAAAACCCCTTTTGAAGGAATAATAACACTCCTAATGTGAAAGGAGGAAGAATAAGTGGCTGGATTAAGCACCCTTGGGTGTGAACAGGGATTGGATCATGTTGATTCAGTCAACTTTGACCAAATCAACAACACTATCATATGCATGGAGGAGTGGTCTTTATGATAAGACAATGCAGTTTTAGTGGAGGACAACTTGCATGAGCTTGGTGGAAAGTATGGATGGGACCCACTGTGAGTAGGCTCTCATGATACATATGGAAGGGATGGAAACCATTGTTATTCATGTTTTAGATTATCATTTTGATGTTGATTTGTTTAGACTTTGCATCCTTTTGTTGTTTAGTAGGGTTGTTGTGCTGTTTAGCACAAGGGTGTTCCTGATCGGGAATCCCTACCTCATCCTCAGGGAAGGAGAGGGTCTTTGGACTGCATTTAATCATTCAATAATTTTTTCCAAGATACCTCCTTCATCTACAGCACAGTTTCTGTTTAGAGCTGGGTTGTGTTTCAGGGTGCCCCAAAGGAGGATCACATAGAGCCAATTCTAGGCTTGTTTTTCAGTGGAGAGGTAGCCTATCCATTGGAGGATCAACAAGGAGGGCTCCTGGGCATATTTATATAATTTTGGCATCAGGCCAACCATAAAACATCCCTCACAGCGCAGTTCCAGTACATGACTGCGTTATTTTAGTGAACTATTGTAGTGGGTAACCTAAAAATGGCCGAAAATCCAAATTTAAGATCTAGCCAAACTATTTCTGGGTTTTTCTGGGTGTTTTGAGTAGAATCTGTGGTTAAAATCCTAGATCATTCTGAGCATGGTAACAACTTTCGGCACATGTTTCTTTTCCTCCAAAGTAGTAGTTTCCAGTAGCAGCAACAGTAGTAGTACACATTTCCAATGCTTGGTTCTTTGGTGTATTTCATCCATCTTGTGGCTTGAGTGCATTCCTTTTGGAGCACTGCATTTTATTCTTTTCTGGGCATTGATTTTGTATCTATCATCCATATTACATTTATGATTACAGTAGCAACTAAACTAATATAGACATCACTGTCACTGCTTTATGGCATTCTATACAGTAGCAGCAACTCGTGTTTATTGATCTAATCATTGAAGGCTTGTTCTTATTTCTTGAGTGGCTTGACCCTGAAGATATTTTGTATATTTTTGCTGAAATATTAATAAAATGATGGCTACATATTGATCCCTCTTATGTCATGTTCATATTTGTTGTGTTTTATATTATTATGTCTTGTATTGTTGCTATCTCCCTTTTGGGATATTACAATTTTCTTCCTTCCATGTTACCTTCTCCTCTGAGTTGATGAGAAGGTCATTTGTCCTGTAAAAAATTCCCCCTAAAGTGTGAGGTCAAAGGTGAAGATGATGGCTGAAATAATTTATAACAACTGTAGTAGAATGAGAGGAATTAGAGGACTGAGGAAAACCTAAAACAAGAACATATGTCAGAAAATATAGTATCTGTCTTGAGTCAGGAATTCCCATGGTTAATAGCTATATCAAAATTATTTCTCTAAAATAGAGATATGAACAGTGTGTCCACCGATAAGCACAATGTGGAAGCTTCTGTCATGACAAGATCAAACTGATAAGCTTTCTCCAAAAAAATATCTCAGCTTGGGAGAGGAAACATAGTTGAAATGGTGTAAGCCTCAACCCAAGGTCTTGGTCGCCGCTTCACTAAACTGCATATTTCCGCACATGTGAATGAAGGAGCTGTAGTCGAACATGCAGGAAATCATCTGATTACCAGTAAATAACAAAAATTGTTAACAGATGCAAGGGTGGCCACTGATAAGGATGATGGTCCCCAAGATGCACAATACAATCTAGTAAGTGTGAATAAGAGGAGTTTATGTCAAACACTCGTAGAATCATTCGATCGACAGCCAATAATGAGAACCCCCAACAAAACACAAGGTGACCTACCACTGATGTCTGCAAGTACTTGGGTACTGATGTGTTTCTAGATCAACTTCCTAGATAAGATGTTGAAGTCAATAGGAGGAGACCTGTCAAAAGGTAGGCACTGAGGTGTCCTACATCAGTCGACATGAAATGGGAAAAGATGATTTTGTTTTCAGAAATAATTAAGAGCAAACGGGAAAAAATAATGACAAATAATTTCTGGTATATGATGGCTTGGATGATACAAGGAGCAGTAGATAGCAGAATCTTCTTGAATAATAAAAGGCACTGTAATAAGGTACCAGGTAGCATAGGCTTAATGAACACCAAAGAGTGTCACGATTCACCAATGCAGGAACATTGGCATACGAAGGCTAAACTCATAGATGGTAGGGTTTGGCTAAATGTGAGTGAGTTTTCTGGGAAGTGCCATGTTCAAGATTTTATGCTGCCAAATCGACCTTTAAAATATAATAGAATAAGTATCCACTTTGTCCAAATTTTTCCTTGTCTGATTAAGTTTAACGAGTCCAAAAGGGTAAAATCAGTGATATTTTCATATTTAGAGAGTCTGAAAAACATCGTAAAAGACAACTGCGGGGGGTACCTTTGTCATGTTTGATTACCGTGTTAGTCATCAGTAAATTTTACAAAGGATGACTAAGTTATAATCCTAGATTTCTAGAAACAAGATTTGAGAAATATTGTGAGTTCTAGAAATTTCACTACCTTCATTTTCCTAAGCATAACTAATTCACTAAAAACTTCATCTTTTGCCTTCTCAAAGTTTACCCTACTGCTCTAAGAAGACTTCATTTTCTAGGCCTGTTTGCCTCATTTTATCACCTCACCTACACCCTCATTCAACCCATTTTTTCATTCCCCTAAAAACCCCTCATAAACCCCCACCATTCATCATTTTTCTCTAAAAAACCTTAAACAATGTAAAAATCAATTTTTTTACATTGTTTAAATTTAACTTTTAAACCTATCGGACCTTTAAAAACCTTATAAAAACTCTGTTTTTTATAATAAAACCCGCCCTTTTTGTAATTTTGGCCTTAATCCATTTTCCCTAACCCTGGCCCCCTCACAGGCCCATAAAACCCCGACCTTCCACTCATTTTTAAAGCCCCTTCCTTATACAAATGAGCCTCTGCCCCTTTTTCATTTTATTAGAACCCCGCCTTTATTCAAACCTCATAAAACCTTCACTTTTCCTTATAAAACAAATTCCCTCGCTTGTCTTATCAACTCCTGGGCCCCGCCTTCCACTTAGCCCTACCACACAACCACAGCCTGACACCTGTCCATGGGCTCCACCCCCCCAAACATACACTCCGCTCCTTGACTCATTCTGCTCCGTCGATCTCACTCTTCGAGATCCAACGGCCCAAAATCCATATCGCGCAAAAAATTGCGATGTGTGTTAAAACTCTCAACCCACACGAAATGGGAGGTATTATACCTACCACACGTCGATCAACCTATGGTATCGCGTGTGTTTCATCCATTACCACTTACCGCCCTCAACACGCGTGATAAACTAGTTGTGGTTTTCCGAAACCACTTTTCCCTCTCCACACCGAAATTCAATCTCTTCGCCTCTGTTCAAATTCCACCAGGTTCCACCTTTCGAACCCTTCCCTCTACACCTTCTCCTCCTCTGCAAGTAAACCCTAACGATTTGAAACCCCAAAAAATGCAGTCTTACCACTCCTCGTAGGTTTTAAGCTAACATGTGTTTTTTTATGTGCAGGTTTAATGGTGGGATGCCCAAAGGGCATTCCGATGGTCAAGAAATGATCAAATTAACACCTGGATGACGATCCGAGAGGTAAATTCACATAAAATAAAGCTAGGGGGTTTGCATAAAGGTTTACCCTTGATGAAGCATGATCATCAATGGGTTATAAACCCTCAGACCATGAAGAAACCTCCCCTGCACACAAAAGACAATTATAGTCAGAAGAAGAAGTGAAGAAGGAAAGAAGGATTAAAGGGTTAATCTCATATCAAAAAGAAAATCAAGGAGATTAATTCATAACATAGAGATTAAGGCAGTAAATGAAAACTGTCAATTATTAAAGAGTAAATACAGTGAGACATATTATAAAGACTAAATCAAAGTTCAAAGGCCTAATACAGAGTTTAATGTTAAAACAAAGACAGGTTTACCCAAAGACAGCTTTGAATAACTCAACAAAGAAGCAATTACTTCTCCAAAGACAAACCTGCCACCTACAACATGATATCTTTCAATAAAGGTATTGGGTAGTTATTACACAGTCAGAGATATTTTATCTGTCAAAAAGTTATTGTAAAAGTTATCAATAGACCTTAAAGTCAAACATTTCACCTATTTTTCCTTAGGAGTAAATATAGAAGTTATTAAACAGAGAAGTAGTTGCAGATATTCCTGCCTTGAGCCTTGCATGGTCTTCAAGGTTATGAATGCACTTACTCTGTAATAAATGATACTCAAACCTTATCTTGGACTTCACCTCCTCATTTGCAGCATAAATACTGCATCTTAACCCATTATATTGTTGGCATTTGATGACTCTTTGAAGTAATACATAGTTTCTTGGAAGTTGAAAGGAATTTGATGTCTTGGAACTTATGGATGCCCTGATTTGTTTGTTGATGGAGGAGGATAGATCACTGGATCCCTAAGCTTGTCTATTGGTGAAGTGCTTCTAATCTATTATCGTTATTTCCTATTTTCATTATGTTTCCATTTTATTTTTTACACTAGAGTAAAAGTTTTAGGCTAAAAAATGTCTTTTGAAAGCACCTTAGTTCTGTTTTCTCTTCACTGTCTTAATGTTTTCTTCTACAAGGTCTGATTGGAGGATTCTTAACTGCCCTCCAGTTCCATCAAGCTTTTTATTTTAGAAATGATTCAATAGAGTATAACCAAGGAATTTTTGGTAAGTCCATGTTCATTGGTATGGCTTGAGATGTTGTTTTAAGGAATGATTTCAATAGAGTGAAACCAGGGAAATTAGTGGTGAGTCCATGCTCCTTGAGTACAACTTGAGATATTTTTTTTAAGTCTTCTTAAGGTATTCTTAGTAGAGTCTAAACCAGGGAAGTCTATGGTGTGCCATGTCCTCTGGACTGCCTCAAAATGTTGCTTTAAAGGTCCTTAAAGAGTTATTCAAAAGAATATTAGATTATTTCTGTTTGATCTTAGGCTCCTCTCACTGTTATCTTATATGTTTTCTTTATCTGAAAGTAGTATTTTGATTGTTGGATTGTTGTCTGAAAGGTTTTCTTATTAAAGGTTTGTCCAAAGAAGTCTATGGTTTGCCCTATCCTTTGGCTTGCTTCAAACAGTTGCCTTGAAATATTTCTCTCTTTTAAAGTAAATGATAAAGGATTCTTAATTTCCCTTTACGCTACTTTTCATTATTATCCTTAATGTTCACCTTATTATCCTAAAAAATTTGAAGATCCACTGGCCAAGTTAGATTTTCCATATGATACTCCCTGATCCATTGATGAACTTATCGTGACTTTAATTTGAATCCATTTCCTAATGACTTAGAGATTTCCTCATTCTACCTATGCTCTTTGATCGTCATACCCAACCAAAACAAACAAAAAACCTCATACTTAATAACTATCCTAAAATCAACCCTTCGAGATTCTCCCTCCTTGCACCCATTACGGTCTATTCTCTATGAATATCGAAATAGTCCAGAGAATTTACAAAGAAAGCAAGAAAGCACATATCCTTTGCAAACAACCTGAGAGATCCCTCTCTGAGTCTAGGAAGGCTAGGTCCTAGAACTCTAAAGATTGGTTCTGATGTTGCCTTTTCATTTTGTTTACCAATCTGCCAAATCACAGGACCCCAACATTCTGGCGATCACGGTGGGACCTTTTGAGTAAATTCCCAAGATAAAACACTCAGTATTCATCCAGTAAATCATAGCCACCTCAACCTTTTCCAACACAATGCTGATCATGATGAGACCTTCTGAGTCAGTGACAATCTAAGTACACCTTAGGACTCTGGAAACCCTTATCAATTCAAAGAGGATTCAAGCTATCAACCATAGAGTAGACTCTATTTGTTTCACCATCTTAGCTAAATGATGACTCAAGTATAGGATACTCTTACAAAACTACATAACTACATAAAAACTCAGAAAAAACCCAAAAAAATCCCTAGATTGGTTTTTATTACTTATTGGTGGTGGACCATAACACATTTTACCTTAAAAAAAAAGCCAAAAATTTCCACCTGGCGACTCCACTAGCCCCAGTGGGCCTATTACTCCACTAGTACTTGTATATTTCCTTAGGATTGTATCAAATCAATCCCAATTAGTTTAGAGGCCTAGTCCCATATTCTAGAAATATACTAAAAACACCAAGAGAGGTCAAAACTTCTGAAAACAGTCCTTATACTTTTAGCCTCTCTAAATTTTGAATTTGAAATCTGGCTTCACATAGGATCAATACTAGATCTCATCCAGACCCTAATCCTCCTACAATATTTGATGATCCAAAAAATATTTTGTGGCAAACTTCTAGAGATAGAAATTTAACTACTGATAGGGCTATCTAAAGAACAATATTTTTCCCTAAAAACCTTACAGTCTTGAAAGATCCTCACTTTGACTTGTCTCACACAAAGAACCTATTTAGAGCCAAGTCACGTAGTGACATAGACCAAACTGACCTTGAGCCCACATATTTGCAGTAGAGTTATAGTAGAGAAGCGTCACCTTCTACTCCACCTAACTTTCAGCTTCTCCACCAATTTAGCTCCTTCCTTAACAAATATGCCCAAAATCTGTCTGCTATTCCAAATACTTCCAACACACCCATCCATACTTCCACTGTTCAAAACACTCCATTTCATCCCACTTTCCCTTTCACAAATCCACCTCTTGTAAATCCCCCAGTTGCTCCAACCATGGCAGCATGGTATGCCCCATTAGTGTTACCACAACCTCTGGTTCCTTTACCAAATGATTATCAATCCAGAATTACCCATTTCACTGGAGCTGAATCTACTACTTCCCAACAGCATGTAGATAACATGGATGATGCTTTTGATTACATGGAAATAGAAGAAGAGACCATTAAGATGAGAATCTTTGCTCAAAGTTTAGGAGGAGAAGCCAAAAAATGGTTTAAAGGCTTAACTACTAATAGCATAAATGATCTCCCTTCTTTATACCAAACATTCATAAACAAATGGGAAATTAAAAAGAACCCTCTCCAAATCCTTTCAGAATATAGCAACCTCAAAAGAAACACTGGGGAAAGTGTCCAACATTATTGCACTAGATTCAATAGTGTTTACAATGCACTTCCCCCAAACATGAAGCCTCCACTAGGCTTAGCCTTAGCTAAATTTCCTGAAGGCTTTCATCCAGACATGGCCTACCAGATAAGAGAAAGAGACCCCTTAACCTTAGAAGATATGCAGAGGGGAGCCATAAGTGTAGAGGAAAATTTTATTGAGAAAAGAGCTAGGTTGAAATCAGAAAAAGAGTCACATATAAAGATGAAACAATGGCATCAACCTCATCATTTGATGCCAAAATTGACAACTTAGTGAGGGTAATGGAAAGAATTATTGAGAAAATAAACTTAAATGATAGAGTGCCTCCTAGAGAAAACCAACTCAATCCCCAAAACAGAAATAGAAATCCAAATTTCAGAAGAGATCCTATTCAAAATATACAAAGAGATAATGACCAACAAATCAGGCCTCCCTTTCAAGAAAGCTATGTAGATGAAGAAGAAGAAAGGGAAACTGAAAGGTTGAAAGAAAATCATGTGAATCTAATAGGATCTGACAGTGACGGTGATGCTTTCCTCACTGAAGAAGAACAAGGATCCTTCTCCTTATAACAAATTGAAAACAATCATGAGGGTTCTGAAGATTACCAATTAGGGTTTGAAAATGAAATAATGGAGGTACACAGACAATATGATCTTAGAAGCAAAAGGAACCCAAAAATTTCCAATGATAAAAACATAAACACTGATGTTAGGAAAACTTCCGAAAACATTCCTAAAAATATAGCAAACAGTAATAACACTTTGACTAATAAAACTGACTCAAACAAGGACAAAACCAATCAGAAAAGTGTTGACCCAAGCTGCCCTAGTACCTCTGCTAGTGGCCCTGAGAAATATGTCCTAAATAACAGTCCTAATAAAACTCAACAAATCAGAATTGCTGAAAATACTATGATTGACAGAACAGATGTAAATATGTCAAAAACATTAGTCCCTTTCAGCCTTGAAGGTGAAATTTCCAAGATCAAGATCAGCATACCCTTAGCTGAATTAGTAACCCAGGATGTATATAAAAATCAAGTTTTGAAAGATTTGAATATAGGAAATGATACAGATACTTTAAACTTGACAGATGATAAACCTGAATTGTTGTTTGGTCTTGATGTAGAAGGAAAATACCAAGAAGGGACCATTCCTCCATTTTATGTCAGCTTAAATATACATGATAAGATCTTACACAATGCCATGCTAGACTTTGGTGCCTCCCACAACCTTATGCCAAAAGTGGTGATGGAGAGATTAGGCCTAGAAATTACTAAGCCTTACAAGGACCTGTATTCATTTGATTCAAGAAGAGTCAAGTGTTTAGGTCTGATCAAGGATTTATGTGTCAATCTGGCACAAATTCCTGCTAAGGGTCTAGTTATGGACATAGTGGTTGCTGACATTCCCCCAAAATATGGCATGCTTCTATCTAGATCATGGGGAGCCAAACTTCAGAGAAGCCTTCAAATGGACATGTCATATGCTGCCATTCCATTTTTTAACCAAACTAGAATATTATACAAAGAATCTTATATGATATATATGGTAAGCAACATAGATAGGCCAAACAACACTCATGTTTACTCTATTCATTCAAATTTAGACTCCTTTATCTTGTACAATGAAGATGAAATCAGCTAACAAGAAAAGGAAAATGAGATATAGTTAAGTCCACCTAAACAATCAAATCACTCTCCAAAATAATAATCCAACAGCCCTAACCTTAGTAGCCTTGAAAATCAAAAGGATAATGATCATGAGATAGAAACAATGTGGGAAATGAGCTTTGATGGCTCTTGCAACAAAACAGGTTCTGGAGCTAGTGTATGGATACATAATACAAACAAGGGACATTCCTATAAACTTGATTTCCCATGCACCAATAAAATTGTAGAATATGAAGCCCTCCTCCTTGGCCTACATTTTCTCAAAGATTTAGGAGCCAAGAAAATATTAGTCCAAGAAGATTCATAGCTGATTATTAGGAAGATAAAAGGGGAGTATTCATCCAAAAACCCAAGATTAATAGAATATAGGAATGCTGCCCTAGATCTCCTGAAAACCTTTGAAAAATATGAACTCACTTTCATCCCTAGAGCTCAAAATAACCTTGCAAATGAACTTGCCTTTGCTGCCAGCAATTGCCAAATACCCTAGGAAAATGAACAATTCAATGTCAAAGTAAAAAATAGGCCTACAGTCCCTGACAATGAAAACTATTGGAAAGTGTTTGAGGGTGATAAGCACATTGATGGTTTTCTGCAATCAAGAAATGATTTTGCTGAACCAACACCTAGCTCAATCCATGAAAAAGATTATCTTGATAAAAAATAATCCCATGAAACAGATTTATCCTCTACTGTTGATATAAGCCAATTTGAATATCTTTATATAGCATAATTACTAAACAAAACAGACCAAAAGGACCTTGAAGTTTTACAATGTAAAAATGATTCAATACCGAGGGGCCTTACACCATTAAAGGAGCTTTTTGATTTCAATGATGTAGCTAAAAATCCAAAGATGGAGCCTACAAAAACTAATGTAGAAGAACATAACATAGGCAACATAAATGAGCCCAAAATGATCAAGTTATCTAGCACTCCCCCTAATCATATAAAATAAGAGTATATTGAACTTTTCAAAGAGTTTAGAGATGTGTTTGAATGGGGGTACAAAGATCTTAAATCATATGACACTAGCATTATTCAGCACAAAATTCCTCTTAAGGAAAATCAAAAACCTTTCAAACAAAAACTAAGAAGGATAAACCCTGTTTTATTACCTTTAGTTGAGAAAGATATCAAAAAGATGTATGATGTTTGGATCATAGTTCCCCTTAGATACTCACAGTGGGTTTCCAACCTTGTGTCTGTTAGGAAGAAAAATGGGGAAATTAGGTTTTGCATTGACTTTAGAAATCTGAATAGAGCCTCCCTAAAAGATAATTATACCTTGCCTAAAATGGACCACATACTTCAAAAGGTAGTTGGATCTAAGAGAATATCACTGTTGGATGGTTTTTCGGGCTACAACCAAGTACTAGTACTCCCAAGTGATCAACACAAAACTGCTTTCACCACACCTTGGGGTACATTCATGTATGTTAAAATGCCATCTGGTTTGATGAATGCAGGGGCCATGTTACAAAGGGCCATGGACATAGCTTTTTCAAAAGACATAGGCTATTTTATCATCATTTACCTTGATGACATCATTTTTTTCTCCAAAACTGATAAAGAACATTTAATTCATTTGAGAAAAGTTTTTGAGAAATGTAGAAAATATGGCTTATCTTTGAATCCAAAAAAGACACTATTTGGTATCCATGAAGGAAAAATTATTGGCCACATAATTTCTGAAGAGGGAATCAAAGTAGACCCTAAAAGGATTGAAGACATATTGAAAATCAGCCATCCTAGAAACCTCAAGGAATTGCAATATTTCATTGGGAAGATCAACTTCTTCAGAAGCTTCATCCCCAAGATTGCTGAAATTTTGAGAGATATCACAAACATGCTAAAAAAGGAAACAAGAGTTAAATGGACTTTAGAAGCCAAGCAGTCATTTGAACTGGTGAAATAAGCTCTCACTCAAACACCAGTTCTTATCAGTCTTGATTTCACTAAATATTTCTATATTTTCTCATTTTCCTCTGAACACACCATGCTGCAGTCTTGCTGCAAAAGAATAATACTGGGCAAGAACAACCAATATCCTTTTTCAGTAGAGCCTTAAGAGATGCTCCACTTAAATATAATATCATGGAGAAACAAGCCCTAGCCTTGATAAAAGAACTAAAAGACTTCTGATTCTACATTTTCACTCTCATATCATTGCTTTTGTCCCACATATAGTTATCAAGGACATTCTAAATCAAGACCCTGATGGTAAAAGGGGAAAATGGATTGAAATTATCTTAGAATATGATTTAGATATTAGGCCTACCAAGATGATTAAAGGACAGGGATTAGCAAAACTCCTGGTAGAATCAAATTTCCAAGAATTAGATATAAATGTGGTTGATGTTTTAGAAGAAACATAAGAATTCACAGCTCCATTCATTGAAGAAATGTTTTTGAATTCATCTTGGTATGCTGATATCATTTATGTGCTTCTCTATCTTAATGCTCCTTCTTCTTTATCAAAGACTAAAGCTAGATTCTTGAAACAGAAATCTTTACATTACTGCATTTTAGATGGAGTTTTATATTGGAAAAATGTTGTTGGCATATTTCTTAAATGTTTGCTTGAGAATCATGCAGGAAAAATCATGCATGAGCTGCATGAGGGAGAATGTGGAGGCCATATTTACTGGAAAACCATAAAAAACAAGATTCTTAGAGCTGGCTATGACTGGCCCACCCTTTTTCCAGATACTCAAAAACTAGTCATGAATTGCCATAAGTGTCAATTTTTTTATGGAAAGAGGAAACTACTACCTTTACCTTTGCATCCCATCAGTATTGAGGCTCCCTTTCAGCAATGGGGTTTAGAATTTATTGGAGAAATTCACCCAACCTCATTTGCCCAACATAAGTGGATCCTTATTGCCACTATTTATTTTACCAAATGGATAGAAGCCATCCCTTCTAGGAATGCTACTGACTCTGTCATTATCAAGTTCCTTGAAACCAACATACTATCCTATTTTGGTTGTCCTAGAAATATCATTACAGACAATGTTGTTGCATTCAAATCCAAAAGAATGATTGACTTTTGCTAGAAATATCATATCACTTTAGGGAATTCCATAGCTCACTACCCCCAAGGACATGGCCTAGCTGAATCATCTAATAAAATCTTGATCAACATTATCAAAATATTGCTAGATCAAAATCAAAAATCATCGCATAGTAAGTTTGTTCATGCATTATGGTCTGATAAGCTAACCACCAAGAAATCAATAAATATGTCCCCCTATCACCTAGTATATGGCATAGATGCACTCTTCCCTACATCTTTGGGAGTTCCAGACATGAAACGTCTCCAAGAAGTACAAACAAAAGAAAATGACATGCAGAGAAGGCTAAATCAGACTATTCATTTACAAGAGACAAGAGAAGAGGTGTACCAAAGGACACAAGCAATTCAAAAAAATATCAAGAAGATCTTTGACAAAAGGACTAAAGCTAATAATTTCCAAGTTGGAGATACAGTCTTGAAATGGGATTCTAGGAGAGAAGACAAAAGTAAACATGGTAAATTTGAGAATTTGTGGAAAGGGTCTTATGTCATTCATTCCATTAGGGGTCATAATGCTTTCTTGTTACAAGGGCTGAATGGAGAAGAATTATTTGGAGGTCCTGTCAATGGTAGGATGCTCAAACATTATTTCTTTCAAGAGTCCTAGCTTCAAATTTTTCATTCATTATACATAACATTGCATGAGAAAAATCACAGAAAATACAAAAAACAATAAAAGAAAAATAAAAGAGGGCAAGTTCAAAAGAGGTACAATGTTGTGAAATCAACTCTAAAAAGAGAATAAAAGAAATATCAATGCCTTAGAAATAAGCCACTTCGAGGGGGCAACCTCCAATACATTACATGAATGAACAATTCTTGGATGATACAAATGACCAAAACCTCCTTCTATATATAGGAGTCCATGGGGCCACAATATAATCCTAGTGAGGCCACAATGTAATCCTAGCCGACCTAACAATAATAATGTAAGGGCACAATAATAGCAATATGGGGGTTACAGAGGTACAATAATAAAAATAAGGAGGGCTACACTAACATAATAAGAAACTACACTATTAATATAGGGACTTAACATGCCCCTCTCCTTCAAACAAGTGTTGTCCTCAACGCTTGATTATTTCTTGATGCTTCTATATAAAATTCTCATTGTCCCATTTGCAATTTTCTATAGGAAAGTTCTTCCACTTGCTGATATGCTCTGAAATTGATCATACTTGTCGAGTTCTTGTTTCTGTGATTTCTTCAGAACTTCTTTCAATGTGACGTTGATCTTCCTGTTGTTTCATTAGATTCTGCACCAAATTTAGGTTATCCTTTGAGAGTTGGAGAATTTGTTGTTGATGCTCGATGTGATCTTCCACTAATTTATCATCCATATTAGATATTATTTTGTCCTTCAAAAAACCCAACTTAGCCTCCATTTCTACTTTTAAACCATCTATTTCATCTTCGGTTTCTCTTCGTAAGATCGAAATTTGTTGCACTTGGTAACGTAATTTTGATATCTCATACTGTAATTCTTCCTCTTCACACGTCATAGTATAGCTTTTTGAGGGCTTAATGGGTATGGAATTATTTTTTAGAGGCATTATAGAACCCAATACTGATAAAAATTCTAAAATATGCCATTGGAATCACTTCAACTGCTTTTTCAAACAAATGTTATGTAATTTTAAAAACCAAATACACACCTTTTTCTTGCTTTTGAGGAGCTTGATATTTAAATTGACTTATATATACACTTGAAGATACTGAATATCTGAAATTCAGCCCTGTAGTGGTCCCCTGAAGCTTCTTTCAAATGCCATAGGTCTGACTTGATTTGGATTCTTCAAGGCAAAGTTATGTCCAATCTCCCACAATGACCTAATTATGGACTAGTTCAATAGAGAGAACTTGTATGACTTGCCACGTGTCACTGTTTCCTCCTTTGGCTCTAAAATTGATAGACTGAAAAATACATTCCATGTACTTGCAGACACTTTTTACATGATTCCAA
Organism: Pinus albicaulis; assembly: GCA_034641835.2. Taxonomy (NCBI): domain Eukaryota; kingdom Viridiplantae; phylum Streptophyta; class Pinopsida; order Pinales; family Pinaceae; genus Pinus; species Pinus albicaulis. The sequence goes on from CM076584.1 coordinate 583,683,343, forward strand.
TCTGATGCTCAAAGAGAGAGCTATTAAGATTTTCCCATGATCACCTCTTTGAGATGAAATTTAGAAGCCTCAAAAATCCCTAACTTCCATAGATCATATCTCTGAAAATATTGTGAACCAATATTTGAAATTTTGCGATGATGTTCCTCATTGCGGCTTCGCACTCTAAAAATTTTAGCTTCTTAACCTTCATAGAAAAAAATTTATTACGAAAATAACATGATGACCTGTTTAGGTTAAATTCAGGAACCTACAAAATGACCTAACTTGCACAAATCATATCTCTGAAAATATTGCGAACCAAGTTCTGAAATTTTGCAGCGATGTTCCTCGGGATTTTGGCTTCGCACTCTAAAAATTTCATATTCTGAACCTTCGTAGAAAAAACGATATAACGAAAATGCCACGATGACCTGTTTGGAGTAGCGAAACCCTAGAATCTCAAAGCTTTGATACCAAATGTTGTGAAACCAGCTCCAAAAAGAGAATAAAAGAGATATCAATGCCTTAGAAATAAGCTACTTCGAGGGGGAAACCTCCAATACATTACATGAATGAACAATTCTTGGATGATACAAATGACCAAAACCTCCTTCTATATATAGGAGTCCATGGGGCCACAATATAATCCTAGTGGGGCCATAATGTAATCCTAGCCGACCTAACAATAATAATGTAAGGGCACAATAATAGCAATATGGAGGTTACAGGGGTACAATAATAACAATAAGGGGGGCTACACTAACATAATAAGGGACTACACTATTAATATAGGTATTTAACATACAGCCCCACACCCAAAAAAAATACTGCTAAAAGTGTGCAAGTCTAAATTCCACTGCTGATTCAAAATGATATCTTGTTCAGTCATCTAGCCTAATCATGGCTAAACATGCTTTAAATTTATGTTGATAAGTTAGTAGAAACAATTATTTTCAAGATTATTTCAGACTTAACTTATCAGGAAGGATAGATTAGGAAAATATAAAGATGTTGGTTCCACATTCTCAAAACAGAACCAAAGAGATAGATAAGGATGCCTCACAAATGACAAATCACAGCTTTATCTTTCTAAATTTACTTTTATGCAAATAATGTTTGTGTGCATCTTGTTCCAAATGCTACAACCATGGTTAATCAGACTGTCTAATCCTAATTTGAACCACGCTTTAAATTTCATTTCAATAGTTAGAGAATCAAGACTGCCAAACAGCATAATCTTGGCAGTGAAATAGTTTAGGTAGAAAATAAAAAGAGTTCACCGGTTTAATCTGAACTCTTAGAAGAAATAAGGATAGGAGTAGATAGTTTATTTTTGTTTTCAAAAATAAAAATGTCAAGAGTTTTCCAGTTCAAGTGCACTCAAAGGAGAAAATATGTTAGGACAAGTAGGATTGGGTAGGTACAAATGTTATTAAGGAATATCATATGTTGCATATTGTTAAGATTGTCACTTCAAAGGAAACTTCAGCAAGTGAAAAAGAAAGGAAATATGCCAAATGGAAAGGACACTAGTCTGCTGAAACTTAGAGATTTGATAAACTGAAGGTTCTGGACACCTTAAAAAGAAAGTTTCCCTCCCCAAGTGGAGCCACTATTAGTCATCAGTAAATTTTTTTGATATCAAGGGATGACTAAGTTATAATCCTAGATTTCTAGAAGCAAGATTTGAGAAATATTGTGAGTTCTATAAATCTGACTGCCTTCATTATCCTAAGCATAACTGATTCACTGAAAACTTCATCTTTTGCCTTCTCAAAGTTTACCCTGCTGCTCTAAGAAGACTTCATTTTTTGGGCATGTTTGCCTCATTTTATCACCTCACCTACACCCTCATTCAACCCATTTTTTCCTTCCCCTAAAAACCCCTCATAATCCCCCACCATTCATCATTTTTCTCTAAAAAACCTTAAACAATGTAAAAATCATTTTTTTACATTGTTTAAATTTAAATTTTAAACCTATCGGACCCTTAAAAACCTTATAAAACTCTATTTTTTATAATAAAACCCGCCCTTTTTGTAATATTGGCCTTAAGCCCTTTTCCCTAACCCTATGCCCCTCACAGGCCCATAAAACCCTGACCTTCCGCTCATTTTTAAAGCCCCTTCCTTGTACAAATGAGCCTCCGCCCCTTTTTCAATTTATTAAAACCCCACCTTTATTCAAACTTCATAAAATCGTCCCTTTTCCTTATAAAACAAACTCCCCCGCTTGTCTTATCAACTCCTAGGCCTTGCCTTCCACTCGGCCCTACTGCGCAACCGCAGCCGGACACCTGTCAGTGGGCTTCACCCCACAAAACCTGCACTCTGCTCCCTGACTCATTCTGCATCGTAGATCTCACTCCTCGAGATCCGACGACCCAAAACCCATACCGCACATAAACTTGTGATGGGTGTTAAAACTCTCAACCCATGTGAAATGGGTGGTATTGGACTTGCCACGCATTGATCAACCTGTGGTATCGTATGTGTTTCGTCCATTACCACTTACCGCCCTCAACGCATGCAATAAACCAGTTGTGTTTTTCCGAAACCGCTTTTCCCTTTCCACAACGAAATTAAATCTCTTCACCTCTTTTTGAATTCCACCATGTTCCACCTTTGGAACCCTTCCTTTTGCACCTTCTCCTCCTCTACAAGCAAACCCCGATGATTCAAAACCCCAAAAAATGCAGTCTTACCACTCCTCATAGGTTTTAAGCTAACACGTGTTTTTTTATGTGTAGGTTTAATGGTGAGATGCCCAAAGGGCAATCCAATCGTCAAGAAATGATCAAATTAACCCCTGGATGATGATCCAAGATGTAAATTCACATAAAAGAAAGCTAGGGGGTTTGAATAAAGGTTTACCCTTAATGAAGCATGATCATCGATGGGTTATAAAAACTCATACCACGAACAAACCTCCCCTGCACACAAAAAAAAATTACAGTCAAAAGAAGCATTGAAGAAGGAAAGAAGGATTAAAGGTTTAATCTCATATCAAAAAGAAAATCAAGGAGATTAATTCATAACACAGAGATTAAGGCAGAAAATGACGATAGTCAGTGATTAAAGAGTAAAGACAGTGAGATAGATTATAAAGACTAAATCAAAGTTCAAAGGCCTAATATAGAGTTTAATGTTAAAACAAAGATAGGTTTACCCAAAGACAACTTCGAATAACTCAACAAAGAAGCAATTACTTCTCCAAAGACAAACCTGCCACCTACAACATGTTATCTTTCAATAAAGGCATTGGGCAGCTATTACAAAGTCAAAGATATTTTATCTGTCAAAAAGTTATTGTAAAAGTTATCAATAGACCTTAAAGTCAAACACTTCACCTATTTTTCCTTAGGATTTAAGATAGAAGTTATTAAAAAAATAAGTAGTAGCAGATATTCCTGCCTTGACCTTTGCATGGTCTTCAAGGTTAGGAATTCACTTACTCTGTAATAAATGATACTCAAACCTTATCTCACTTGCAACATAAATACTACATCTTAACTAATTATATTGTTGGCATTTGATGACTCTTTGAAGTAATACATAATCTCTTGGAAGTTGAAAGGAATTTTATGTCTTGGAACTTATGGATGTTGTTGTCGCTCCTAGAGACAGCCTAGAGTTGTGATAGACCAGTGCCTAGGACATCTTATATAGCAAGGAGCATATGATATAACAGAGGAAGTTATCAAAAAGAAATCTCTCATGCTAATCTCTTGTAAAACAAGGAACATTAATCTGAATGGGACCAAGATCTTCAGAAACTGATACAGGGATAGGAATACTACAGAGACGACATGCAAAACTCCAATGTAAAAGCAACAAACAATTCAAAGACAACTTACTGCAAAGAGGACCGATTCAGAAATAGCTCACAGAAATAAGTTATCAGAAGGTGTATGTAGTGAATGAAATATTGAGGAGATATTATTTAACATTGAGCTGATATCCAGATACACAATACCACCATGCATGGGCTTACCAATCTAAGAATCCATACATGACAATAGAATTTTAAAAACACCCTCTCAAAAAAAACTAGGATAGCAGAAATACGGTTTAGATGAATAGTGGAACAGAATATCATGCATGAGCCATATTTAAAGCGCTTGACTAATCTGAGTATGGGTATCAACTAGGATAAATCCATACCAAAAATCAGTGAGCCACTCGCATTCCAAAACATGATACAGGAAAGATGGATGAAATGAAATGATCTATTTAATTAACACATAAGAGAAAGTTACAGATTGTGAAATACCAAAGATCATAATCCTCTTTAACAGATGAAACTCCTCCTCACTAAAACCTTATGGGCTCTGAGCCTTCCTACTAGAGTTCAACAAAATGTATACAAAATCTTCTCACTGCATAATTTACTGATAAAATCCGGAACCTTAAATCATCTATTTTTTAGGAGCTTTATAGGGGAACAAGAAAGCTCGAAAAGGAGTATTTGATGATCAATTAATTTCCCTAATTAAAACAAGATGGCTGAAATGTGCACGCCCATACTGTTCGATGACTTTGTACTGTTGTTTGTACCCTGCTGCCTGCTTACAGAAATAAATGCACTGGGTTGAAAACTCTCCAGGAACACGGTAAAGGAATAAATTCACATAGACATTCTATCCTTTCCTGAAGAAAAATGGTGCTGAAAAGAAAGCTATAGAGTATGTTTTCTGTGAATGGTACCCTCTTCCTTCAAAACCTTGAATTACGGCTTAAGATCTTCAATGCTCAACGCTGAATTCCTGATCTTTCACTGATACTTCTTTGCTGCTCCATTAAGATCTTCATCTGCGCAATCTGTGCTTTGAATGGCTCTGTAGGGTTTGATAGATTTTAACCCTGCTTCTTTAATGGAAGTCTTGTTGATCTACCTCCCCAGGCCTTTCTCCATAATTACAACCTCTGAGAGATGGTACTTTGATGTGCTCTACTACCGCAATCAAGTCTATAAATCATGGTGGTTTCCCGCTGTTGTAACCCTGCAAAATCCGCAAACTTGTTAGAAAAACCAAGCACGGGGATGATGGACGTGACGGGATCAATGTAAATGGTCGTGCGGATAGGGTGAAATAGTGGAATGATGCAGGGTGATGGAAAAATGCAGTGGAACGATGGGGAATGGACTGGGTGGATAAATGCATTGGTGAAGGTTGGCGGAGTGCAGAAAATAAAAACATTTGAATTTGACCTTTTGAATGAAATATAAGGAAGGCGGAAGAAAACATGACAAATGACACGTGGAATGGTGACGTGGTGGGAGCTGGGCAGTGACGTGGCATGGGTTTAGCCTGGACTGTCTGATCTCAGGAGGAGATCGACGGTGGAAAACATACAGGGGAGCAATGAGACAGTGGACCATGGGCGCTATTGTCTTGGACTAAAACTCGTGCAGCTTCGCGATGTGATTACCGTTGGATAGATCGCCTCCAATCGGATGACTCACATGCATATCGCGCCAGGTCTTTGATCGAATGATAATGCGCGATGAAGGGTGGTTTTAGAGTCATAATCGGAGACACGTGGAAAATATTGTATGGAATCGCTCCAGATTGAGAAATATCGCCCGCCTCCGAAAGGCGGTGCGATATAAACCACCTGTTTTGCATAGAGTGCAGGTGTGGGGACCACCGGGGCGGATAGGTTTCTCACCGTTGATTTTTTAGGTTGATCAGACGGCGTACGAGCGATTTGGGTGATGAATGGAGTGGGCCACAGGCACGATGGAGGCTTGCGAATGCCATCGGATTTGTATAGATCAACGGTTGTAAACGCGCCCAATATACACATGTGATAAGCACCTTCGGATTTAGCACTCAGTCCGGCACCCAGGTTACATGGAGGAAAAGACTAAGGGGCTAGGGCCGAAATGGCTAAGCCTTGCAGATTTTCAAATATGGGTTTTGCGGCCTTTTTTAATGTAATTTGGGGGGGGTAGGAAGGTAACGATAAGCAGAAAATGGATTTCTCTGGGCAAAAGAGGGGTTCCTGAAAGGTTTAAGCGAGGCTGCTTATCAAAATTTCAAAAGGGATGATGATATGATCAACAGATGCCCTGATTTGTTTGTTGATGGAGGAGGCTAGATCACTGGATCCCTAAGCTTGGTTGTTCGTAAAGAGCCTCTAATTTGTTATTGTTATTTCCTGTTTTCATTATGCTTCCATCTTTCTTTGTTACACTAGAGTGAAATTTTTAGGCTAAGAAATGTCTTTTGAAAGCACCTTAGTTCTATTTTCTCTTCAGTGTCTTAATGTTTTCTTCTACAAGGTATGATTGGAGGATTTTTAACTACCCTCCAGTTCCATCTAGCTTGTTATTTTAGAAATGATTCAATAGAGTATAACCAGGGAATTTTCGGTAAGTCCATGTTCATTGGTATGACTTGAGATGTTTTTTTAAGGAATGATTTCAATAGAGTGCAACCAGCGAAATTAGTGGTGAGTCCATGCTCCTTGAGTACAACTTGAGATATTGTTTTTAAAGTCTTCTTAATGTATGCTTAGTAGATTCTAAACTAGGGAAGTCTATGGTGTGCCTTGTCCTCTGGACTACCTCAAAATGTTGCTTTCAAGGTCCTTAGAGAGTTAGTCAAAATAAGATTAGATTATTTTTGTTTGATCTTAGGCTCCTCTCACTGTTATCTTATATGTTTTCTTTATATAAAAGTAGTCTTTTGATTGCTGGATTGTTGTCTGAAAGGTTTACGTATTAAATTTTTGTCTAAAGAAGTTTATGGTTTGCCCTGTCCTTTGGCTTGCTTCAAAAAATTTCCTTGAAATATTTCTCTTATTTAAAGTACATGATAAAGGATTCTTAATTTCCCTTTACCCTACTTTTCATTCTTATCCTTAATGTTCACCTGATTATCCTAAAAACTTTGAAGATCCACTATCCAAGTTAGATTTTCCCTATGATACTCCCCAATCCATTGATGAACTTATCATGACTTTCATTTGACTCCATTGCCCAATGACTTAGATATTTCCTCATTCTAGCTATGCTCTTTGATCATCATACCCAACCAAAACAAACAACAAACCTCATACTTAATAACTAGCCTAAAATCAACCCTTAAAGCAAGCAAGAACATATCCTTTGCAAACAACCTGAGAGATCCCTCTCTGAGTCTAGGAAGGCTAGGTCCTAGAACTCTAAAGATTGGTTCTGATGTTGCCTTGTCATTTGGTTTACCAATCTTCCAAATCACAGGACCCCAACAAACCGGGCACGACGAAGGGAGAATAGTAAGCCCGAAATAGTTCATTTTCTATGAGTTATTCCATTGAATCTGGATAAATTATGAAACCTATGTTCAATGGAAATTTGCCTCATTTTGTTATGAGAACGAGGAGACGAAGTAAAATCAATGTTCTTCATGAAATTTTAATGAGTCCGATGAAGAAAAACTATATGCTCTGTGAATTTTCAACGAGTCCAAGGGAGAAAAAATAGGTTACCTTTTCGTATTTTTAATGGGCTAGAAAAATATGGAAAATAATGGGTCATATTTCTTCGTAGTAGTAGTTTAACGAGCCTGACGAAGGTAACTCAGAGTTTTTTCAGTTTTACGAGCTAGAAAAAGTCCCTAAAAATAAAGCTCATTTCTTCTTCGCATAATTTTACAAAGACCGAAGAAGAGAACTCGAGGTTTTTTGGTTTAAAGAGCGAGAAAAATACCATAAAAATAATGCCCATTTCTTCTATGTGTATGCTTACCAATCTCAAAGAAGAGGACTCAAGGTTTTTAGGATTAACAAGTGAGAAAAATACCATAAAAAGAATTCTTGAAATTTCTTGATCTCTTTCTTGTCAATAGAAGGGTCTATGCTGGGAATTTTCTAGTAAGACCAAGTGAAAACATCATGGAATTCTGTAAAAAGGGTGTGAAACGTGAAATTTCCTCTGGGTTGAAATCGGCTCCAATCTGAATATTTTCCATGATACCCATTTTGACCAAGATATCTATGAGCATAGTCTTGGAAATATTTCCCATGTTCCCTTCCGTATCAAGAGTTTGAAAATTCGTGTAAGGGGAGGGAACACTCTCAGGTGGGTCAAAATATGGGATTTGAGTAGTGATCGCATCTGAATTTAACATCAAAGTGCGATGATGGAACTCTCCCGAAGGTCATTCTTCTAGAGACATGATCTCTTGAATAGCTTTGTCCGTAGGAAGGACTTCATCGAGGAGATCTTTAGAAGGAACCATGATGGGCGAGAGGGTGGTACCATTGGTCAAAACCAAAGCAGTGGAGGGTTTAGATTCTATTTAGATGGCGTGATAAGACAACTTAGCTAGTGATAGCGGCATCTGGTCTCCATAGGAGTCAATGTATGAAGGTGCCGGTAGGATCCATGGATCGATAGAGCCATCCGAAATGGTGGATATCATTGTAATCGTGTGTGGAACCTTAGGCAGCGGGAGAGGAAAGTAACCCATCAGGGAAGATGCCTTCAAAAGACTGGTACTGACACTGACATACAAGTTAGGAACACCTCCTACTAGGGGTACGATGCTACTTGGTAACATGGAATAATCGGGGGTGCAAAAGGATAAATGATACACTGTGACTATTTTCCCATCTAATGGAAAGAGGATGAGTCGGAAGACCGAAGAGACAATGCTAGTCATTGCGTAAGACCATCTGTGACCCAACAATAGATTACAGTCGAGATGACAATCTATGAATTATATGTCCACCATTATCATTTTCCCACTAAGCGAAATGGGAAAGCTAGCAAGGTAGCCTTTTGGGAGGAAAGTGTGGCCATTGAAAGCTTTAAGTGAATTTGATGACAAAGACAAAGTGGGAGAACCCAAAGCGAGCCAGCACGCAGTTGACATAATGCAAGTCGAAGAACCTTCATCTATGATAGTGTGATGGATTGGTCTCCCTTTCGACACAACATGTACTTGGACAGAAATTTGGTGTGAGAGGCGAGGTTTAGATTTCTCCATATCGAAGATGGCTAGCATAGAATCCTGGGGGTCAATTCCACCAATGGCCGAAAGCAGAGCTTTCCTTTGCGCTACGCACGTTTGCAATAATTCAAGTGCAGACATGGCTGATGGTGATTGTGCAAAATCTTCTACAATATTATAGTTTTTGGCAGCGTGTGCAGAGGTGTTATGAGTTGTGCGTCGAAGTTTCCCTTTGGGGGGACGAATCGCGGGGTCAGTAGCAGGCTTTTCGATATGAAAATCATTGGGCAGTGGTGGATTTGAACTTGTACCAGGTTCCTAAGCCTCAATAAATATATTTCCATAGATTTTAGCTCGGCTTTGGAGTTCAACACTTTCTACCCCATAAATGGCGGATGATCCTTCACCGAAAGGATGAGTACCACAGTTTCCCCTTTGTGGGAGTTGTGGTGGGTTTGCAACTATGTGTTGTTGTTGCTTATATGGATTCGGGAAGGGATTATGAAGAATAGAAGGTGTCCTCCCAGAGTCCTTGCTTTTGATAAAATATGTGTATTCCTATAGCCGAGGACATTTGTATGTCAAGTGGTCCTCCACACAGATTTTGCAAGGAAATTTCATGGGTTTCTCCTTTCCTTTGTTGTTTTTAGCAGTGTTTTTTTTATTGGGATTATTCTAATTACCGGAATTCTCTTCAGAAGGAGAGGTATTTTTCTTGTTCTTATTTTTCTTGCCGCTGGGGTTTTATGTAGATTGCACAAAGTTTACCTCAGTGGTAGGAAGAGTAGTTGATTGGTTAGGGGTGATGTTAGCCGAAGATGGTTGGGAAGTTTTCACACTAATTTGTTTTATGGCTACGCTGGAGGTTGCGCCAACGATGTCATCGAACTGCACTCTAGGTAATTGAGTAGCGGGAGGATTCGGATTGCCAGGGGCATGGGGGAGTAAATCATATAGCATGCCAGATTTCGAATAGATCAAATCTAAATGCTGCACACAACGGATGGATTGGTCTTCTGTGACCGCACCAGACAAGCAAATTTCCTTAGCTACGGGTGGTAAGAGTGACTTACAAAACCAATTGGATAAGAGATGATCTGGGATTGGCACTTTGACTAGCCTCCACCTACGTCTCCATTCATGAATGTGATTAGAGATGTGGGTGGCGGTGTCTTGGTGCAGCGAGGTTAAGATTTCCATGCCAGTTTCGTATCTAATAGGTAATTTTAAGTTCTTAAGAAATTCCGTAGCTAAGGTGCCAAAAATGTTGATGGCCCCATGTGGTAATTCAATGTACCATTTGGTAGCATTTCCTGTGAGAGTGGGGGGGAAAAGTTGAAGCCGAATACTATCATCCACCATGGAGTTAGAAACAGACCATAGATGAAATGTGGTAATGTGTGTAGCTGGATCGTCCCCTTATTTCCCGTCGAATTTAGGGATGTCAAATGGAATCTTGTGTGGTACTGGAGGCCAGAGTGGTTTTTGGTTGATGGGATCATTGGTCTGTTTTTAGAGGTCGGGGATTTCTAGAGTTGCCAAGAATGGAAATTGTGTGTTTTCCCCCGGATCTAGCTAAGGAAGTATTGGCTGACCATTCAAACTGTAGGGTCCGCCCATCAATGTGTTACTAATGGGATAAGTAGGAATTTTTTGATAAAATTTTCTTGTGAGTAGGGGTGTAGGTGTGTATGGTTGCTATCCGTAGGGTACGTTGTACTGGGGGGCGAACTTTTGGTTTCCCCCAGTGTAAAAGTTACCCCCTTGCCCAAATTGATTTTGGGGTTGGTTCGCCCATATGGACATGATAGAGTTAGCCAAAGGCATACTACTATTTTCATATTTAAGCATTGGCATAGACCCTACACCAGACGTTTGAACACTCATAGGAACATCTTTAACAATAGGCTATCCTGTTTGTCCTAATGACTGCAGGGGTACCGAAGTGCTCCCCACATATATGTATTGGTGACACTGCCCACTGGCATGATTTCCAAGGGGTTTGAACTCAGCAAAGGGTTCCAACCAAAAGGGTTGCTAAAAGGAATCGAATTAGCCCCGCTAGCGGGAGAGGAAACCATGAGTTTCGACGCAGTCACAATAGGAGAAGATCCTGAAGGGTTCATAGATCCACTGACAGTTGTGGTGACCAGATTGCTAGGACTGGGTATGGCCTGGCTACTGGGGTTGCCAATAATTGGCATAGAACTAACAACTGGCAAGGAAGATGGTGGTGGACCAGATTTGGTTACCAACGAGATCGACCCCATGAGCGCCAGTTTTGAAACAGATGTTGGTGTAGCCGAAGACATATCTTGGCCTGGTGTAACCTGAAATAAAAATGGCCCCAACGGGTCAGTGAGAGGAGGATTGTAAGGAGGTACGACTCCTTCCGTAAAAGGATCCTCTGGAAACTCCGTATGATACAGGACTATGTGAAAGTCAGGGGTTGTCACTGAAGATTGCTCTTCTGAAGAAGGCACTGGCTCACCGAGGCTTGAATCCTCTTCCCATGTCAATGGAGAGAGACCTTGATGTCATCGAGACAAATGAAAAGGGTCGAAGGATGCCATGGTGACTTGTTTACTTTTATCAAATTTTAATTATTTTTGATGTATTATAAAGCTTCTGTGATAGTACCACACACCTAAAAAAGAATAAAGGACTTCTAAAATCAATCAATAAGCAGCTAGAACAGGGTGGCCCCATCTGAGTACTATCTTTTACTAGATATGAAACCCAGTATCACAATATCATACATAGAGGGTTGGTAAAAAATATAGTTACATTTACTCTAGAGCTTCGCGTAAACCTCATACAATAGGTGTAAGCACTCTTGTGAAGACGAGTACCCTCCCAAATATCGAAGACAGAGTAGGTATGTATGTTTTAGGTACCAGGGAAGCCCACCCCAGTCAGCTTGTGTAAGTCCCTAAAAATTCTGGCAACTAAAGATACCTCAAATCAAATACATTGTCAAGGGGGTCACAGTCATAGATAGCATGCTATATGGGAAGAACACCTAGATCCCTGATCTAGTTTTGACATCCCCGAAGGGAAGCCAAATATATAGCATGCCCACTGAATGCACTCGAAGGTGAGCTACCTTCTTATGCACCCTGGTGTTGTCTCGCGCTTAACTCCGGTGGTAGTGGAGTGGTCCTGACAATATGAGTGCAGTAGGATTTCACTTTTTAACGACTCTAGTTTCAATTTTTGAGATCTTAGGTGATTTTCTCACTTCTCCTACCCCAAGATCCTAACCTGAATTACTGTTCGTGTGAGCTTAGAAAAATTTATATGATTAATTTTATTATCGCTTGATTCTTAGTGTACTTGATTATTAGTATTGCAGAGGGAGAGTGGACGTATGAAATGTGATGAGACTCTGACTCAAAAACCATGCAGAAACATGCTCTAAATATTCAATTCAATGAAGAGTTTATTCTATAGGGAGAGATTTTTTCCAACATCCATGCACCAAACATTCAAATAACAAAGGTAAACCTTAAATATTCAGACATCTATCTATCTTCTTTAACAACTTTTTAACCAAAATTTTCAGAATTAATTTAGCTAAGTTCAGAAAACTAAAAAAAAATCTTCTTCAAAGAGTAGATGCTACTAACATTGACTTTTTTAAACAATAACTAAAACACAAATGCTAAGTGGTAATCAAGCACAGGGGTCTAGGAAAAGAAGATAATCTGGTAGCCAATAACTCCACAGCCAAAGAGAAACACAATAGGGGTGTAAAGAGCAGATTTTGGCTAGGTAACGCTAGCAATCAAAGGCTACAGAGTGTTAATTATCAAACTAATGCACTGTATCTGAGCATAAGCAGCGTTATAACACACTGAAACACTCCCAAAGGGAGCATTGCTCAAGGTAAAGTTGTACATATGGCTAGGCAAGGCCTATTCTGGACTCTGTGAGCTTTTGAGATGATTACTAAGCATATAAACCAGTCAGAAGGATATGTGAACAAAGGAAAAAAGGTAAAGTCATAGGAACGATCTAGAAACTTGGGGTTTACTCCCCATTGGATTCGCCATTTCTGCTATAGGGTAATATGCTTGGGTGGTGATTATTGGGTATCCCTCTCAGGGATTTCTATTGCCCGAGGCAGACTGTAAGATTAGCTGTAAAGTTCCAAAGGTATTGCATACATGTTCATACTAGTATGTAATTGACAAAGCAAGATTTGGAATGATTACCTCTTTGTGGACGACAGATCCTATGGAGAGAGCTAAGCGGCGGGGTAGAATTGCTTCCTCACAGCTCCAAATCCAGATCTTGCAACCAATCAAAGCACCCGTGTGATCTTCACAACAATATAGCTTTATAAAAGTTAAACTAGTATTAAACTATGCAGATCTAAGCCATTCATATCATGATACACAGACAAATGAACAAGAACTGTGACACTGATGCATCGAATGGAAAAAAAAAATACAGTTCTATTGATTTATGAAAAGGAGGATTACAACCATTAGTTGCACCAAGCCCTCCTCAACCTTCCAATTCCTCTCTCTCTTTCTCTATCTCTGAGTGCAATGATGCTAAAGGAAGAAAGTCCTCAATGAACTTCGTCGATCTTCAAGCCCCACACTACAACAATGAAATTTTGCTCCACATATAATCAAACCTTTGACCATAGACCAAGAGCCCACATTTCTAATTTATAAAAAATGGAGAGGACAAACATTTCCAACCCTTTCAACCAGTTCAAATTGGGAAAGATCTAGATGTGTCCTCACTTTTCTTTGATTTTTCCTTCCAGAGGAGTTCAATTGTGTTTGGCAATGTTTAATACAAGGTTTATGCCATTAGTTTCTATTTTTGAACTGACTCTTTCTAAGAAAAAACTAGAAATGTCAGTCAGTTTTCCGCAAGATATTTCCCTTTTCACATTCAAACACAGATAACGCTGCCCCTTGGGCAAGAAAAAGCGTTACCCTAGGCATTAACGCTCCCTTTTCATGGCTAGGATGTGTTATAACTCTGGCTAGCTGTTTCAGGGGTGCATTACCTTGGAAAAAATGGTTCTTGTCTATGTCATTTTCTTCCTTCCATGTTACCTTCTCCTTTGAGCTGATGAGGAGGTCATTTGTCATGTAACATCTCGAATGGTGACTTTTTTCATCCTCAAGACCACACGGCTCTTTGAGGGATAAACACAATGATATTTTCATCTATCAAAGAAAAATCCACAATGATCGCCTCGGGTCAGTGCTTCATGTGCGCAGTTGAATAAATTTTCCTGTTTGACATTAGGAAAAGTTAAAATTTTCAGCTCTTGTAATTTATTTTTTCCCTCTAGATATTTATTTGTACCTTCTTCTTGACATTTTCTAATGTCTTTTACTTGTACGATTTTTTTAGTGTTAACATATTGCATGGAAAAAGAAACTGTTATGAAATCTTGAAGAAGGCTCATGTTGAACTTTCCTTGGGAAGCACTAGGAACCATGGGGATTGACCCATGGTGTTTGTTGCTAGTCTTATTCTTTCTATCTTTTTTATTTGTTTACGCTTGATTTTTTGTCTTGATTATGTCTAGTGCATGATCATGCCACTTTGTTTGTGGTGTTGTATTGTTATTTCTTTTCATGGTTTTCTTCTTTTTATTCCCTTTTGTTTCAGAGACTTGGGAATTGGTTGGGAAAGAGGAAGGTTAATGTAGCTCCGGGTGAGCTGTGTGGTAACCAATAGGTGATGCAAGACTTGGATGAAGCCCGGTGAATGTATAAGGGAAGCTGAAGGTAAAAATACGAAAGCCAATTGGATTGGTTATGTCCATTGAGGTAAATGGATGGTAGAAGTACATACATGAGAGGGGTAATCAAGTAAGGTATATTAAATGGAATCGAGGTGTCAGATACCTTAACTATGTTGGGAACTATTGTTCTCAATGTTGTGCATGGATAAAGAGAGTTCTCTTACCAAGACCTTATGATATCTAGTAATTATGTTGTGATCATGATTATGTTTATGTTTATATATGTATACATGTATGTATGTATGTATGTATGTCGTGTCGGACAGGGTCGTCATGGATCATGATTCTTTAATGTTGATTTTTATATTTATATATGTGTGTGTGTTTGTCATTGTTTGACATGATCATGATCATTTTATGCTAATGATTATATATAGGTATGTATGTATCTATCTATGTCACTATATGACAGGGTTTTCAAGCATCATTCTTGTGGAGGAATGATTTCTTATGCAGTTGAATGGCACGAAGAGGTTCCTAGATATGAGGAATCAAGCAAGATAGTAGCCTTGAAAGATCTATGAGGTCAGTATGACGTGGACATAAATTGATATTGTATGCTTGTACTATGCCTATTTTTATATTATGGACAGGTAACGTTGAGGGGTAAATCAACGAAGCGAAGGTAATGTGATCTGTTGCATGATAGGATAAGCATGGATGATTTAAAGTCACTAGAATCATGGTTTCTTGAGGATTCAGTGTGTGGTATATGGATGTGCAGTACTACTATTGTGAATATGTTGCACATGTTGTATGCTCAGTGATTGTACCTATGGTGATGTGTACATGTAACATATGTAGTATTGTGTACCTATGATGTTGTATGCATGTTGTATATATGGTGTTGTTTGCATATTGAATATGATGTGTTAGGTATATATGGTGCTATGTACATGTTGGATATGCAGTGCTCTGTACATATCCTACTGTGTACATGTTGGATATGCGATGTTGTTTGTATATGGTGTCATGTGCATGTTGGATATGCAATATTGTGTACGTATGGTGATATGTACATGTTTTATATGCAGTTCTATATATATATATATATATGGTGGTGTGTGTGTGTGTGTGTTGTACATATGGTGTTATGTACATATGGCATTGTGTCCATGTTTGTACATGTGGTGTTGTGTACATGTCATGCATGTGGTCTTGTGTACATATGGTTTGGTGTACATGTTGTGCATGTGGTGTTGTGTACATGTGGTATTGTGCACACATTGTAAAGATGGTGTGGTGTACATTTGGCATTGTGTACATGTTGTGCAGGTGGTGCCATGTACATGTGATGTTGCACACACATTGTGCGGGTACTACTGTGTATATGTGGTACTGTGTACACATTGTGTAAATGGTACTGGTATACATGTGGTATTGTTTGCATGTCATACATGTTGTGTTGCGAGCATGCGGTACTATGTATGTGCATGGTGTAGTCATGGTATCGTGACATGTGTATTGTGTTGTTTTGTACACAAGGTATATGTGTATGTATTATGTTGTATTGTACAATAAGTGTAGGTGTATGTGTTGTGTTGTACATTGGATGTAGGTGTATCTTTTGGGTTGTATTGTACATTGGGTGTAGGTGTATGTATTGCGTTGTATTGTACACTCGATGTGGGTGTATTTTTTGTATGCCAGTGTGGGGGTATGTATTGTGTGGTGTTGTACATTGTGTGTGGATGTATGTGTACATGATTGAAGAGAAACAAAGGAATTGGGTGCTTTACAGGTGTGGTAATTGATCCAACATGTGTATAGAAATAACAAAGGTAGAAGTAAGGACCAATGAAGGACAAGTATCGCCATTTTGTTTCAGTTTTATTATTCATGTGAATATGATTCTGAATTATGATAGTTACATGTGATTTATGATTATGGTTTATTATGATTGCATGTGATTCAGGATTTTCTCCTATGATTGTTGTGTTTCAAGCTAACGAGATGTGATATGTTTATACATGATGATTTGGTCAAATAACTAATTTTACTTATGTGTTAGGAAGTGAACAAGATTACAAGTATACCTTATTGATGAGTTGTTAGGGCCCTATATTACTAATGTAGTCCCTTATTGTTGTTAGTGTAGCCCCATTATTTTTATTGTTGTACCATTTTATTCCCCATATTGTTATTATTGTGCCCTTACATTATTATTGTTAGGTCGGCTAGGATTATTTTGTGACCCCATGGACTCCTATATATAGAAAGGAGGTTTTGTCATTTGTGTCATCCAAGAATTTTTCATTTCTGTAATGTAAAGGAGGTTTCCCCCTCGAAGTAGCTGATTTCTAATCCATTTATCTCTCTTTTCTTCTATTTTGGGAACTAGTTTCATAAAATGATCCACCAATGAGGTATTATTTGAATTTAATTCAATTTATTTTCAATCTAAAAGAAATACTGGAATACAAAAAATACACCCACATCGAGTGTACAATACAACGCAATACATACACCTACACCCAATGTACAATACAACCCAAAACATACACCTACATCCAATGTACAACACAACACATACACCTACACTTATTGTACAATACAACATAATACATACACATATACCTTGTGTACAAAACAACACAATACACATGTCACGATACCATGACTACACCATGCACATACATAGTACCGCATGCTCGCAACACAACATGTATTACATGCAAACAATACCACATGTATACCAGTACCATTTACACAATGTGTACACAGTACCACATGTACACAACAGTACCCGCACAATGTGTGTGCAACATCACATGTACACGGCACCACCTGCACAACATGTACACCATGTCAAATGTACACCACACCATCTTTACAATGTGTGCAAAATACCACATGTACACAACACCACATGCACAACATGTACACCAAACCATATGTACACAAGACCACATGCATGACATGTACACAACACCACATGTACAAACATGGACACAATGCCATATGTACATAACACCATATGTACAACACACACACACACACACCACCATATATATATATATATATATAGAACTGCATATAAAACATGTACATATCACCATACGTACACAATATTGCATATCCAACATGCACATGACACAATAATTACTGCAAGAAAGCATGAACATGCTTGGTTGGGTGGTTGAAATTTACTGCAATAATTAGCAGCAACAATAAAATGAATTGGAACATGTAGGAGTGTGTTGGTAAAGCACTTCAAGAGCAGGGCCATTGTGGAACAATGCAACCCAATAGTGTCCATTGATTTCCATGAGCATGCTATGACCCGTATGATGGCTTTGAGGTAGGGATATGCCTTGGTGTTTGTATCTTTCTATGCGAGGAAGCCTTGCCAAGGGATGGACTGCCTGAGATGGGGTTGATAGTATCACATGAAGGTGTGTGACTGCATGGAAGGGGGTGACCAAATTTCCCGAGGCACTATGTATTATAGAACAGAAGGTCGAGGATGGATGTTTTTTGGTCATTATCATTGCCATATGGAATCAGATGCACATTGGGAGTGTGCCTTTGAACAATGTGCCGAAAAATATTCATTGAGGGTATAGTAGCATAGGATTGTAGCGTTGGACATTTGATGTGAATTTTACTTTGGATCTTGGTAGTAATTTTCAGGGTGGAGGTGTGAGCTTATGGAATCCCTTTGTTGATTGATATGAGCATTGTATCCTTTGATTTGTTGGTTGAGAAAATATGTATATGTGTATATTATTGTAAATACTGTATCGTTTTGGTTTTTAAAGCTCCACATATAGTATGATTATTTTTTGGTTGAGGAAAATGTGCTAAATTATATGTGGTTGTTATTTTAAATACCGTAATTATATGTGTTATAAAGCTCCAATAAACGACATGATTTTCATGTTTTAGAATGTTGCTACATGTTGTGTATGCATTGCTTGTTTATGCTAGGTCACATATTGGTCGTGCTTGTGTGTTTTTTGTGTATGCTTGCTTATGTGATGTCATATTTTGAAAATGCATTAGTAATTCATAATTGGTTATACATGTCAAGTGGATGCATATGGTCAAGTTTGCATTGGTTTGGTGAAGATTGTTGTGCATAAGGTCATTGTATGTAATTAGGTCATCATGATGATATTTGTATGTTATGATGCTAATGTGTTGGCTAAGATAGAGTGGGAGATGCAGACCATCAAAGTGAAGTTGCAACACTAGACCTTGGGGTAAGAGAATATCACCATACAGGTATATTAGTTAATGGATTTTTATATGAATTAGGGTTACTTATATGTTTCTCATTATATTATTATTATGGTTACATTTATTATAAAATCTAGGTGATCAACGTAGTCATATGCACTATGATTATGTGTATGCCTTTCATTCTATTGATTTTACAGCTACATATATGATAGATGTTAGTTAATTAGTGTGATCATATGGACATGTGTCTTTTATTCAATCATGGTATTAATTTCATGGTTATGTTATATGTTGTTGAGGAGCATGTTATATGTTAACTTGTAGTTAGCTCAATGATTATGTTATATGTTGTTGATGGGCATGCTATATTTTAACGTATTGTAGTTATATGTTAGTTAACTTGATGATTAGGGTTATGACATTAATATATTGATGTTATATGTAATTTTATAATTTGGATTGGCCTATATAGTTGGTTACAATTATGAAATTCAGGCATGAGTCGACCTAATTATAATAGTGTGTTGTATTATGTCTAGAATGACTATGCATATGTAACTGTATGCATGAATGAAATTTTCTTATGAGTTTATTGTGTGAGCATGTTTGCTAGATACTTTTATGGATATAATGACCTTAATTATGATTGGGTTGATATGTTGTGAAGTTATATCGTGCTAATATACATTGACTATGTAGATAAGATAGCCTCCCCTAAGATACATTAAGGTATGAGCTTTATTATGTCCTATACTTTGTACTTGAATGTTTAATTATGTCATATGTTTGGTGTTTGAGTGTTGGTGTCTATTATATCATCTATTTACTATAGAATTCTTTTATTAATCACATGATATGAGCATGTTTCCATAATATTGCATGAAGCAATGATCTTGTTTTAATATAGTTGTAATAACATGTATGTGTTTAATCATATGATATGAGCATGTTTCTATAAGATTTCATGAAGTAATGATCTTGTTTTAATAAATTTGTGTTACAGGACAAATGAACTCCTCATCAGTTCAAAGGAGAAGGTAACATGGAAGGAAGAAAATGACTTAGACAAGACCCAATTTTGCCAAGGTAGCACACCCTAGAAATAGCTAGGTAGAGTTATAACCCACCTGATCCATGCAAAGGGAGTGTTAATGCCTAGTGTAACGCTCTGTCTTGCCCAAGGGGCAGCGTTAACCATGTTTGAGTGTGAAAAGGGAAATATCTTGCGGAAAAATGACTAGAATTTCCATCTTTATCTCAAAAGGAATCAGTTCAAAATAGAAACTACATGGCACAAAAATTTTATTAGGCATTGCCAAACATAACTAAACTCCTATGGAAGGAAAAAGCAAGGAAAAGCGAGGACAAATCTAGATATTTCCCGATTTGAACAAGGTGAAAGAGTTGGCAAGGTTTTTCCTCTCCATCTCCTATAAATTGGAGTTGTGGGCTCTTGGTCTAAGGTCGAAGGTTTGATTATATGTGGAGCAGAATTTCATTGTTGTAGTGTGAGGCTTGAAGATCGGCGAAGTTCATTGCGAGATTTCTTCCTTCACCATCATCACACTCAGAGATAGAGAAAGAGAGAGAGGAATTGGAAGATTCAGGAGGGTTTGGTGCAACTGACGGTTGTAATCCTCCTTTTCATAAATTAAAATAACTATATCTATTTTTTCCATTCGATGCATCAGTGTCACAATTGTTGTTCAATTGTCTATGTAGTATGATACGAATGGATTAGATCTGCATTGTTTTATGTTCCTTATATGCTATTTTAATTGATAAGAAGCTATACTATTGTAGAGATTACACGGGTGCTTTGATTGATTGCAGGATTTGGATTTGGAGCTGGTGACGAAGGATTTCTACTTCGTTGCTTGGCGTTCTCCATAGGATCTGCTGTCCACAAAGAGGTAATCTTTCATCTTTCTTTGTTGATTATATACATTAGTATGAACATGCATGCAACATCTCTAGAAATTTATAGCTAATCTAATAGTCTACCTCAGGCACCGGAAAGCCCTGAGAGGGATATTTAATAACCACCACCCAAGCATATTACCCTATAGTAGAATTGGCAACTCCGCTGGGGAATAAACCCCAAGTTTCCGGGTTTTTCCTATGACCTTACCTTTTTCCTTTTGTTCACATATCCTTTCGACCAGTTTATATGCTCAGTAATCATCTCAAAAGCTCGCAGAGTCCAGATTAGACCCTTCTTATCCATATGTGCAACTTTTCCCTGATTAACACTTCCCCTCTAAGTGTTTTAGTGTGTTATAACACCGCTTCTGCTCAGATACATTGTGTTAGTCTCGATATTAACTCTCTATAGTCTCTGCTTGCCAGAGTTACCCAGCCAAAATTTTTTGTTTACACCTCTGTTGTGTTTCCCTTTGGTTGTGGAGTTATTGGCCATCAGATTAGCTTCTCTTGCTAGATCCCTGTGCTTTTTTACCGGTTAGAATTTCTGTCTTTTGTTATTGTTTAAAAAGTTAATGTTAATCACATCTAACTTTTGAAGAAGAATTTTTTTTTAAGTTTTCTGAACTTACCTGAATTAATTCTGAAATTTTTTTGGTTAAAAAGATGCTAAGAGAAGATAGATAGATGTCTAAATCTTTAAATTTGAACTGCGTTATTTGAATGTTTGGTGCACGAATGTTGAAAGAATCTCTCCTTATAGAATAAACTCTTCATTGAATTGAATATTCAGAGCATGTTTCTGCATGGCTTTTGAGTCAGAGTCTCATCACATTTCATATGTACACTCCCCCTCTGCAAGACTAATAATCAAGTACACTAAGAATCAAGCGATAATAAAATTAATAATATAACTTTTTTTGAGCTCACACCAACAATAGTTCAGGCTAGGATATTGGGGTAGGAGAAGTGAGAAAATCACCCAAGATCTCAAAACTTGAAACTAGAGTCATTAATAAGTGAAATCCTACTGCAATCATATTATCAAGACCGTGCCACTACCACCGGAGTTAAGCACAAGAAAACACCAGGGTTCATGAGAAGGTAGCCCACCTTCGAGGGCATTCAATGGGCATGCTATATATTGGGGTTCCCTTTAGGAATGTAGAAACTAGAACAAGGATCTAGGTGTTCTGCCCATATAGTGTGCTATCTATAATTGTGACCTCCCTGATGATGTCAGTGATTTGAGTTATCTTTAGTTGCCAAACGTTTTAGGGACTTACATGTGGTGACTGGGACGGGTTGTCTTGGTACCTAAAACAGACATACCTACTCTGTCTTCGGTCTTTGGGAGGGTACTCGTCTTCACGAGAATGCTTACACCTATTGTCTGAGGTTTGGGCGAAGCTCTAGAGTAACCGTAACTGTATTTATGACTAACCCTATTTGTATGTTATTGTGATACTAGGTTTCATCTCCAAAAAATGCTAGTACTCAAATGGGGCCACCCTGTTCTGGCTGCTTGTTGATTGATTTTAGAAATTCCTTCTTTATTTTTTCTTTTTTAGGTGTGTGGTTACTATTACTGAGACTTTATAATACATCACAAATAATTAAAATTTTCTAAAAATGAACAGGTCACCGTGGCGTCCTTCGACCCTTGTTGTTTGTCTCGACGATAGTGAGGTCTCCCTCCATTAACACTGGAGGAGGAGTCGAGTCTTGGTGAGCCCGTGCCTTCTTCGGAAGAGTAGTCTCTAGTGAAAACCCCTGATTTTCACATAGCCCCATATCACACAGAGTTTCCAGAGGATCCTTTTACAGAAGGAGTTGTACCTCCTTGCAATCCTCCACTCACTAACCCGTCAGTGCCAGTGTTAGTTCAGGTTACACCAAGCCAAGAGATGTATTTGGTGGCACCAACATCTGTTTCACAATCAGCATCCATGGTGTCGATTCCAATGGCAACCAACTCAGGTTCGCCACCATCTTCCCCTTCGGTAGTTAGTTCTACGCTAATAATCAGCAACCCCAGTAGCCAGCCTACACCCAGTCCTAGCACTGCGGTCACCACAACTATTAGTGGACCTTCGAATCCTTCGAGATCTGCTCCTACGGTGACTGCACCGGGACCCACGGTTTTTGCTCTCATGAGCGGGGCTACTTCAGTTCCTTTTAGCAACCCTTTCGGTTGGAACCCTTTGCTGAGTTCAAACCCCTCATCCACAATTCTAGGGGGCAGTGTCACCAACACACATATGACGAGGGGCACTTCAGTACCCCTGCAGTCATTAGGACAAACAAGACAGCTTATTTTTAATGTTGTTCCTTTGAGTGGTCTAACTTTCGGTGTAGGGTCTATGCCATTGCTTAACTATGCGGATAGCAGTATGCCTTCGGCTAGCTCTATCGCATCCATATGGGAAAACCAACCCCAAAATCCATTTGGACTAGGGGGTAACTTTTACGTTGGGGGAAACCAACCGTTTTCCCCCAAGTACAATATACCCTACAGACAACAACCATACATCCCTACACCCCCACCCACAGGGAAATTTTTTCAACAAAGTCCTACTTATCCTATTGGTAACACATTGATGGGTGGACCCTATGGTCCGAATGATCAACCAATAGTTCCTTGGCTAGATCCAGCGGAAAACACACAATTGCCATTTTTGGTAGCTCTAGACATCCCGGACATCTACAAACTAACCAATGATCCCATCAACCACAACTCACTCTGGCCTCCAGTACCACACAATATTTCGTCTGACATCCCTAAATTCGACGAGAAACAAGGGGATGATCCAGCTACACATGTCACCACCTTTCATCTACGGTCTGTTTCTAACTCCATGGTGGATGATAGCATCCGACTTCAACTATTCCCCCACAATATTACAGGAAATGCTGCCAAATGGTACATTGAGTTACCACGCGGAACTGTCAACACTTTTGGTGCCTTAGCTACGAAATTTCTTAATAATTTCCAATTACCTATTAGATATGAAACCGGCACGAAAATCTTAACCTCGCTGCGCCAAGACACCACCACCCACATCTCCGATCACATTCATGAATGGAGACGTAGGAGGACACTGGTCAAAGCACCAATCCCGGATAATCTCTTATCTAATTGGTTTTGTAAGTCACTCTTACCTACCCTAGCTAAGGACATTTGTCTGTCCGGTGAAGTCACAGAATATAAATCCATTCGTCATGCAAAACATTTATATTTGATCTATTCGCAATCTAGCACGCTATATTATTTACTCCCCCATGCCCCGGGTAATCTGAATCCTCCCGCTACTCAGAAACCTGGAGCACACGCCGATAGTCTCGTTGGTGCAATATCCGGTGTAGCCATAAAAAAACCTACTAGGAAAACCTCCCAGCCATCTTCAGCTGCCACCGCCCCTAACCAATCGACTACTCTTCCTACCGCTGAGGTAAATTATGTGCAATTTTCACAAAAAAATAGTGGCAAGAACAAGAAGAACAAGAAAAATACCGCTTCTTTGGAAGAGCATTCGGATCATCAGAATGATCCCAATCAGAAAAATGTTGCTAAAACCAAAAAAGGAAACGAGAAACCCATGAAGTTTCCTTACAGAATCTGTGCGGAGGACCACTTGACATACAAATGTCCTTGGCTGCAGGAATGCACAGATTTTATCACAAACAAGGACTCTGGGAGGACACCTGCCATTATTCATAATCCCTTCCCTAATCCACAGTAGCAACAAAAACACATGGTTGCCAACCCACCACAACCCCCACAAAGGGGAAATGGTGGTACGCATCCTTCCAGTGAAGGATTGTCTACCATTTATGTCTTAGAAAGTGTTGAACTCCAAACACGAGCCAAAATCCATGGAAATCCTATCAGTGATACTCAGGAACTTGGTAACAGTTCAAATCCACTGGCGCCCAACGATATGCATATGGAAAGGCCCGTCGCTGACCCCACAATTCATCCCCCTAAAGGGACACTTCGACGCATGACTCATAACACCTCTGCACGTGCTGCCCAAAACTAGAATATTGTAGAAGATTTGGTGCAAGCACTGTCAACTATTTCTGCTCTCAAAGTATTGCAAACCTGTCCAGCGCAAAAGAAAGCTTTTCTTTCGGCCATTGGTGGAATCGAATCCTAGGATTCTACGCTACCTATATTTTACATGGAGAAATCTAAACCTTGCCTCTCACACCAACTTGAATTCCAGGTGTAGGTTGTGTCGAAATGGAGACCA
Organism: Pinus albicaulis; assembly: GCA_034641835.2. Classification (NCBI taxonomy): domain Eukaryota; kingdom Viridiplantae; phylum Streptophyta; class Pinopsida; order Pinales; family Pinaceae; genus Pinus; species Pinus albicaulis. The sequence continues at coordinate 583,708,415 of CM076584.1, forward strand.
ATCCATCGTATTGTCATAAACGAAGGTGCTTTGACCTGCGTTATGTCAACTACTTGCTGGCTCGCTTTGGGTTCTCCTACTTTGTCTCCGCCATCAAATTCCCTTAAAGCTTTCGATGGCCACACTTTCCTCCCAAAAGTCTACCTTGCTAGCTTTCCCATTTCACTTAGTGGGAAAATGATAACGGTGGACATTGAAGTCATACATCATCATCTCAACTATAATATTTTTCCGGGTCGTAGTTGGTATTATGCAATGACTACTGTTGAGTCTCAAAAGTGTTTTCCATATTCATACATATTTCCATTATGTCATTACCATTTAGCTCTCATTTCATAACTATCTGACCTAAAACCCTACATCAAGTAACCATTTTCATAAATATATGGGTTAGGATCCTTGTTTTCCAAAGTTATTTATTTTATGTGTTTAAAGTGAATTTATGATTAGAAACTAGAAAATTAACATAGTTTCATATATCTATATATGTGTTATGAGTTTTGTGACATGTGTAGGTCAAAAGGAAGCTTCTAAAAGACCTTTATGTGGCCTCCCAAAACCAAATTCCAATTTGAGTGGAGAAGATCATGGGATCATGAGGACATGTGTCTCATTTCCTTTTTGTATTGAAACTCTAAGAAGATATGTGTCTCATTTATTATTTGTATTGAAACTCTAAAAATACATGTGTCTTATCATTTCCTATTTTGATTTTAACTCTAGAGATAGAGGGAGAGATTCATGGACTCTCATTAATGAGATAACTTCTCATATTTTTGTATAAATAGGGGAAGCTTTTTCCTATCAAGAGTAGTGAAAAATAGGAGAAGAAGAGAAAGGATTAGAGAGTGTTTTGTAACAAAGCTTAAGATGGAATGGGATGTAGATTTGTTAGTTTATCAATAAAAAAGTTCAGTTCATTGATGCTGTTTTGATTACAACTTTAAGAAGCTGAAGAATTTCACCAAATTGGTAGCAGAGGGCCCCTACTATTCGAGGAGGTTTTACATGTTTTCTAGATAAGTCATTTTCAATTTGGTTTTCTCATATTTCCTTACTTAGATTTCTTTCTAAAATCATAGCTTTTAGCATTATGTTTCATTTCATTTGCTTAGATAAAGGATCCTCATGATATTACAGTTAGTCTCTTTCTCAAGCTCTTCCAATACATATCTATCAAATGAATGGGATTCAATTGTGATATTCTGAGTTATTAGCATTTCATTTTTTGTTATTTAGTTAAAAATAAGATCCTCATTATACTACAGTTAGTCTCTTTCAAAACCTTTTCCAATAAACCTCTAATTCACAAATGAGACTAAGTTGTAATATTGTGAGTTATTGGTTGTTTTGTTTCATAGATGATCCTTATCACATTATGATTAATCTCTTTCAAAAAATCTTCCAATAAACCTCTAACTCATTAATGAGATTTAGTTGTAATGTTATAAGTTGTTTTAGCATTTCATAGGAGATCCTTACCACATTATAGTAATATTTTTCTCAAGCTCTTCCAATAAACTTCTATCAAATGAATGAGATTTCACTGTAATGTTCTAAGTTGCTATTTGTTTCAACATTTCCTTTTATGTTTTAGGAGATCCTCATTGCATTAGAGTTAATATTTTTCACAAGCTCTTCCAACAATTCTCTAACTAAATGAATCATATTAAGTTGTAGTGTTTTGAGAAGCTGTAATATCCATGGATTAAGACTCTCTATTTTCATCATTTTCTAGTTAGGAACAGAACTTGCAAATAAACTCTGTTTTAATTCATTTCATTTTCTTCCTTTTGACATATATCTAACTTAATATTTTTAGCAAGAGTAGCATACTAAGAATCAAAGATAAAAACCCGAAAACATCAATAAAACACTAAAAAAAATGAAGTAAGAAAAAGGGATACTTAGGCACATATAGTGCATCACACTTCATCAATTTACTAGCCCTGGTCGATAATTTATGTTAGCAATTTAGGACACTAAATTGACTAAAAAACTACCATTGTTTCTTTGGTCTTCTGACTCATCCTCTTTTTGTTGGATGGGAAAATAGTCATAGTGGATCAGTTATCCTTTTACACCCCCAATTATTCCACGTTACCAAGTAGCATTGTACCCGTAATAGGAGGCGTTCCTAACTTGTACGTCAGTATTAGTACTAGTATTTTGAAGGCATATTCCCTAATGGGTTGATTTCCTCTCCTGCCACTTGAAGTTCCACATATGATTGCAATGATACCCACCACTTTGTATGGCTCTATCGATCCATGGATCCTACCGGCGCCTTCAGACATGGATTCCTATGGCGATCAGATGCTGCTATCACCGACAAAGTTGGCTTATCAAGCCATCCAAATCACATCTGAACCCTCCACAACTTTAGTTTAGATCAATGGTACAAACCTCCTGCCGATCACGGTTCTTTATAAATATCTCCTCGATGAATTCCTACCTACGGACGAAGCTATTCGAGAGGTCATGTCTCTAGAAGAATGACCTTGGGGAGAGTTCCATAATCACACCTTGATGTTCAATTCAAATGCGACAACTACTCAAATCCCATATTTTGACCCACTTGAGATCGTTCCCTTTGTTTACACGACTATTCAAACTATCGATTCAGAAGGGAACATAGGCAATCTTTCTAAGACTATGCTCATTGATATCTCGGTCAAAACGAGTATCGTGGAAAACATTTAGATTGGAGCCGATTGCAATCATGAGGAAATTGCACACTTCACATCCCTTTTTAAGGAATTCTGTGATGTGTTTTCTTTGTCGTACGACGAAATGCCCAGCATAGATCCGTCTATAGTCAAGTGCGAAATCAAATTTTATGACAATGTCAAACCTGTTCGGCAAAGACTCTGACCTGTCCTCCTTCGCAAAGCAGCTGCCATTAAGACTAAAGTGGAAAAAATTTTAAACACTAGTTTCATATACCCCATTCCTTTGACGGAATTGGTTTCCAATCTAGTTCCTGTAGACAAAAAACAAGGCACCATCCAAGTCTATGTTGATTATCGCGATTTAAACTCCGCTTGTCCAAAATAAAATTATCCTATGCCATTCATAGATCAGATTCTTGACGATTTCGCTGGATGTGAATATTTTTTCTTTATGGATGGTTTCTCGAGTTATAACAATATTGTGATTGAAAGAGATGACCAACATAAAACCACCTTCATCTATCCTTGGGGCACATTTGCGTATCGTAAACTTCCATTTGGCCTGAAGAATGTAGGAGAAACTTTTCAAAGGGCTATGGACTATGCCTTTCACGACATTAGGCATATTGTACAGGCTTACTTGGATGACCTTCTGGCTCATTCCAAGAAGCGAACCCATCATCTTGCGCATATGAAACAAATCTTCGCTCGGTGTCAGTTCTAGAATATATGTCTAAATCCACATAAGTGCGTATTTTTTGTCGAGTCTGTATGCCTTCTAGGTTTTATTTTCTCCAAGCATGGGATTAGGATTGATCCCGATAAGGTTAAGGCAATCATTGAATTACCCACACCACAATCCACTCTGCAACTCCAACGTTTGCAAGGGAAAGAAAAATTTTTACGTCGTTTCATAGTAAACTATGCCGAGATGATGAAAGGATTTATGCGTTTATTGAAGAAAGGAACACTATATTTGTGGGATAACCAAGCTGAACTGTCGTTTGATGCCTTGAAATGAGCACTTGTTTCCGCCCCACTTCTTAGTGCCCCCAACTACTCACGTGACTTTCTCCTCTACCTGGAAGCCTCACCATCCTCGCTTGGAATGGTTTTGGTTTAATTTCACGACTTCGATAGTGAACATGTGATATATTACTTATCAAAAGGTCTCATTGGTCCCGAATTACGATGTTCACATGTGGAGAAACTCTCTCTCGCAGTGATCTTCGTCGTCACTCGACTCCTACACTATATATTACTGCGGCAGACTACCGTTATTGCTTTGGAGAACCCCATGCGATACATTTTGTCTCGACAATTTATTGGAGGAAAATATTCCAAATGGATTGTAATCCTCCAACAATTTGATTTGGTGTTCACCACTACCAAAGCAAATAAATCTATAGTCTTCACCAAATTACTGTCGGACCTTCCCAGAATTGACCCGAAAGATGTACCTCATGATCCATTTCCTAATGAATCTATCTACCTAGTCAGTTCTTATGATCCTTGGTATGGGGAAATTTTTGTCTACCTCCAAACTAAATGTTTCCGCCCAACTCTCACATCCGAAGAATTTCTTTGTATTTACCACCAAACAAAACACTACCTCGTGCTAAACAATACTATATATCATTGCGGTGTCGATACTATTCTTCGGTGTTGTCTCACTCTTAACGAGGTAAAACATGTTTTAAATGACTGCCACATGGGGGTGTGCGATGGTCATCTTTTTGGCATAGCTACAGCCCAGAAAATCTTGTGCACAGGATATTATTGGCCCACTTTTTTTAAAGATTGCATCACAGCGGTCCAGAAGTGCCATCCATGTCAAATTTTCACGAAGAAAATGCGTTCCCACCCTGCCCCTCTCCATTCGTTTGTCTTCATTGGTCCTTTTGCTAAATGGGGAATCGACTTCGTTACATGCAATCCCACTTCTGTGGATGGACACAACTACATTGTAGTTGTGGTCGACTACTTCACGAAATGGGTAGAAGCCATTCCGACTTTTAGGGCCGATGGAGAAACCACCACTCTGTTCCTATTCAGATAGGTTATCTATCATTTCAGTGTACCCCTTTCAATTTTCACGGATCATGGATCTCATTTTCAGAACCATATTATGACGGAATTAACTTCCATGCTAGGTTTTCAACAAGATCAGTCTTCGTCCTAATACCAACAAGAGAATGGTCAAGTCGAAGCCATAAATGGCATCCTCAAAACCATGATTCATCGATTAGTTGAAAACCATAAAACGACATGGCATCGGAAGTTATATTTCACATTATGGGCATACCGCACGTCAATCAAAACTTCTACAGGCTTCACACCATTCCAACTTGCATTCGGCCTGGAAGAAGTACTCCCAATCAAGTGTGAGATTCCATCACTCAAGCTCAATGTTGAACTCCTACCTGACACCACCGCCATAGAAGAGAACTTTCTATTGCTTGATCACTTGGAAGAAACTCATCGAGATGCCACACTGGCACTCAAAGCTCACCAACACCGAGTCAAAGCTCAATATGAAAAATCTGTCAAGCCTCGTTCTTTCCAAGAGGGTGATCTCATTCTACTCTATGATCAGAGACACGACCTCTTGGGGGCAGGAACACTTCAACAATTATGTCTTGGTCCTTACGTCGTCACCAAAGTCCTCTCAAAAGGAGCTTATGAACTTCAAGACTGTAATGGCATTCCACTCGCAGAGCCCCGCAACGGACTCTATCTGAAGAAGTATTTCACCTAGTTCTCCACTAGGAATATGCTTTATAATATTATGTATATCAATTTTGTCTTTGTTTTATGTGTCTGGATATTTTGGGTTTTTTATTATTTTTCTCATAAATTTTTTTTCTTTTACACAGATGCCTTCATTATCCTTATCATACGTTGGATACGCAGACAGTGCCAGTCTTCATACTCAGCACATTGCATCAGTTGCTTGGGTCCTCTACACACCTGAGTTGGAAATCCTTGGTTCCAGGGGAATATTCCTGAGAAATGCCACGAAAAATATTTCTTAGTACATCTCAGTGATTCAACTCCTCACGGAAGCTTCATCTCGTGTCATCTCCAATTTGGTGGTCAGGTTAGATTCCTAACTCGTCGTTATGCAATTAAACAATCATTATTGCATCCGTCATCCAGTATTATTACATTATTTCTTAAGGGTAAGACTTATAGAATGTCAATTTCAAACCATTGCGTTTGAGCACATTCCTAGATAATTTAATACATTAGCTGATTCATTGGAAAATTATGTGTTAGATTGGCATTTGTCACATTTTGTTATAGAAAGAGTTATATATGAGTGTATATTTTTTACCATAGAAAATTCATAAACATTAAAAAACACAAGGAAACAAAATCACCAAAATATTTATATGTATATATATGTCGTGTCCAGTCAAGTTACATCAAAAAACTTCTCAAAGCTTGGGTGTTTTACAAAAAATTGGCTCCGTTAAGCCTCGCTCTAACATTTACACATCTATCCACTACTCCTCCTAAGCCTGCTGCTCAAAATAGCAGACAACTGCTCTAACTATCCTCCTCAGAGGCACCAAGTATCTCTCCGACACACCCAATGTATGCCACTACAGACGAATCGAGATCTCCCTCATGGGAAGAGGCAGCACACCCATACTTAACCCTCAAGGTTCCTAGTAAGCTCATGAAAAATATATGTGTCATCACCCTCTTCAGTGGTTGTTGTGGCCTCTACTACTGCACCAGCCCCAGGTAGCTATATTCCTCACCTTGCATAGCGAGGGGCTCCAACTAGATGGATGGGTGCCACATCTGTCAAGCAGCAAGCTTCATGCCAAAAACAATTTTCACCCATTAAAAAAAAGAGTTGCATAAACATTCAAAAGATACAAAAATACTTCAAAAACACTGATCAAGTTATTTCTTACCATCTAGACCCCACTGAGTGCCCGGGGTCAATACCAACTCTAGATCTCCTGTGTAATTCATCCCTGCATAGGGATAATCTTCGATCATTATGATATGGTCTTCAAGCCACTCAAAGAATCCATCATCAAAACAGTGACAGATTGGACCCTCTCCAGTCCGTGGTATCAAAGCTGACCAACGAGCCTTTCTTGGCCTTCGTGGTCCCAATGCATCCGTGATCATTATTGGCCTCATTTCTGGCACCCACTTTAGCATAAAAGACACAATCAATGTGCCATACCCAAACTCTATTTGGGTTCGGGTCTTACATGATGTTCACTCTGCCCTAACTCAGTGTAAAGCACCTTCACACCAGTCAAAAACCTGAGGCTACATACAATCCAATGCTAACAATACCTGGGCCTTGGTGGCCACGTGCTGACTCTTGGCTCCGGCCAAGAGAACTATCATCCATAAGATATACCTTAATAGGAACTCGGTTAATTACTACCACATTATTGTTTATGCAGTGAGTATGTATCAAATCCATAGTAGTGTGAGGATCAGCCCTGGAACCTGTCAGATTGGGCCTCGGTCCTCTGCATGACAGGCTAGTCAAGAAGTAAATGTCATCTTTCTCGATCATGAGTTCATTATTCCTGATGTGAAAGACATTCTGGAAGTCATCCCACTGTTGGATTATCCATCTCAGAAGGTATTCCTACCCTCTTATCAGCTCTAAACAAGCATACTTTAGTAATCCACATCTACAGAGAACTAGAAATGTAGTTGCATGAGTAACCATTTCGCATTCTTCCCACTCATGCTCTCTTTCGTGCCAAATAATCATGGTAAACAGTTTCACACCTGAACAAGCAACATTTTTAGTGGATTAGTTTTTGGCTAGAATAGTTTAGAAGGACAAAAAAAAATTCTTAAATCAACTCTGTTGGCTAACACGGGTCACAATTCCAAACAGTGTGTTCTAACGCTCTATCTCTTCTCAGGCAGTGTGCTTAACATGGATAAAACACTAAGCACCCACGTTAGCTGCTCAAATTATTTAGGGCCTACTAAAATTGACATTTTCATCCATAAAAAAGAACTAAAAAGATAATTAAATGCTAGGGGAAGGTTCAAGCTCTTACCTGGATCTCGCGGAATCAGAAACCATTGCCTGGTTCGTCCACAATCAATAGCTAAAGTTTCACCACTTTTTCACTCCAGATTGTTGGCAATATGATGCAATGTGTTGTCCTTGATGGCAACCTACTTGATAAAGTTGTCCTTGATGTAAACTGACTTGATGAGTTGTCTTTGGATAGCAACCTATTTGTTAATGATGTAAATCTGATGTATCTACGGAGCAGTTCAAAAGTAACAAAGAAAGAAATTCCAATAAGTGCTAGAGTAATGATGAATAAGATATGTCACAGAGCATACGCGGGTTTGTAAAGGAAAAGTAGTGTATGTACATGTAAAAGTACGTAACAAGTAGCGTATGCCTATTTGCGCTCTAAATTTATAAAACCAAGGGACATGACCATGGTATTGGCCCATAGTATTGAGCGTTGGATTATCTATTTGATCCCATCTAGGAATACCATCAGCGGTTAAGTGGTTTTGACTCATAGTATTGATAAAGGCTAAAACTATATAAGGAGAAGAGGATCA